>JAYESA010000011.1:14515072-15062940 GCA_036927795.1 Iris macrosiphon | reverse complement strand
GGGAGAAAGGGAGATTGATATATATATATATATATATATATATATATATATATATATATATATATATATATATATATATATATATATATGTTGATAGATGGATAGATAATAAGTTAGATAGATAGATATATCAATAGATAGATAGTTAGGTAGATAAGATAAATAGATAGTGAGATAGCTAGATTAATAGATAGATAGTTAGGTATTTAGATAGTTAGTTACCTAAATAGGTAGATAGATAGATAGATAGATACTAGGTAGGTAGATAGCTAGATACTTAGATATATCTATCTAAGATATATATATCTATATACATATAGTTATATCAATACCTAGAGATATCTAGATAGTATAGTCATATATATTTATGCGTAGGGTAAGATAATGGGTATTTGGGTATATGTGTGTGGATATCTATATATATAGGTATATACATACTTAGATATATATAAATATAGTAGATATCTATATTACCTAGCCTAGATTAATAACTAGGTGCATAATTAGTAGCTAGATAGCTAGCTAGAGGGGTTTTAGAGCGAAACCTCAATACCTTGAGATACCGAGGTATCTCGATACCTTGAGATATTCAAGGTATTGAGTTTCGAGCGGGGTATTTGAACATTAGCCTAGGAAATATTTTGGAGTGATTTTTATATGTTTATATATATATATTTACGCGTGCTAGCTTAGGTTTAGCGGGTTTAGGCGGGGTGCGTGGCCTAGGGCGAGGTATCGGATACCGAGGGTATCCCGGTATCTCGATTAGGCGAGTTTGAGAGTTTAGTAGCTTAATGAGCTCGGTTTGACCTAGAATTTCAGGGGCACCCTAGTTTGACCTAGCTTTGACCATAATTGTCTCCGTTGACCGTAAAAGTCAACGTTTGACCTAGTTTTGACCTAGAGTTGACTTTTTGGACCCCGGGTTGACTTTTTGACCCGATTTTTACCGGTTTGACCCGTTCGACCTAGAATAGCCCTAGAAGCCTGTTTTTAATTATTTTATATCAGTTTAAATGCTTAGAACCCTGTTTAATCCTTGCTTTTCGCATTAGGTCCTTGCGACACCGGTCCGGATCTCGATCCTCATTAGTTGCTCAGGACATCAGGCGAGTACCTACCTCTGATAGTTTTCATTTTATGATAGCATTTATATCACCTGTTCTAGAACTGTAATACTTGATTCTGACACATTGTTACACGAGCTGGTACTAGTGAATCCCGTCATGAGATGCTATCCCCTTACCGTGTTCAGCGGGTACTCTATCACGTGTATTTCATTATGTGCTTCGGGTATTGATTCTCATGTGCTATCATGTGCTTCTTGTGCTCTCGCCTTCGTGTGCGCGAGCTATTATCATGTACGTAGCATGTTGTGGTTGGATCCAATGGTATTAGTGGGGGAGGGGAGTAGGAGTTGGTTATGTGATCAAAGCCAAACAGTATTCATGTGTATGTCGGTTATGCAACTCACGCATAACGGAGTTATCGTAGTGTTTTTCATGTGCAACCTAAGCCGATCACATAACGAACTTGTGCTCAAGGCACTTAGCTAGTATTCATGTTTCTCACTTGCAGTTACTTTTTCTCTACTTGTATTGTTCTCCAGTTTACATTACAGCTACTTATTGTGCTCCAGCATATATTTATTTCCTGTGCATCTTGTATACTTTTTAATTGCTCGTCATATACACCTTACCATGTATTTGGAGTTGCTTTCAGAGTTATGTACTTCGCTCCAGTCCTGACTGGGCATATTTTTTCCAGAGGATCCTGAGGACTATTGCCCGACGTTCTATGGGCCGGGTGTTGACGACTGTTGTGACCCCGTGATCGAGGAGGAGTGCGCCGAAGAGACGCCTATAGCATCCTAGTTAGCTAGGTGGGTTTCCTGGGTTATTTCCAGTATTTTATTTTAGATTATTGTACTTATTCTTTTGTGGCTGTGAGATGTTGTAGCTATTTGTAGACTTGGACTGTATTATTTTGGATTGTCTTGCTCTCTTGGTTCTGTTTCTTTGTTTATATCATATCGTGCTTATATTCTTCCTCTAGATTTTGTGATTGAAATTATTAATATATATATTGCATGGTTGCCCTCCTTTTGGAGAGAATTTTGATATATATATTGCGTGGTTGCCCTCCTTTTGGAGAGGTCATGCCAGATTTTTCTGTGAGATATAGATAGATTAGAACGGACCTTTACATCGTTCTACCGCCGATTCTGCGGCGTAGGCTGGACGTACCCACGGCTCATGCCCGATTTTCGGGTGCGGGTCATGACAGGAACTCAATATGAGACATAGGCGTTGGATAGAGTTGATGACAGACTATGATATTGAGTTACAGTACCACCCTGGCAAGGTGAATGTTGTAGCAGATGCCTTAAGCAGGAAGCCCATGGCATACTTTTTGATGACTCAACGACATTTGTTAGAGGATCTTCAGGAGCTCGGGATAGAGGTTGTATTGCCAGGCATGGATGGACAGTTGGCTAATCTAGAGGTTCAGTCTACATTGGTTGAGAGGATCAAGGCAGCCTTGCCTACCGATACGAGATTCTGACGACTGCAAGAGAGGACAGAGGCAGGCATGCAGACGGGACTCCGGATTCACAAAGATAGAACGTTGAGGTGTGGAGATCGCCTATATGTTCCGAGTGGCAAGCTACGTCAGGAGTTAATGACCAAGGCCCATAGATCATTTTATTCTATTCATCCCGGGGGTACGAAGATGTACCGAGATTTGAGATAACACTATTGGTGGCATGGGATGAAGAGGAAGATTGCTAGATTCGTGGTAAGATGTTTGGTCTGTCATCAAGTCAAGGCCGAACATCAGGGGACTGCAGGACTATTGCAGCCGCTTCCCATTCTTGAGTGAAAGTGTGAGCACATTACTATGGACTTCGTCACAGGATTTTCGATGAGCCCTAGCGGAAAGGATGCAGTCTGGTTTATCATGGACCGACTCACCAAATCGACACATTTCTTGATTTTTAGAGTTAGGCAATCCACTGAGATATTGGCTGACATGTACATGAGACAGATAGTATGACTACATGGAGTGCCTGTCAGCATTGTATCGGATCGTGATTCCAGATTTATATCATATTTTTGGCGGAGTATACAGAAGATTCTAGGAACTCACCTCAAGTTCAGCACCGTATATCATCCACAGACTAATGGTCAGTCAGAGCGCACGATTCAGATACTAGAGGATATGTTGAGAGCGTGCATGATCAACTTTGGAGGATCTTGGGAGGACCATCTACACTTGGTAGAATTCTTCTACAACAAAAAATACCAAGCAAGCATACATATGGCACCTTATAAGACACTGTACAGCAGAAAGTGTAGGTCGCCGGTATGTTGGAGTGACGTTGGAGAGCGTCAGATACTTGGTCTAGAATTGGTGACACAGACAGTGGAGAAAGTGAAGCAAATTCAGGGCCACCTATGCGCAACACAAGACAGACAGAAGCATTGGGCAGATGCGCAATATAGACCTTTGGAATTCAAGGAAGGTGACCATGTATTTTTGAAGATATAGCCTACTCGTAGTACCATCAGATTTGGGGGCAGAGGCCAGCTGAGTCCGAGGTACATCGGACCTTTTAACATCTTAAAGCGTGTTGGCGAAGTAGCTTATCGTCTTGTATTGCCTCCGTCATTAGAAGGCGTCCACGATATATTTCACGTATCACAGTTGAGTAGATACATGACAGACCCTAGCCACGTGCTCGATCATTCAGAGATTACAGTCGGGTCCAGTTTATCATATATGGAGCAGCCAGTAGGGATACCCGATCACAGTGAAAAGATTTTGAGGGGACAAACTATTCGACTGGTCAGGGTTGCATGGAAGCATCGTTCGACTGGTTCTTTAAATTTAAACCCTTGGTGCACCTTACCGTTGCTACAATAATTGGAGCACAACAATAGCCATCACTTTTCAACAAATCTTTGCACTCTTGATCTGACAAGCCAACATAGGTACCGGATATTTCTGTCACTCACAAACACACTCCCTTATGGTCTAATTTAATTGCACAACTTCCATGCACACAAATTAATTCTTTAATCCTATGTCTTGTACCTAAGTCATTGCCATCGATTTGGGGACACAAACTCAACATGCTTTGCCTAACCAATTAAATGGTCCAAGACTGACACCAAGCCTATACCGTCCATGACCTTTGTGTCACTCCCAATTGAGACCCAATGTACTCCCATTTAATTTAAGAGCACATATGATACTTTATTCAATTAAATTGGGGACACCAACTTAACCTAACCCTAACTTAACCCAACATCCATTCTTGAGGCTCATACAAAATATCCAACACCCTTTCATTCTACAAAATACCAAACACAACTTCCAACATTAAATTCTTACCCTTTTTCCTTCATGTGTAAATACCCAAATGTTAAGGGGCTTAAATGTAAAAAGGGTGCTAGGTGTAACCCTCCCATAGGTCCAAAGCAAATGAAGAATCCCCCCATCCTCATGATCGGTCATCATCACCTTCTCTCTCCCCTTGTGTTGTACTATTCCCTCATGAAGAATCCTATCCCTTGATTCAAATTTCCTCCATCACAACCACACATTCTCTCTATATTAACACACATACACACACATCCCAATATGGTCGGCCCTAATCCTAAGACAACCTAGTTTCTCACCACCCTCTCTCTCTCCTCTCCTCCCTCTCATTTCAGCCGACTCCTTCTTCTTTTCTCGTTCATTCTTCTTCTTCTTCTTCTTCTTCTTCTTCTTCTTCACTACGAGCCGCCGGAGCTCCTTTGAGCAGCCAACACCTTCGCTACCACCTACAACACTAGCACCTCCGAGCAGCCAATATTTCCACCATAACCTATACCCCCACCTCCGTCGAGAGAAGCTCCAGTCGACGTTTTCAACGACTACTCCGTCGTAGTTCCTAGTACGCGAGCGGCTACAACAAGCTGCAGTTCGTCCACTGTGGCCAAATACTCGGGTCCGGCGAACACTGTGGCAGGAAGCTCATCTTCTCCGACACCGACAAGGGGATCCACGTTCTTGACAGTACGGCATCGGTGTGGGTTCAGTCCGGTGGAGGTCTCTTCTCCAACACCGTCGCTGCCTCCTACACCAATGCCTCCACCGTATGCCACTGCCACTATTACCACGATACGCCGACCACGACTTCACCTCCACCGTAGCTACCACCACCACCATCGGCTATACCATAGCCACCTATAACACCACCCGACTTCTACCACTACCGAAGCCGAGCACCAACACCGCAGCCAACACCACAGCCAACACCACCACCCCCTCTTGCCTACACAACCGCAACAGAGCACCACCACCCTCACACCGCCGAGCACCAACACCGCATCCAACACCACAGCCAACACCACCACCCCCTCTTGCCTACACAACCGCAACAGAGCACCACCACCCTCACACCGCCGAGTACCACCACCACCACCACCATGGTGTACACGAGCACCCCCGCGATTGACGTCGTCACTGACTGAAGTCGCTGCCACCACCCGCAGCCACCTGGGTTACTTCTCCTCCTTCGTCTTTATTGTGTAGTTAATTCTATGTGCTAAAGAAACCCTAATTAGGTTTAGGGTTCCCTGAGTAATACCCATGCATATTTTAATGGCTTTGTCTGGCATTATTTATATATATATGAAAATGCATAGTTTAATAGCATTTGTCTGGGGTTATAAATATATGTGAAATTCATGAATGATGGGGATATTGTTCCAATGAATTTTAGTTCGATAGCTTCGATGTTATGATTAAGGATATTATACGTGAATATTATGCGTATTTAAGTGTGACAACTAAATTGGGTTTATGCATTTATGTTTATGATTTCAGGGATGGTATGGTCGAGGATGAACATTAAATATAGATGATTGAAATCACTATGGTGATGTCACGCCCCAGTCCCAAATACATAGGACTAGGACACGTAAGCATGCCAGCTGCATGGACATAGCAACTCCAATATATGGAAACCATAACCCATACGTACGCTGTAATATAAATATCAAATCCACAAGTGGTATAAAATACATCACAAGTCACATGGTACCATCTAAATCTCATCCACAGAAAATCAATATAAATAAATAACCAGTATCTATGAAACTAGATCTCAATATAAGTATCTAAGGATGATAGTTGGATGAAAACAAATCTACTACCAACTCGAATGGAAAAGTATAACACAATAGACACAATATAAGAATACCAGCTAACAATCATGGGGCTCGAAGAGAAGACATCCTCGAAACATATATAACCATCCAAATCTGCGCTCCTGCAAATACTCAAGAACAGATACACCTGGAAAGGGACCAGGTCCTCAGAGGGACATAACAAGATACATAAAAGTAAGCCAATTTGAATACAATAAACATGCATATTATTTGAAAATAGATAAGTACGCTGTACGAGACAATCTATATGAATGCAAATGAGGATAACTTTTCGACGTATGGGCAAGGGTAGGCTACTTGATCTAATCCTCACAACTTATACACTCGTCAGTGGACATCATCAGCCGACATACCTCTGGGGTAGCGACCCTCGGACTCCATCAATCGATATACCTCGGAGGTAGCGACCATCGGACACGACCACCATAGTGCGTGCTAGTTACTACGGTTTACCAGAGTGGTTAAAGCCCATACGCCTACTGATTGTCCTCTATGATACTAAGTGTCAAGTGTGTGTCAACATATCTAATATATAGTAATGACTGAAAGAACTACACATGCAATGAATAAACAGAAATGCAATAAATATACAGAAATATACTAAGCATGCAAAATACTATAAACAATTTGGCAAGGTATCCTGCCTGGTAAGAAAGCTGCAAGGTGTACTATCTAGAAGTCAAACGCACAAGATCAAAAGCTATGGCCGCAGAACAAATATCTCCGAATGCTGAAATAAATATCACCAACGTTCCCAGAATAAGCAAAATAGCTAAAAATTACTTCCCTTTCGTCCAATTTGGATACAGGGGTAAAACGGTAATTTCGGATCAAAGCGGGGTCCATATGTGGCCCACTTTGCACGAAAAGTGTGCCAAGAGTAACAGTCTCTAAATGGGACAAATTATAGGTCAAGCAACTCTGAATGTCAATACGAAACCAACGGTATGTCCAAATGTGGATTCCGATGGGCCGAACACAATTTTGCCCAAAAAGTCAACCGTGGGGCCCGCCAATTGGCGACTTAGTCAACTATCTCAGAATTACGTAAAAATTGGGTCACAGGACCAGCACGTTACCACGAGTCCAGTGGCACAAGTTTCGTCGGAATCTGACGAGCGTGCACAAAATGCGTATGACTTCCACAAAAGTTACGATACGGGATGTGTCCGCAGATACGGGCTGATTTTGGCGCGCACACGCGTCCGGATCAGTTTCTACAAATTTTTACGTGTCCGGTTACGCTGCGCGCACCGTTCAGTACACTTGGTACATGGCGGGGCGGTCCCGTTTGGCGGGGCGCGCTCTGTTTCACAACTTTTAGAAATATGAGAAAAGTGGGTTCGCGGGATTTTGTGACGAATTTAATCCTGTCCACAGTAGTTAATAATCTAGGATTATTTAACAGAAATTAAGCTAGGTCAAGTGATCTACGCATACTAAAAAGAATTATTGAATTCGGATCTCTGTGGTGGGAGATACGAACTCTGAAACATGGGTGGTCACCGCAGTTTTCTGCGATCCCAGAATTCGGTCTGTTTGTGCCAACTTTGGTGCTATTTTCGTCTAGGGTTTCGTGTTGTTCGAGGTCTACTATCATACAGATATGGAAGAGAGTTAAGGGGTGAGTATACCGGTGAAGATGGGATAGTGTTTGGTTGGGCGAGTCGACGGAAAACAACTCCCGAACACAGGTACCTCGCTGTGGGAATCTGCAGTGCGCGGGGTCGCGGTCGTCGGGATTTGTTTGGACGGCCTAGCGGGGTTCTCCGGCTGCGGTGGCGGCGCTCTCTAGGTCTAGATGGGAAGAGGAGGGTCTGGATGATTAGGTTAGGGTTTTAGATGAATTATATATATATATGTGTGTGTGTGTGTGTGTGTGTGTGTGTGTGTGAAAGGAAGAGAGAGGAGGGGTTTGTATTAGCCGGCCAAGGGGGGTGCGGGTTCGCTTGTGGGTGACTAAGGGGTGCTGGTTAGTTTTGCAAGGGAGTGGACATTGTTTTGCAAAGTAAAGTGGGCCAGTGGCTTGCTTGCTGGCTGCTAAGGGAATTGAATGGTTTGGTTTGCTTGTGGGAGTTGTTGGAATAATTAAGTTGCTAAGTTTGCTAAGTTTGCTAAGTTATTAGTTATTATTATTTTTTTTCTTTTCTTTTTTTTTCTTTAATACTTTTCCCATTAAATATATATATATGCATATATATATATATTTGTATATATATATATATATATATATATATATATATATATATATATATATATACTCATAAGAAAATTCTAGATTATAATAATGCACACTATTAAGCTAGCAACTGCTCAAGGGATCTCCTACATAAAATAAATTCAGAAAAATTCATAATTGCTCCATAAATTCCCTAAATGCACACATATATATATAAATACATAGAAAAAATTCTAAAAAATATATTTGTGCACACCATTAAGCTAGCAACTGTCCAAAGGGTCTCCTACATGAAATAAATTCTGAAAAATTTCTAATGGTCCCATAAATCCTCTAAGTGCACCAACACCTAAAATAAAAATTATTAAAAATCTATTTATTCTAATTAGCCACTAATTATTATAATTAAATTAATAATTAAAAAGGGTATTTATGATTTTTTGGAATAAGGGTTTTATATTCTACCCAACTTATAAAAATTTCGTCCTCGAAATTAAAATTAAGCCACGATAGAATGCAAGGATGGTATAAGATTTATATTGTTTAAAATGCAAGGCTAGGTTTAAAGGGGTGGGCGATGTTGCGCGTTGCACATCCCGAAAAATCATGAGAAAATCTACATGAGCGAAAAATAGGTTTCTTCATGTGTCATATCCAATGGTGTGGACACCTAAATGCTCTTTCGCATAAAAGTGCCCAACAATTGGAAAATTGTACAAAGATGAGAATTGGATGATGGGCACGTCTAGGATAAGTGTGTGAAATTTGTAGGAAGACAGTGGTTAGTGTAGTATTCCAATTATCGGAGCACGGTAAGGTGCGCTAAGTGATACAATATTGTAAAATTAAATAAAAATACCATGTTCTATTTCTAACTAGATTCAATCTAGCCTTAGGCTCACTATCTAAGCCAAGTAGGTCTAATTTTGGGTGAGGGGTTCATAATCTACCGAACTTAAAATTTATCCATCTATCACCTAAGGCTATACATCTAGGAAAACTATTCCTCAAATTATTTAATCATGTTATTCAATCCTCAAGGTTTTAACACCAAACATATTATCTATGATATGTCCTTAATCAATTATAAAAGAGAGTCACTAAGTCATATAATTAGTCTTATGGGGTATATCTAGTACTATCAGTGTCAACTTATACCAGCACGAGGTTTCGTCTTTCCGAAATAGGGAAAGACGGAGAGCAATAATACAAAAAATTTAAAGGTGAAAGTGATAGAATACAAGTACGAGGCTCAAAGAGATTAAAGAATTTGAAAAGAGAGTTGTCAGGACAGTTGTGGATTGAAATCCTATTTTTGGTAATTTCTTATTTACATGCTCGTATCAGTACAGTTATGTAATCGATACGATGTGTCAGACATGTCTAGGGGAAAGTATATCCGTCTACTACCATATATCTCAATCCACGTAAAGTAGTCATGCGAAGAGCGAACCAAGCGCACTAAGGTTAGCTAGACCTTAATACACCGATTATGATTAGGCAATTGTATCATTATGTGCACCCAATAATACATATGCCATGAACAAGCTCGATAAAAGAATAAGCTTACAAAAACTAGGCTATAATAGCAGCATAAGTCAAGGTAGTACAACAAACATAAATACGCTGGATTATGATGAAAGAAGGTACATAACAATTCAAGTTCACAAAAAGATAAGACTCTATAATCTCTATAGTTGTCATACTAATCCGTGTCTAAGTTGATAGTCGACCAAATAGGGGTATGGGCTTCTAAGCTCTACAGTCTGATGAAACATTATCTTCTTATGCTAGCACACAGTTAATGTCATTCAGCTACACTTCAATAATAGGGCAAAAGACTATGTGATACTAGGTTGTGAGGTATACTACCCAACTTATAACAATAAACTAATACTGTAATTGCCTTAAGGATACCGTAGAAACTCCTGTTAAGGTCTACGAGAAGGGGGTCTTGGTATTCATTAGGGTATCCTCTTTCATTACATAGGTCATGGTCGTCCTAAGTCTTAGTCATAACGCTCATAGAGCAAGTGTCAATAGTAAGGATAGAAGAGTTACTGGCCATCAAAGGGAAAGGATCTAACTCATATCGAGGTGGGGGTACATGTTACGCAATTTAAAACTAAGGGATAAGCACCAGGTCTCAATCTACAAGAATAGCTTAAACCATCAAGTTCCAACTACTAAGCACACAATTCAAAAATTCAAGAGTAACAACCAAAATTCTAGCAAGCTATATATATCCTAAAATAGAATAAATTCACTTGGTCTATAATCAGAAGTGTCAGATGGCACGAGTTGAAAGATAAAAAATAGAGGAACAAAATTTAGTCGTCGCGCAATTAGCGAACGCTAAGGTCGCAGAGGAACAATATATGAAATTAAAATAGGGGCTCTAGATAGCATCGTGGTTTTCTAAGGAGGAGTGGTATGCTAGTTGCTATATTCGAGTTATAATCAAGAGAAATGTTATATTCATTGCTCTTGGCTTCCTAAGGTACTGTCTGCTACTAATAAGACAACGATCTAAGTTTATAGTTCTAATATTATCTCACCATAAGAGTTAGGTCCAGCCTAATATTTAACCTTGGATTTCTATTGGTTCCTCAATACTAGGGTCAAACAATATGGTCAAACTTCTAACTAACTCTAGTAGTATCTATACTACTCCCAAGTCCTCATAATACATCAAGGGATAATGGTAAATCACTCTATAGATAAGGAATTCTAGGGTTCACTAGATATTCTAAACTTAGTGGTGTGTCTATATTCTCGTTGTATTCTTAATAGGTGTGCTACCCTAACTATCATCCTAATAACAGGGGTTCCTATATTCTAGCAGAAGACTATACTCAAAAAACTATTAGGAAAGTACAGGAATCAAGCAGGATGCAATTATTCAAACAAAATGGATTGGAAGGAGAGCGAATCATAGTCAATTATGGATGAGATCCTATACTCTATTCCTAGGTGCAGGCTTGTTCGGTACAATAACGTAACCGAGACAATATGCTCTTGACCTGCATGGGCCACCACAGGTGAATATTAGGGTTTGAATATATTGTTTGAGGATGTTATGCTATTTGATGATTCTTATTTGATGCACCGTTACCCTAGTTAACTTGGGTCAACCCTCTAGTTAGTACATTAGACGTGAGTTATGTAACTAAGACAGAACCTATGCTAGTCTTGATGTTATCTCTTATTTTAGATAGTTTTGAGCTAGATTATTAATTAATTTTATATATCATCTCTAGGTACTTTGGGATCCTCGGACTTGGACGTTGTACCGATGTCCCTCCTTCAATATCCGGATCCAGGCAAGTGTACATTATCATTCTGTATCTCAGTTCCAGATTTACTGTTTATTCTATCTATACATTGTGTGCGCTTTGGATCAGAATCATTACTTAGCGTCCGGGTCATATCCGGGTGCAGACATTCGTCGGTAACGTCTATTATCGATTGATAGATATTCTCGATACCTTGATGTACCTATTGGGTTACATCAAAATCATAGGACATAATCAGACACTTTCATCATCCTAGACTTCCTGCATACTAATAGTGTCAGCATGACCGTAATCTATGATGACTGTAGGATCGTGATTGGTGCTAGATACTTTAGTATGACGAGACTGTTAGATAGAGGTTCAGGCTCGCGAGCAGCGGATGAGTCTCGTTGTCCGCATTGGGAGGGGAAGACAGTTACTAGACGCTTGGGCTGCTTTGCACACGCTATATATATATATATATATATATATATATATATATATATATATATATATATATATATTCTTATTTATGTAGAGATCCTGTATCTGGAGTCGTAGTATCACCCGTGTGACTCTGTGTTCGGAGCTACGATACGCACCGTGTGTCTGTGCCTCGGAGCTACAAATTTATATTTGGAAAGCCCACGTGTCGAACATTGTCTTCAAATTGTGTCTCACTTAGATGGTTATGCTAGATTACACCGGCATATCACATGTTTCCTTTCTGTTTTACTATGGCATACTATTTTTGTACCTTGTTACGTCCCTCTGAGGACCTGGTTTCCTTCCAGGTTTAGGTGAGGAGGACTACCCGGAGGAGTACGGACCGGGTGTATATCCAGGAGCATGACTTGTTGCAGAGGATGAGATCCTTCTCGATGACTTCGTTTGATCACTGGTAGTGACTTCACCCTGCGCTCGGTATCATTATCTAGTTATCTTACTGCTTCCTTTCATTCATTATTTGCATTAGCGGGTTTGTTCCCGTGTGACTCTATTCGTATTGTATTATGATACATTTCCAGTCTTATTTCCCTTTTGCACATTAGTAGACTTGATTTCTCTATGCGTTCTATATTCATATGTCTGTGGATGAGATTTAGTTACACTGTTTATGTATTATATGTTGGATTTTATCATTGTAATTTACAGCTTAGGTGTACTCCGTTGGGTCCATTAGATTGGGATACCCGTCAAAGTGTACCCGCTGGCCAATGCCACGTGGCTCAGTTTCTTATATTTGGAACTGGGGCGTGACAAAGGACTCCAAAAAAATTTGTAGTCTTGAAGAAAAAAAGTATACCTTCTGGACTGCCAAAATTTTGACAATCCTAATCCATTAAAAGACTGTCAAAATTCGGACAATCATTATGTGTGTATATATTTTTATTTATTTTATTTTTTATTTATGTGCCCGATATTTCACACGAAACTTTTGCATATGCTGCATTGCACACCTTGTGGGCCCACTGCCCCCCTCAACTCCCACCATTTATAAAAAAAAGAATAATACGCCCCTGTGGCTCGATCCACTAATCTTTTGCCACCCAGCCGGGGTCATATACCTCTCCTCGGCAGCCACAAGGGACCTTGTGTGTATATTTTTTTGAGTTATATTTCTACAACATTATTTAATTGAATGATTATGTCCTCTTTCTTGTAGTTGCTAAGGTGACGGAGGGGAAGGCCCCTTAAAGGGACCTTGTGTGTATATTTGCGTTCTATTTTTTTTTCCTATCCTACGATCTAAAAAATCTACGAATCAAACTTAGGTCTACTATCACTCATATTCATCTACTATACCTATGCTAACCGTGTCAACGATCAAGTCACGATTATGTCACATAATTCAAGTGCTTTAGCTAACATGTACCATATACAACATGAGTCATGTCATATGCTTGTCAACAACCATATGCGTGTCAACAACCATGCAACTATGAACTGTCACGACCTGATTGCGTGGAATTGATAGTCGTCTCCCGGACGTGATGCGGTTCGAGCCTAAGTTACACTCGCACAAGAAATAGGCTTTTGTTTCATTGAACATAACAACAAAGTACGCAAAAATTAAATAGCATGCATTAAACAGAAGGAAAGTTATCTTTATTGATAATGAACATCATTTACAGAATCTTGAATACAAGTAGGGTTCCCGCACAGACTTACAAGATAAACGCAAATTGAGATAGTCATTCCATACATTACATCCCTTTACTAAAATTCAAAGACAAAATACCTTCCAGGCGGGTTTGCACCATCAACGCAGAGCTTCAAAAGGGTTGGTGCACGAGCTACAAAGATTTGTACATGCTTCAAACGACATGAACAGAGCACACCGGTTGTATGGACTGGTTGGGGAAAGACCTCAGCTTATCGCAGTGTCGCCTTGGCCTGGGAAATCTGTTGCAATGTGGGTCAGTACATTAAAATATACTGGTGAGGGCGAGCTAACCCAATTCACCAAATCTATACGGTATTTATATGAAGCATACAACATTATTATTATGTGGTCTTCTATCTTGCCTTAGTCCAAGTTACAAGCATAAATAAAATAGAAACGACATAATAAAGCGTGTACCGTTCGGTGACTCTTATCCACAACCGAGTGATTCGACTTGCATGAGACTTACCATGTTCTTTCCTGCCATGAAGACATTGTTAGCTTGCACAGTTTAAGCAAAACATAGTGAGTCACTGGTCGGACGGTGGATGAGACAGTTGTCTTTCCAATTCGGGTAGCTAGTCCTTACTGGACATCCCGACTCACCCTATACTAGGACTTCAGCTAGCATCGTTACACCTAGGTCAAAGTGGTCCTAGTACCCTGACGACAGTTCATCGAACCATAACCTTGTGCACAAGTCGTCCTTGACCATGCAACATCTAAGAACTAAGTTATCAAACGAAGCATGCAAGAAAATATGAAGGAAATGAATTTACTCGACATAGCATGATTGTATAGTCTACCTGCTCAAGTGATCGCATCATAAATTATGTACTACTCAATACACAGTCATAAATGAATGAATTCTAGCTACAACTGAAATATGATAAAAGCACATTCATAACGAACAATTATGCAACAGTGTGATCGTTTTCATACTTTGTGTGACAAATATAAAGTATTTCAAGTCTACTTATACTTTTTATCTTGACTCTATTATTACTATGGTATCGTTGATCGGAACGCAACAAACAAGTCAGATTGTTAAGTGTGAAGACTTGGAAAGAAGGGTCCCCCAAAGGTAAAGCCACTCACAAGTTGGTGAATTGCTAAGAAGGAAGAAGGTGCTCTATTGCTCCGCCTTGCGCGTCGCCTACTCGATCACCTGCATTGGCACGAACATACGATCAATATCTTCTTTTTCTCCTATAATTCGGTATGAATGTGAAGTTCAAAGAAAGCAAGCATTGAAATCCAATGAAATCATTCAAGAAAATGCATTAATGAAAACTAACGCGAAAGCGGCATCGAAAACGAACAACAAAAATTAATATAGCAAAAAGATCCCTCGCGACTCTGCCACTGAATCCTTTCTTGAGACATAATCCGTTGAATGTGGGACTTGATTCTGAAGAAACCAATCCACAACGAGGAAAGGATCTTATTTAGATTTGTCCCGATAGTCACGCCCCGAGGCGTCCCCCGAGTCGCGACCGCCGTGCGGGCCTGGAGTTGCGCCCGCACAAGGCTTTAATGATTTGCATAGCAAGCACATATTCAGAGTACGCAGATAAATTGAAACACAGATTTGAAACATAGAAAAGTTCTCTTTATTGATAATGAACATCTATTACAAACTCTTGAACGAGTTAGCTAATATGCCGAACGGCTTACAAAAGGGTTGACTCAAAATGAGATAGCAGTCCTGTACATTACATCCTTTTATAAACTCAAAACGATAAAGACCTCCAGGCTGGAGGATCGCTTTGCCATGGAGCTGCATTTGTGTATGAAGAGTTGTAGCTTCGGACTTTAAAAGGCTACAGAGGCGCGGTGAAGATGCGCCAACAGCTGGACTGGATCGGGAAGACGACTTCGGCTCCTCGCTCGGTTCGCCTTGGTGCGGAGAACCTGTTTCAACGAGGGTCAGCATATCGAAACATGCTGGTAAAGGCGAGCTAGCCTGACTATACCAATCAACACGTTGTTTAGTAAAGCATGCATATTTTTGTGGGTTTCTATCTTGTCTTAGTTCATTTACAAGTAAGCAGCATATTGAATTTACTGAAATGAACGTGCCACCGTTCGGTGGATTTTACCTGATCGTCTGAATTACCTGCACAATACTTACCATGCCTTCCCTGCCACGGAGACACAAGTTAGTATGCAACAGGTTTAAATATACACGATGATCACTGGCTTGATTGCCATAATGGACACTAGTCTGTGACGAAGATGGTTTGCTACGTGCAAGAATGTTAGGCGCCGCATACCACCCTATCCTAGTACGTGAGACTAAACGTTAGTTCCGTCCGGAGCCGGAACGGTGCCAGTGCCCCAGCAGCCGCCCGTAGGAACTGTACCTTGTGCACAAGTTGTCCGTGATCGCACACTAACAATCATTCGCCCGGAGGCTACGTTGACAAGCATTCGCCCGGAGGCTACGTTAACAAGCATTCGCCCGGAGGCTACGTGAGTACAAGACAAGCGGTATTGCATGATTCATTTTACATTTGCAACTACGTTATATTCATGCATCAGGATATACGTTTAAACTTGTATCTATGCATTTGATGAACATTTTCGAACGAACAAGCATGCAAAGATATAACCGTTCACAAGTTTCATTGATAAGCATAAGTACCAAGTCTAATCTCTTTTATCTTGGTTTCTTTTAGTTATTACTTGGTATCGTTTGATCGGGGCAAAAGAGTGAAGCTTGGAAGCAGGGCTAGCTAATCGGGTTGGTAGCCACTCACTTAGATTTTCGGAAGGAGAAGGAAAGAGGTGCTTCACGACTCCGCTCGCAAGCCACCTACTGCTCGTTCACCTGCACACGAACAGCTCGATCAATACCTCTTCCCCTTTTCCAAATCTCAGAATTGAAGTGCAGTTCAATGAACGAAACCAATGAAAACCATCGAAACCGTTCAAGGAAAACAAGCAAATCCCAAAACCAACTCAAAGCACGAAAGCAACAAGCGATATTGAAAACCGAGGCAATAAAAGATAGCAGCGGAGAGGTCCCTCCTGACTCTGCCGCTAAGCCGATCCTTGGGGCGCAGTCCACTGAATATGGGAATCGATTCCGAAAAAACAAATCCATAACGAGGACGATTTCTTAATTCAATCTATCCCGATCGAACGATACCATCTTGTGTTTTTAGCCGCGCTCTCCGCAACGGGAGAACGGGGCGCTACATCCTACCCAACTAATTGGAAGTTTCGTCCCAAAACTTAAGAACAGGACCTACCATCAGGGAACGTTACGTTGGGGATGTTTAGCAGAGTATTTGGGGTAGTCACGAACTCTGTGGTTTGCATCGCCACAAATGAGGCATAATCCTTGTTTCAGACGATATTCGTTGACCAGGTGCCCTGGCCTCCTACAGAAGTGACATAGCTGCCCTCTCTGTGGACCACCGTTGTTTTGGCACTTTGCAGCAGTGTTTCCTCCATCGTTGCTTTGGCGTTTATGACTGGATGTATGCACAGCGCCGGCAGCAACATGAGGATAGAGTGGTTCGAGCGACAGGGCATGATTCATGACTTCACGTATCGTACGATACTGAGGAACGGCTACGTGCGAATGGATGGCAGGGCGTAGTCCACCTTCAAACCTTCTAGCTCGACTCGCTTCATCAGGTAAATAGGCCCTAGCGAATTTGGAGAGTCGGTTGAATTCGGCGGAGTACTCTTTAACTGTCATGCTGCCTTGCCGCAGCTGCACGAACTCGTTCTCCATCTGGCGTTGGACTAGAGGGGGTACATACTCCTCTTCGAACGCGGCACGAAAAGTCGTCCACGAGATCGCCTCCTCTCCGTGATCAAATTGGAGAGATCGTCGATGCACGTCCCACCAATCGTGTGCGTTGAGGCGGAGCTGTAGTTGCGCGCAGGAGACGCGCTTATCTTCGGGGACCTCTAGCAGAGCGAAGTGATCTTCAAGTTCGACCAACCAATCTAGAGCTATGACTGGGTCCTCAGTCCCGTTGAATGGGGTGTTGCAGACTTTCTTGAAGTGGCCAAAGTCGAAGGCAGTCACGTCCCTCGCTCTTGGAATTTGCGGTGTCTCTACTTCAAGCACGGGCTGCTCCACCGGAGTCGTTGTTGTTGCGGCGGAATGGTTGGCAGCCAAAGTTTGAACGATCCGATGCAGGGTATCTACCTGCTTCTGTTGGACTGAGAATCGTGCTTCTATATTGTCTTGAAACTTGAGCTGACTCTCTTCCGCTCGCTTCTCGGCCCGTTCATGGCGAGCCTCATCCCTTTGTTGGTTTTCCCCCAACATCTGCAATATTTTTTGAACGGGATCGATGCTTGGCGTGGCTCGCTGGCTTCTTGAACTTCCCGAAGTGCCCGAACTACTCCCTTGGCCTTGCGTTTCGTCCGGGACTTGCGCTGCAGATTGCGCGGGTACCATTCCTTCAAAAGAAGGTAAATTACATTAGGATCATAATGTATTATGGACTTATTGCATGAACGTATCTCATTTTGGCCTAGCGAGTTCAAGAGTTCGCATAGGAATTTGATCGTTAAAGGAACTTTTCCAGCACGAAGTCTAAGGAACTTTGAATCTGTGCTCTGATACCACTAAGTCACGCCCCGAGGCGTCCCCCGAGTCGCGACCGCCGTGCGGGCCTGGAGTTGCGCCCGCACAAGACTTTAATGATTTGCATAGCAAGCACATATTCAGAGTACGCAGATAAATTGAAACACAGATTTAAAACATAGAAAAGTTCTCTTTATTGATAATGAACATCTATTACAAACTCTTGAACGAGTTAGCTAATATGCCGAACGGCTTACAAAAGGGTTGACTCAAAATGAGATAGCAGTCCTGTACATTACATCCTTTTATAAACTCAAAACGATAAAGACCTCCAGGCTGGAGGATCGCTTTGCCACGGAGCTGCATTTGTGTATGAAGAGTTGCAGCTTCGGACTTCAAAAGGCTACAGGGGCGCGGTGAAGATGCGCCAACAGCTGGACTGGATCGGGAAGACGACTTCGGCTCCTCGCTCGGTTCGCCTTGGTGCGGAGAACCTGTTTCAACGAGGGTCAGCATATCGAAACATGCTGGTGAAGGCGAGCTAGTCTGACTATACCAATCAACACGTTGTTTAGTGAAGCATGCATATTTTTGTGGGTTTTTATCTTGCCTTAGTTCATTTACAAGTAAGCAGCATATTGAATTTACTGAAATGAACGTGCCACCGATCGGTGGATTTTACCTGACCGTCTGAATTACCTGCACAATACTTACCATGCCTTCCCTGCCACAGAGACACAAGTTAGTATGCAACAGGTTTAAATATACACGATGATCACTGGCTTGATTGCCATAATGGACACTAGTCTGTGACGAAGATGGTTTGCTACGTGCAAGAACGTTAGGCGCCGCATACCACCCTGTCCTAGTACGTGAGACTAAACGTTAGTTTCGTCCAGAGCCGGAACGGTGCCAGTGCCCCAGCAGCCGCCCGCAGGAACTGTACCTTGTGCACAAGTTGTCCGTGATCGCACACTAACAATCATTCGCCCGGAGGCTACGTTGACAAGCATTCGCCCGGAGGCTACGTTAACAAGCATTCGCCCGGAGGCTACGTGAGTACAAGACAAGCGGTATTGCATGATTCATTTTACATTTGCAACTACGTTATATTCATGCATCAGGATATACGTTTAAACTTATATCTATGCATTTGATGAACATTTCCGAACGAACAAGCATGCAAAGATATAATCGTTCACAAGTTTTATTGACAAGCATAAGTACCAAGTCTAATCTCTTTTATCTTGGTTTCTTTTAGTTATTACTTGATATCGTTTGATCGGGGCAAAGGAGTGAAGCTTGGAAGCAGGGCTAGCTAATCGGGTTGGTAGCCACTCACTTAGATTTTGGGAAGGAGAAGAAAAGAGGCGCTTCACGACTCCGCTCGCAAGCCACCTACTGCTCGTTCACCTGCACACGAACAGCTCGATCAATACCTCTTCCCCTTTTCTAAATTTCAGAATTGAAGTGCAGTTCAATGAACGAAACCAATGAAAACCATCGAAACCGTTCAAGGAAAACAAGCAAATCCCAAAACCAACTCAAAGTACGAAAGCAACAAGCGACATCGAAAACCGAGGCAATAAAAGATAGCAGCGGAGAGGTCCCTCCTGACTCTGCCGCTAAGCCGATCCTTGGGGCGCAGTCCACTGAATATGGGAATCGATTCCGAAGAAACAAATCCATAACGAGGACGAGTTCTTAATTCAATCTATCCCGATCGAACGATACCGTCTTGTGTTTCTTAGCCGCGCTCTCCGCATCGGAAGAACGGGGCGCTACACCGATCAACTGATACTGACAGTTTTCCTTAGTCGTGCTCCACTCATTCGGGTAAGGGGGCTAGGGGTGAGCATTATTCAATTTTGGACCAAAAATTGAACCAAAACGAATAAAAGAATCGGTCGGTTTAAAAAAACCAGTTCGATTTCTATTTTGAAAATACTAAAAAAAAATTATTCGGTTTTGGATTTCGGTTTCGGTCTAAAACCGAAAATCGAATAAGACTCAATGTTTTAAAAATCGGTAGGCGTTAGGCGGCCGGCACATAATATATATATATATATATATATATATATATATATATATATATATATATATATATATATATATATATATATATGTGTGTGTGTGTGTGTGTGTGTGTGTGTGTGTGTGTGTGTGTGTGTGTATTGGGAAATTATGATTTTTTTTAAAAAATTTGAAAATTTGAATTTTTTTTGAATATTTTCTTTTATCTGATTTATATATGTATATTTTTGAAATTTTAATTTCCAAATTTTGGCAATTTAAAATTTTCAAAATTATTTTTTTTAAATTTTTTCGTCGCGCCGTCTAGCCCGAACATGGCCTCCTAGGCCCCGAACAGGCCCTCCTAGGGCTAATTTTTCCCTCCTAGGCCGCCTAGGTGTCCGAATAGGACGTTTTCGGTTCGTTGGACGGCCGCCTAGGCCGATTTTTAGAACGCTGATAAGACTTATGCAATCATGTAAATGCCCATAATTCTATGCATATGTTGTAATTAAATGTGTATATTTTGAAAGCAATAATTATATGCATGTGTTTTAAAGTCAAACTTTTGGTAATTTAACAACTAGTCTAACTTTGGACGCAAATACAACATATGTGTATATAAAAATTCATGATTCCAACTTTGGACCCTACCCTTTAAAGCATAGAAATAACCCAACCGAATAAACTGAATCATTATTCGGTTCGATTTTGGTTTTGGCTAATTTCGGTTTCGATTTTGGATTTTTAGAATTTTGGTTTATTCGGTTTTGATTATTTCGGTTGAAACCTAATAAACCGAACGCTCACCCCTAAATGTGGCACTACATGAACAATATGGAGGAAATCAACTAATATAGGCAGCATGTAATATAAATAAAAAGCATGAATACTAAAATAGAGGCAAGATATACTTGCCTAGCATCCAAGCTACGCTGAAGTTACGAAGGTCTGGTTCTGAGTTGCACAAATAACCAAAAATAAATTTATTAATAAGGAATCATTCCAAGAAATATACATATTGTAGAAGCATAAAAAGTACTTTTCAAGGAGCGCTGAATCCAAAAGAGCAATGTCATACTTCTCCAGACATTCTTTCCTCTAATTTTTAGTCCAACTCAGAGATGGTGTATTTCCTGAGATTTGGAGCTGTGGCGTACCCCTAAGCAGCGTAAAAATGATCATGCTTTTTTGTAAGACCCCTCCCAAATTTACTTGTTTAATAAACTAATTATTTTCCCCATCTTTAATTTAGCTAGCACTTAAAGTTTTCGTTATGACAAAATAATTTCATGTATGTACTTTCGAAATACATAAATTGTCTTGTTATAGTGTTGGTATGATTTTATTGGTATAGGGTTAGGCTGACGATGATTTGTGTTTATTTAGGACCATATGGTTGTATATAATTATAATGGACATGAGCCTTATGTTAGAATTTTAGTTGTTTTCTTTATGAATAATTTCAGAAAACAAAATAAAATGAAACAGATATTACCGGCCTCTGGGGAAGTCGTGCACGAAGCACTGCCCTAAGAGTTTATTCGGGATCTGTGTGCAGACGTTCCCGAAGCTCCTAGTGGTAAAACCCCCGCACTACCGGTATCTCGTTGCCGCACACGACTTGGAGAGAACGACCAGAACTTAGCTCTGCCCAGAGCTCTCAGACAATAAAAATTGAACAGAATGTTGACAGAGGTTTGGAGTACGAATTTTTTTCTGATGCATTTTACAAGGAAATCAGCTGATATATATAATACTGATGTGTAACGGTCAGAATTAATTTCCCTATTAATTCAGCCGTTACACAAAATAAAAGAAATGAACCTGGACACAATAACGGTTCAGAAACACTTTGTAACGTTCAGAAATTAATTTTCTGACGTTCAAAAAATTAAATAAAAATGAAGAGGAGCAAAAAGATTTTTAGGGTCCCAGCCCGAACCCGAAGAGGAAATCGGATCGGCATTCGGCGCCCGCAGATGTGGCACGTACCCGCACCCGTTACGCGTGCCGAACCAAACCGAACCGAGCCGAGCCGGGCCGGGCGGCGGCGGCGGCGCGCGCGTGTGGCCCAAGGGGTTCCCCACACAATAACTTAATAGAGCAAAAAAGAGAAAGTAATATATGTACACAAGAGGGCTTTGGTGCATCCGATGTGGGACTAAAGAAAGGAAGAGGGACTTGAGCTTTTGCAAGAAAAGCAAAACCAAAGCAAAACCAAAACCAACAATCCCCCTCCCCAAAAGGTCAAGTTCCGAAACAGAGATAAGAGTGAAGTAAAATATATATATATATAGAGAGAGAGAGAGAGAGAGCATCTGGGCAGTAAAATACTATGCATAGATGAGATGGACTACAGCCTTGAATCTCACGTAGTGACTATTGCCTTAATATAAAGAAGTGCTTGATGGACTATGCCTTGAATCAGACTTCTTGAACCAGATTTAGAAAATAGCACACATAGTACGCTAGAGGTCCTTGATCTATCGGGTGGCACTTTTAAATGGCCATGCGCACTTTTCCACATTCATGAGAGTTGTCTGGGATCGCCCTGTCCCATAGTCGCGGCCTTCACGACCTCTCATATAGGTAAGTCCTTAATGGTTGGTGATATGAATCAACCCAGCATTGCAGCTTGGACCTATTAAGAGTTTAACCTCATCCTAACCATATCACACAGGAACACTGTCACCATAGGGATGGGGAGTCATTGTACACATGTACAGCCACTTGGGCTTTATTTTATTGAGACTTTAATCTTGAGTCAGTGTTCCATAAAGTCACCTAAGTTCAGCTTGTTTCTACCCATTGAACCGGCTTCTTGGGATCTCCAGTCAGACTCGGTTGGGTTGCCACTGCTGGTGACTAACTTATGGGCTTAACCCCATCCCCCTCGATGATTCTAGGATCAAAGTCCTAGACAGACCCTTCGTCAAGTGATCTGCAAGGTTCTTTTCTGACTTTATATAGTCAAGAACCACATATTTGCCTAGTAGGCTCTTTATTGACTTGAAGCGCAGCTGCAGGTGCCTGTTCATCTTAGCATTCACAGAATTATGCTTTAGTAGTTCAATAATAGATTTATTATCACAATTTATAGAAATTGCAGGAACATGACTAAGAGAAACAGGTATATGCATAATAAGATTTTTAAGCCATTCAGCTTCTGTGCAAGTTGTATCTAAAGCTATCATTTCAGAGTCTATTGTACTCCTAGCTATGTTAGTTTGCTTATAAGAGCCCCAGGAGATTGCAGCTCCTCCTAGAGTAAATACATATCCAGTAGTAGATTTTATATCATGTGAGTCGGTTACCCAGTTTGCATCTAAATAACCTTCTATGATATCAGGGTGCCTAGTAAAATAAAGTTTGTAATCTAGGGTGCCCTTGAGATATCTAAATACCCTATCCAAGGCAGTCCAATGAGACTGATTTGGGTTACTGGTATATCTACTTAGTCTCCCAATAGCAAATGCAATGTCAGGTCTTGTCCTGTTTGTTATATACATAAGGGAGCCTATCATCTGTGAATATTTATGTTATTCCAAAGGTGATCCTTCATTCTTTTTTAGTACAATATTGCTGTCATAAGGAGTAAGGACAGGTTTCTTATCAAATAACTCAAATCTTTTTAGCATTTTTTTAATTGAATGTGCTAAAGATAGAGTATAACCCTCTTTGCTTTTGGTCACTTGCATTCCCAAGATTAAGTTGGCTTCTCCTAGGTCTTTCATATCAAACTGGCTAGATAAATAGTTCTTTGTAATATTTATCAATTCCAGTGATGAACCTAGGATAAGGATGTCATCTACATACAAGCATAAAATGATACAACTTTTACATGTACCTTTAGAGTATATACATTTGTCATACTCATTTGACAAGAAACCATATTCATAAATTACTTTGTCAAATTTGTTCTGTCATTGTTTGGGAGCTTGTTTCAAGCCATAGAGGGATTTTACTAGTCTAAAGACTTTCTTTTCTTGACCTTTAGCAATGAAACCTTCAGGTTGGTCCATATTGTAACACCCTGTTCCGCTCAAGCGGACTGCCGTCTCAAACGGCAATCGTGCAGCTGTCCCGACCCGCTTTGCCTCAATCAAGAAGCAAAGGATATCCAGACTTGTCCCTATAGGAATCCGGCTTGGACTTTCAGAGGCTCGCTCAGACGTATCGCTCTACCGAGGCGAATCATCGCTAAGGTGGGTGGCTACGGTGAACTTGTCTTTGCTTAGCCAGCACACATAAAATCTGGAATAATTATGCTAGTCGCTAGGTGATTCGCCCCTGCATGCTAATAAATCCAACGCACCTAGCTAAGGGAATAATCCCAACTCATATTGCTTGCTAGAACATGGAAAAGGAAATACTGCTTATATTCAGACCCTCGCATGCTAAGTCCCTTAACGGTTTCATCTCTCGGACTACCTTCGGGCCCGAGCAACGTGCCTGCTTATGTTCCTAGAAATGCATGCTTGTCTGCTTGATAGTTACCGTGTTTTCATCCAAACTCCGGGAGACTACTCAGTAGTCGTTCCGTGTATGATTGACCCTGCAAGTATCCAGGACCGTTAGGTCACCAGGAAGCCCCGAACCAGGGGAATGCATCAAGGCAAGTTATTGACTGTACAGAATCATGATTCAAGTATCTCTTGTACTCGTGTTCTTGTGTGCACTCGTGTTCTCTTGTTCTAGTGCACTCTTGTTCTCGTGTATCTTGTGATAATTGGAAAGACCCAACGATTGCATGTCGCGGACAACTCGGAAACGAGGTATAGTTCCACGGACGGTCACCGGGGCACTGGGACCGATCCGATCCGGATGGAACTCACGTTATTGTACAGTCTATTGTGCAGGACGGGATGGCATGTAGCACCCTTGTTCTTTCGCTGCATACATTCTCTCCAGTGACTGAACCGTATTGTATAGTCCATTGTGCTGGATGGAATGGCATATAGCGCCCCTTGTACTATTGTTGTATACCATTACCGCCAGTGACTATTGTCCTTTATGACTATGCCAGCGACTCTTGTTCATATAGATAAGTCATCCTCGCTTAGCGGCTATCCGCGTGCGAGTCACTGCATCGCATCAAGAACAACTAAACACCTGAACGATCATGTTAAAACGACCCTCCTGTTTGCATATGCTATGCCTCCTGAATGTTTATGCTTGCCCGTGCTTGAATTAATCATGTTTGCCTTGGACAGGGAAGGAGAAATGGTAAGTTGGTAAGTCTCGCCATATTTTCTCAAACATCGCACGGCGCACTGCCCGACACGTTAAGCTATTCAATGTTTGTATGAAACTGATCCTAAGGCAACTAGAAAGACAACTTAATAGTTGTGCACAGAACCTGTATTACGTGTTTGGATTTGTCGAGCAGGCGAGTAGCTTCCCCACCAGTGCATTCAATGTACTGATAATCCACCAGTTTGATATACAGGGTGCGGGAGAACCTCGTGCGGTGCGGATGCCTCCTTCGTACGTGCTAAGGCCAGGAGTTCCCTCTGAAGCCTTGCAACGGTGCGTCCGGGACTAAAGCACATATACAAGACATAAGTTGTGAACATTGCCTGACCATCGCCTGTACATTCATTCCACAGTTGTAGCCACTTGGCACGCTTTTACTGTTTCAGAGAGAGAGGCTTGAGCGACTTGTAATCTCGGCTATACGCCGCCTGTAATACTTATTCATATCAATAAAGAGATTACTTTACTTTGTTTCAATGCTTCCGCTATATTATCGACTCAGTGAACCTGTTACCGATCGCCTATGCGTTCATGACTCCGCTGCACTCGGACAATCTGTGCGACTCTGTGGCTTAGAACTCTTGCCGCCAGCCAATGAACCATGGCCTTGCACGGGCGTGGATCACGCTCGTGCGGCATCACGCCCGGATGGGTTAAGCGATCGTTCCGCGGGAGGGCTGGCGAGGGTGATTCCCGCCTAGCGGGAACGGCCGATTTGCCTGCGGGAGATCGGGGCGTGACAAGTTGGTATCAGAGCCTGGCTTCTACGCCTTTGTCCTCAATTCGATATCTCTGTTTCGAAAGCTCGTTCGTGGGTTATGTGCGCGCTCTCTCTCAATGCCTCGATGGGATATTCCAACAATAAGTCTAAATACTTTCAAAATGCGTTTTGATTGATATGCTTGCTTGTCTGGTTGTATGCTGCGAGTGGCCTTTGTGCCAACCTGTGCGAACCCTTGAGAGTATCGCTAGTAGCTTGTCCGATTTTCACTAACCCTAAGTTTGGTTGAATGCATCTATTCGAGGGACGCCTTGAACTAGTGCACCATCCAAGACTTAAGAAAAGGTGAAACTCGAGTGCTAAGACTTTGCTATCACTGAGCTGGTTGACGTGTTCACGCTAGAAGTGCACTTTGAAAGTGCGCACGATCCAGTCTAAGCGATATGCTAATTTCGAAGCTTGTGCAAGTGAATATCGAAATGAACAAGTAAAATGACTTGTCTAGGATTGCCTCAATCCTAGATTACTGCTTGTCCTTAGTAAGTCTCGAGGACGAGACTTTTCCTAAGTTGGGTAGGATGTAACACCCTGTTCCGCTCAAGCGGACTGCCGTCTCAAACGGTAATCGTGCAGCTGTCCCGACCCGCTTTGCCTCAATCAAGAAGCAAAGGATATCCAGACTTGTCCCTACAGGAATCCGGCTTGGACTTTCAGAGGCTCGCTCAGACGTATCGCTCTACCGAGGCGAATCATCGCTAAGGTGGGTGGCTACGGTGAACTTGTCTTTGCTTAGCCAGCACACATAAAATCTGGAATAATTATGCTAATCGCTAGGTGATTCACCCCTGCATGCTAATAAATCCAACGCACCTAGCTAAGGGAATAATCCCAACTCATATTGCTTGCTAGAACATGGAAAAGGAAATACTGCTTATATTCAGACCCTCGCATGCTAAGTCCCTTAACGGTTTCATCTCTCGGACTACCTTCGGGCCCGAACAACGTGCCTGCTTATGTTCCTAGAAACGCATGCTTGTCTGCTTGATTGTTACCGTATTTTCATCCAAACTCCGGGAGACTACTCAGTAGTCGTTCCGTGTATGATTGACCCTGCAAGTATCCAGGACCGTTAGGTCACCAGGCAGCCCCGAACCAGGGGAATGCATCAAGGCAAGTTATTGACTGTACAGAATCATGATTCAAGTATCTCTTGTACTCGTGTTCTTGTGTGCACTCGTGTTCTCTTGTTCTAGTGTACTCTTGTTCTCGTGTATCTTGTGATAATTGGAAAGACCCAACGATTGTATGTCGCGGACAACTCGAAAATGAGGTATAGTTCCACGGACGGTCACCGGGGCACTGGGACCGATCCGATCCGGATGGAACTCACGTTATTGTACAGTCCATTGTGCTGGACGGGATGGCATGTAGCACCCTTGTTCTTTCGCTGCATACATTCTCTCCAGTGACTGAACCGTATTGTATAGTCCATTGTGCTGGACGGAATGGCATGTAGCGCCCCTTGTACTATTGCTGCATACTATTACCGCCAGTGACTATTGTCCTTTATGGCTATGCCAGCGACTCCTGTTCATATAGATAAGTCATCCTCGCTTAGCGACTATCCGCGTGCGAGTCACTGCATCGCATCAAGAACAACTAAACACCTGAACGATCATGTTAAAACGACCCTCCTGTTTGCATATGCTATGCCTCCTGAATGTTTATGCTTGTCCGTGCTTGAATTAATCATGTTTGCCTTGGACAGGGAAGGAGAAATGGTAAGTTGGTAAGTCTCGCCGTGTTTTCTCAAACATCGCACGGCGCACTGCCCGACACGTTAAGCTATTCAATGTTTGTATGAAACTGATCCTAAGGCAACTAGAAAGACAACTTAATAGTTGTGCACGGAACCTGTATTACGTGTTTGGATTTGTCGAGCGGGCGAGTAGCTTCCCCACCAGTGCATTCAATGTACTGATAATCCACCAGTTTGATATACAGGGTGCGGGAGAACCTCGTGCGGTGCGGATGCCTCCTTCGTACGTGCTAAGGCCAGGAGTTCCCTCTGAAGCCTTGCAACGGTGCGTCCGGGACTAAAGCACATATACAAGACATAAGTTGTGAACATTGCCTGACCATCGCCTGTACATTCATTCCACAGTTGTAGCCACTTGGCACGCTTTTACTGTTTCAGAGAGAGAGGCTTGAGCGACTTGTAATCTCGGCTATACGCCGCCTGTAATACTTATTCATATCAATAAAGAGATTACTTTACTTTGTTTCAATGCTTCCGCTATATTGTCGACTCAGTGAACCTGTTACCGATCGCCTATGCGTTCATGACTCCGCTGCACTCGGACAATCTGTGCGACTCTGTGGCTTAGAACTCTTGCCGCCAGCCAATGAACCATGGCCTTGCACGGGCGTGGATCACGCTCGTGCGGCATCACGCCCGGATGGGTTAAGCGATCGTTCCGCGGGAGGGCTGGCGAGGGTGATTCCCGCCTAGCGGGAACGGCCGATTTGCCTGCGGGAGATCGGGGCGTGACAGGTTGGTATCAGAGCCTGGCTTCTACGCCTTTGTCCTCAATTCGATATCTCTGTTTCGAAAGCTCGTTCGTGGGTTATGTGCGCGCTCTCTCTCAATGCCTCGATGGGATATTCCAACAATAAGTCTAAATACTTTCAAAATGCGTTTTAATTGATATGCTTGCTTGTCTGGTTGTATGCTGCGAGTGGCCTTTGTGCCAACCTGTGCGAACCCTTGAGAGTATCGCTAGTAGCTTGTCCGATTTTCACTAACCCTAAGTTTGGTTGAATGCATCTATTCGAGGGACGCCTTGAACTAGTGCACCATCCAAGACTTAAGAAAAGGTGAAACTCGAGTGCTAAGACTTTGCTATCACTGAGCTGGTTGACGTGTTCACGCTAGAAGTGCACTTCGAAAGTGCGCACGATCCAGTCTAAGCGATATGCTGATTTCGAAGCTTGTGCAAGTGAATATCGAAATGAACAAGTAAAATGACTTGTCTAGGATTGCCTCAACCCTAGATTACTGCTTGTCCTTAGTAAGTCTCGAGGACGAGACTTTTCCTAAGTTGGGTAGGATGTAACACCCTGTTCCGCTCAAGCGGACTGCCGTCTCAAACGGTAATCGTGCAGCTGTCCCGACCCGCTTTGCCTCAATCAAGAAGCAAAGGATATCCAGACTTGTCCCTACAGGAATCCGGCTTGGACTTTCAGAGGCTCGCTCAGACGTATCGCTCTACCGAGGCGAATCATCGCTAAGGTGGGTGGCTACGGTGAACTTGTCTTTGCTTAGCCAGCACACATAAAATCTGGAATAATTATGCTAATCGCTAGGTGATTCACCCCTGCATGCTAATAAATCCAACGCACCTAGCTAAGGGAATAATCCCAACTCATATTGCTTGCTAGAACATGGAAAAGGAAATACTGCTTATATTCAGACCCTCGCATGCTAAGTCCCTTAACGGTTTCATCTCTCGGACTACCTTCGGGCCCGAGCAACGTGCCTGCTTATGTTCCTAGAAACGCATGCTTGTCTGCTTGATTGTTACCGTATTTTCATCCAAACTCCGGGAGACTACTCAGTAGTCGTTCCGTGTATGATTGACCCTGCAAGTATCCAGGACCGTTAGGTCACCAGGCAGCCCCGAACCAGGGGAATGCATCAAGGCAAGTTATTGACTGTACAGAATCATGATTCAAGTATCTCTTGTACTCGTGTTCTTGTGTGCACTCGTGTTCTCTTGTTCTAGTGTACTCTTGTTCTCGTGTATCTTGTGATAATTGGAAAGACCCAACGATTGTATGTCGCGGACAACTCGAAAATGAGGTATAGTTCCACGGACGGTCACCGGGGCACTGGGACCGATCCGATCCGGATGGAACTCACGTTATTGTACAGTCCATTGTGCTGGACGGGATGGCATGTAGCACCCTTGTTCTTTCGCTGCATACATTCTCTCCAGTGACTGAACCGTATTGTATAGTCCATTGTGCTGGACGGAATGGCATGTAGCGCCCCTTGTACTATTGCTGCATACTATTACCGCCAGTGACTATTGTCCTTTATGGCTATGCCAGCGACTCCTGTTCATATAGATAAGTCATCCTCGCTTAGCGACTATCCGCGTGCGAGTCACTGCATCGCATCAAGAACAACTAAACACCTGAACGATCATGTTAAAACAACCCTCCTGTTTGCATATGCTATGCCTCCTGAATGTTTATGCTTGCCCGTGCTTGAATTAATCATGTTTGCCTTGGACAGGGAAGGAGAAATGGTAAGTTGGTAAGTCTCGCCGTGTTTTCTCAAACATCGCACGGCGCACTGCCCGACACGTTAAGCTATTCAATGTTTGCATGAAACTGATCCTAAGGCAACTAGAAAGACAACTTAATAGTTGTGTACGGAACCTGTATTACGTGTTTGGATTTGTCGAGCGGGCGAGTAGCTTCCCCACCAGTGCATTCAATGTACTGATAATCCACCAGTTTGATATGCAGGGTGCGGGAGAACCTCGTGCGGTGCGGACGCCTCCTTCGTACGTGCTAAGGCCAGGAGTTCCCTCTGAAGCCTTGCAACGGTGCGTCCGGGACTGAAGCACATATACAAGACATAAGTTGTGAATATCGCCTGACCATCGCCTGTACATTCATTCCACAGTTGTAGCCACTTGGCACGCTTTTACTGTTTCAGAGAGAGAGGCTTGAGCGACTTGTAATCTCGGCTATACGCCGCCTGTAACACTTGTTCATATCAATAAAGAGATTATTTTACTTTGTTTCAATGCTTCCGCTATATTGTCGACTCAGTGAACCTGTTACCGATCGCCTATGCGTTCATGACTCCGCTGCACTCGGACAATCTGTGCGACTCTGTGGCTTAGAACTCTTGCCGCCAGCCAATGAACCATGGCCTTGCACGGGCGTGGATCACGCTCGTGCGGCATCACGCCCGGATGGGTTAAGCGATCGTTCCGCGGGAGGGCTGGCGAGGGTGATTCCCGCCTAGCGGGAACGGCCGATTTGCCTGCGGGAGATCGGGGCGTGACAGGTTGGTATCAGAGCCTGGCTTCTACGCCTTTGTCCTCAATTCGATATCTCTGTTTCGAAAGCTCGTTCGTGGGTTATGTGCGCGCTCTCTCTCAATGCCTCGATGGGATATTCCAACAATAAGTCTAAATACTTTCAAAATGCGTTTTAATTGATATGCTTGCTTGTCTGGTTGTATGCTGCGAGTGGCCTTTGTGCCAACCTGTGCGAACCCTTGAGAGTATCGCTAGTAGCTTGTCCGATTTTCACTAACCCTAAGTTTGGTTGAATGCATCTATTCGAGGGACGCCTTGAACTAGTGCACCATCCAAGACTTAAGAAAAGGTGAAACTCGAGTGCTAAGACTTTGCTATCACTGAGCTGGTTGACGTGTTCACGCTAGAAGTGCACTTCGAAAGTGCGCACGATCCAGTCTAAGCGATATGCTGATTTCGAAGCTTGTGCAAGTGAATATCGAAATGAACAAGTAAAATGACTTGTCTAGGATTGCCTCAACCCTAGATTACTGCTTGTCCTTAGTAAGTCTCGAGGACGAGACTTTTCCTAAGTTGGGTAGGATGTAACACCCTGTTCCGCTCAAGCGGACTGCCGTCTCAAACGGTAATCGTGCAGCTGTCCCGACCCGCTTTGCCTCAATCAAGAAGCAAAGGATATCCAGACTTGTCCCTACAGGAATCCGGCTTGGACTTTCAGAGGCTCGCTCAGACGTATCGCTCTACCGAGGCGAATCATCGCTAAGGTGGGTGGCTACGGTGAACTTGTCTTTGCTTAGCCAGCACACATAAAATCTGGAATAATTATGCTAATCGCTAGGTGATTCACCCCTGCATGCTAATAAATCCAACGCACCTAGCTAAGGGAATAATCCCAACTCATATTGCTTGCTAGAACATGGAAAAGGAAATACTGCTTATATTCAGACCCTCGCATGCTAAGTCCCTTAACGGTTTCATCTCTCGGACTACCTTCGGGCCCGAGCAACGTGCCTGCTTATGTTCCTAGAAACGCATGCTTGTCTGCTTGATTGTTACCGTATTTTCATCCAAACTCCGGGAGACTACTCAGTAGTCGTTCCGTGTATGATTGACCCTGCAAGTATCCAGGACCGTTAGGTCACCAGGCAGCCCCGAACCAGGGGAATGCATCAAGGCAAGTTATTGACTGTACAGAATCATGATTCAAGTATCTCTTGTACTCGTGTTCTTGTGTGCACTCGTGTTCTCTTGTTCTAGTGTACTCTTGTTCTCGTGTATCTTGTGATAATTGGAAAGACCCAACGATTGTATGTCGCGGACAACTCGAAAATGAGGTATAGTTCCACGGACGGTCACCGGGGCACTGGGACCGATCCGATCCGGATGGAACTCACGTTATTGTACAGTCCATTGTGCTGGACGGGATGGCATGTAGCACCCTTGTTCTTTCGCTGCATACATTCTCTCCAGTGACTGAACCGTATTGTATAGTCCATTGTGCTGGACGGAATGGCATGTAGCGCCCCTTGTACTATTGCTGCATACTATTACCGCCAGTGACTATTGTCCTTTATGGCTATGCCAGCGACTCCTGTTCATATAGATAAGTCATCCTCGCTTAGCGACTATCCGCGTGCGAGTCACTGCATCGCATCAAGAACAACTAAACACCTGAACGATCATGTTAAAACAACCCTCCTGTTTGCATATGCTATGCCTCCTGAATGTTTATGCTTGCCCGTGCTTGAATTAATCATGTTTGCCTTGGACAGGGAAGGAGAAATGGTAAGTTGGTAAGTCTCGCCGTGTTTTCTTAAACATCGCACGGCGCACTGCCCGACACGTTAAGCTATTCAATGTTTGCATGAAACTGATCCTAAGGCAACTAGAAAGACAACTTAATAGTTGTGTACGGAACCTGTATTACGTGTTTGGATTTGTCGAGCGGGCGAGTAGCTTCCCCACCAGTGCATTCAATGTACTGATAATCCACCAGTTTGATATGCAGGGTGCGGGAGAACCTCGTGCGGTGCGGACGCCTCCTTCGTACGTGCTAAGGCCAGGAGTTCCCTCTGAAGCCTTGCAACGGTGCGTCCGGGACTGAAGCACATATACAAGACATAAGTTGTGAATATCGCCTGACCATCGCCTGTACATTCATTCCACAGTTGTAGCCACTTGGCACGCTTTTACTGTTTCAGAGAGAGAGGCTTGAGCGACTTGTAATCTCGGCTATACGCCGCCTGTAACACTTGTTCATATCAATAAAGAGATTATTTTACTTTGTTTCAATGCTTCCGCTATATTGTCGACTCAGTGAACCTGTTACCGATCGCCTATGCGTTCATGACTCCGCTGCACTCGGACAATCTGTGCGACTCTGTGGCTTAGAACTCTTGCCGCCAGCCAATGAACCATGGCCTTGCACGGGCGTGGATCACGCTCGTACGGCATCACGCCCGGATTCCCGCCTAGCGGGAACGGCCGATTTGCCTGCAGGAGATCGGGACGTGACACATATAAAGTTCTTCCTCTAGATCTCCATTCAAAAATGCTGTCTTTACATCCATTTGATGGATTTGCATATCATGAATGGATGCTAAGGCCAAGAGAGTTCTAATGGATGTGATCCTAGCTACAGGAGAGTAGGTATCAAAATAATCTAACCATTTCTTCTGGGTAAAACCCTTAGCAACTAATCTAGCTTTGTATTTCTCTATAGTACCATCGGCTCTGAGTTTCTTCTTGAAAATCCACTTACAACCTATTGGTTTATTCCCTAAAGGTAGATCTGATAGAAATCAAGTGTTATTCTCCATGATGGAGTTGTATTCACTGTTGATGGCTTCTTTCCAGAAGGGAGCATCAGGAGACGACATTGCTCCTTCATAAGTTGAGGGATCACCCTCTATCAAAAATTTGAAGAATCCTTCTCCTAAATTTTTCTCAATTCTATTCCTTTTACTCCGTCTTGGTTCTAAGTCTTGTTCAGATTGAGAGCTAGGTATTTGGACTTGAGAACTAGTAGAGGGTATGGAGGAAGAGATTGAAACTCTATCCTTAAAAGAAAATATGTTTTCAAAGTAAACTGCATCTCTTGCTTCTATAATGGTATTATTAGAGATTTTATTTACTTCTGAGTGAGTCACTAGAAATCTATTGGCATAGCTGTCTAAGGCATATCCTATGAAAACAGCATCTACAGTCTTGGGACCAATCTTTCTCTTTTTAGGTTCGGGAATTCCGACTTTAGCAAGGCATCCCCAAACTCTAAGGTAATTAATCCTAGGTGCTCTACCTTTCCACAGCTCATAGGGAGTCTTATCTTTTGTCTTACTAGGAATCCTATTAAGAATGTAACAGGCAGTTAAAAGGGCTTCTCTCCACAAGTTATCAGGAGCACCAGAGCTGAGAAGCATGGCATTCACCATATCTAACAGAGTGCGGTTCTTGCGTTCAGCAACTCCGTTAGACTGAGGTGAATATGGAGCAGTTACCTCATGAATTATTCCATGTTCTTCACAGAAGTTAATCATTTCGTTTGAGGTATATTCTCCACCACGATCAGATCTAAGGATTTTAATCTTCCTTTCTAATTGATTCTCATCTTCAGATTTGTAGACCTTAAATCTATCTAGAACTTCATCTTTGGTTTTGATAAGGTAGATATAACAATACTTTGAATAATCATCTATAAATGTAACAAAGTATTTTCTACCGCCTCTAGTCAAAATCCTATTTGAGTCACATACATCACTATGAATAAGTTCTAGAGGGTCAGAATTTCTTTCTACAGATTTGAATGGTAATCTAGTGTTTTTGGCTTGAACACAAATCTCACATTTGTGTTTGTCATCTATTGGAGTCTTGGGAATAAGATCTAAGGTCGTCATTCTTTTAATAGAACCTAGGTTCACATGACCTAGTCTGCCATGCCAAACATTTGAAGATTCTATATTAGAGACAATGAGAGAACAATCAGACATTTTATTTATTGTACTTAATATGAAAAGATCGTCTTTTACAAAGCCTTTTCCCATAAAAGAGTCATGCTTAGAAAAAACTACTTTATTAGCCTCCATTACAATTTTGTATTGTAAACTCCCTCACCCAAAATAGGTATTTGTGTATATTTTATATTATTATATTTATTATAAATATTGAATTTATTTAGAGTATTCTCTTAGTTAATTAGAAAATAATTTTTTTTTAGTATATTTACTTATATAAATATTCATTTAGAATTATTTTAGGTTATTTTAGATTTTTGGAGATTTTTTCTAGAATTTTTGGTAATTAAAACATAGGAAACGTAAAATTTCTAGGACTTCTATGATTTACTATACGACCATACTTGCATGTCGTTCCTACCAAATATTTATTTTAGTTTAAAATATTTAATTATATTTTTTTTAATTTATTTAGAATTTTAAGAAATTTATTTAGATTTTTTAAATTATTTAGGATTTATTTGGATATATATAGTCTTAATATTAGATAGATGCTAATTTAGTGTTAATAGATATTAATAAGATTTTATAAATTATTTGTATTATCTTTAATTATATTTAAGATTATAAATTATTGAGATAAATTCAAACTCTATTTTAAATTAATTCAAATCCTGAACCTACTAGGAAATTAACTTCATGAATATCCTATCCTTATTTAAATTCATCATAATCCTATCCAAATTAACCAATCCTAGTCGTATTTAATTAAGTAGTGTCCACCATTATAAATACCTCATCCTTCATATTTTTCTTCCCCAAATTCCTCTCTTTTTCGTCCAAAAATAGTCAAAATTCGTCATAAATTCAGCCTCATTTTCTACTAGTTATGACGAATTAAAAGGACGATATCTCCTAGCTTCGGACTCCAAACGCGCTCCAGTTTTTTTGTTAGAACAATAATGAGGTTAGATTTCTGATTATATAATTTTTTTTTCCAAATTATTAGTATTAAATTCTAGAAAATTCGTAGAGCACAGCATATCCAAAAATAGACGTGTTTCGATGTATTCGCGATTCCGGGAGAACCAGAAATCAGAATCATGAACCGTTTAAAGTTTCGGAAAGCTAATGTCGAGATAATCGACATATATTTTTTCCCAGAATTTATTTCGAAGTATTTTTATACTGTTAATTCTGTAGAACTTTTAGGTTAGAATTTTACCATCGGTGCACAATACGAAACTTGTATGTGCCATAATTCCCAAACGAATTTGAATTCGGACGAGCCGTAAATTCTAGCATATTTTTGAAGCTGAAATCTACAGGAAATCATGCATAAAAGTTGAGTTTGTGTCGGTTGACTTTTCGGTCAACAGATCGCCTCGATTTGCGTGCCATGAGTCTCGAGTTGATAAAATTCATTTCTTTGGACAAAATTTAGGAATTAACATAAAAATCAGAATAATATGATTAAAATAGGATTTTAGAGCAATTATTCCAGAATTAAATAAATTAAAATAAATTATCTTTTGACGTGATAAATTTGTAATACATAGGCTATTTGGACTGTGACTTGGACTCTGATTCATACCAGCAGCAGGACCCCAGGCAAGATACCTTGCCAAATTGTTTACAGTACTTTGCATGCTATTTATATTTCTGTTTATTTATTGCATTCTGTATATTTCTTGCATGGATAGTTTTCTTTCAGTCATTACTATGTATTAGATATGTTGACACACACATGGCACTTAGTATCATAGAGGACAATCATTAGGCGTATGGGCTTTAACCACTCTGGTAACACCGTAGTCACTAGCACGCACTATGGTGGGTCGTGTCCGATGGTCGCTACCCCCGAGGTATGTCGATTGATGGAGTCCGAGGGTCGCTACCCCCGAGGTATGACGGCTGATGATGTCTACTGACGAGCGTGAGGTTGTGAGGATTAGATCGAGTAGCCTACCCTTGCCCATACGTCGAAAAGTTGTCCTCATTTGCATTCATATAGATTGTCCTGTACATCGTACTTATCTATTTTCAAACATTATGCATGTTTACTGTATTCAAATTGGCTCGTATTTTCTGTATCTTGTTACGTCCCTTTGAGGACCTGGTCTGCTGCCAGGTGTATCTTTTCTTGAGTATTTACAGGAGCGCAGATTTAGATGGTTACATGTGATCCGAGGATGTCTTCTCATCGAGCTGTGATTGATAGCTGGTATTCTTATATTGTGTTATGGTGTTGTACTCATATTGTATTTGCTCTTATATTCGAGTTGGTAGTGGATTTGTTTCCATCCAACTATCATCCTTAGATACTTCTTATTGAGATCTAGTTTCATAGATACTGGTTATTTATTTCTATATGATTTTGGTGGATGAGATTTAGATTATACCCTGTGACTTGTGACATATGTTTTATACCACTTGTGGATTTGATATTCATATTACAGCGTACGTATGGATTTGGTTTCCATACATTGGAGTTGCCATATCCATGCGGATGGCATGCTTACGTGTCCTAGTCCTACATATTTTTGGGACTGGAGCGTGACATATTTTTGTGGTGGCCCATGCAGGTCGAGAGCATATTGTCTCGGTTACGTTACTGTACCGAACAAGCCTGCACCTAGGACTAGAGTATAGGATCTCATCCACAATTGACTGTGATTCATCTCCTCCTATCTGTTCTATTTTGAACAATTGTATCCTGCTTGATTCCTGTACTCCCCTAACAGTTCTTGAGTATAACCTTCTGCTAGAATATAGGAACCCCTGTTATTAGGATGATAATTATGGTAGCACACCTATTTAGAATACAACGAGATTATAGATACACCACTAAGTTTAGAATATCTAGTAAACCTAGAATTCCTTATCTTTAGATTATTATACCATTACCCCTTGATGTATTAAGAAGACTTGAGAGTAGTATAGACACTACTAGAGTTAGTTAGAAGTTTTACCATAATGTTTGACACCTAGTATCATATAGCCCTTGTGATCCATTGATGAAGTGTAACTGAATGACATTAATTGTATGCTAGCAAAGATGACAGTGTTTATTCAGACAATAGAATTTAGAGGTTCTTGCCCCCATTTGGTCGACTAGCGACTTAGACAAGGAGGTTGTATGATAACTATAGAGATTGTAGAGTCTTTTGTTATTATTGCTTATGTTGTTTTTATTTTTACAAACTTGAGTTATTTGTAACTTCTCACATCATAATCCAGCGTTATATTTTCTGTGCTACCTTGAATTATGCTGCTATTATAGCCTAGTTTTTGCAAGCTTAATCTTTTATCGAGCTTGTTCATGACATATATGTTATTGGGGCCTGATCAACCATACTAATACAAATTGTCTAATCAGAATCAGTGTATTATGGTCTAGCTAGCCATAATGCGCTTGGTTCGCCCTTCGCAATAGTATTTTACGTGGATTGAGATGTATAGTGGACCAGTAAACAAATATACTTACCCTCTAGATACGACAAAGCATATCATATCAAGTACATAACTGCACCGATGTGAGCATGCGAATAGGAAATTAGCAAATTAAGATTTCAATCCACAACTGTCTTGACAATTCCCATTTGAATTCTTTAAACGCTTTGATTCCCATACTTCCATTCTATTACCCCTCCATGAACTCTTTTCCATTGCTTTCCGTCTTCCATTGTTTCGGAAAGACGAAATCTCGTGCTTGGATATAAGTGATACACGGATAGTACAAGATATACCCCATAGGCCAATCACATTATTTGATGACTATCTTTCATAATTGATTAAGGGCATATCACATATGATATAGTTGGTGTTAAAGTTTTGAGGATTGAATGACGTGAAAAAATAAATTGAGGAATATTTTTCTTAAGTGTAAGAGTCTTATGTGATAGATGGGTAAATTCTAAGTTGTGTAGAAATTGCATTATTAAACTTGAGGAGAATTCTTTTAGATTGTGATCAAGTAGGATTAGATTGAGAGATTAAGTCCTTTTAAATGTGGAGAATTTTAAAAGAAGGATTAAGATAATAAGGATTTAATGAATTTTAAAAATCTTGATATTGAGGACCCAATATTTCTACTTTGAGCACATGATTTGAATTTTGAATATTGAAGGATGAATCATCGATTTAAATTTTTAGGATAAATATAGAATTTTAGACTTGAACAACTGGTGAATTAGATTTAAATTTTATAATTTGATGATTTGAATTAAAAGTTTAATTTTGATTGTTGGGTCACCTATTTGAAATATTGAGGATGTAAATTGAGTTTAAATATTTGAATAGTACAAAATTCTTAATTTAAGAATAGGAATAAGATTTGATTAGAATTGTTTATTGTTCAAAGTCTAGAGGAGATTATGATAGTTAAAAATTATGATATAAATTTTGATGTGGGATGTCATATAGACTTGAGTTAGATTTGGATGTTGATTATTTAAAAATCGAGAAGAGATTACGACAGGTTGAATTTTGATTTAAACAGTGGTTATATTAATTTTGAAGTGATCGCAATAGATTCGAATAGATTTTGTTATTTAAATTTTTGGAAGAGATTGCGATTGATGTACCTTATGTACGAATGTGAAGGATTTAACAAATTATGTCTTATTTTAATTTCGAGGACGAAATTATTTTAAGTTGGGTAGATTGTAAACTCCCTCACCCAAAATAGGTATTTGTGTATATTTTATATTATTATATTTATTATAAATGTTGAATTTATTTAGAGTATTCTCTTAGTTAATTAGAAAATAATTTTTTTTAGTATATTTACTTATATAAATATTCATTTAGAATTATTTTAGGTTATTTTAGATTTTTTGAGATTTTTTCTAGAATTTTTGGTAATTAAAACATAGAAAACGTAAAATTTCTAGGACTTCTATGATTTACTATACGACCATACTTGCATGTCGTTCCTACCAAATATATATTTTAGTTTAAAATATTTAATTATATTTTTTTGTAATTTATTTAGAATTTTAAGAAATTTATTTAGATTTTTTAAATTATTTAGGATTTATTTGGATATATATAGTCTTAATATTAGATATATGCTAATTTAGTGTTAATAGATATTAATAAGATTTTATAAATTATTTATATTATCTTTAATTATATTTAAGATTATAAATTATTGAGATAAATTCAAACTCTATTTTAAATTAATTCAAATCCTGAACCTACTAGGAAATCAACTTCATGCATATCCTATCCTTATTTAAATTCATCATAATCCTATCCAAATTAACCAATCCTAGTCGTATTTAATTAAGTAGTGTCCACCATTATAAATACCTCATCCTTCATATTTTTTTCCCCAAATTCCTCTCTTTTTCGTCCAAAAATAGTCAAAATTCGTCATAAATTCAGCTCATTTTCTACTAGTTATGACGAATTAAAAGGACGATATCTCCTAGCTCCGGACTTCAAACGTGCTCCAATTTTTTTTGTTAGAACAATAATGAGGTTAGCTTTCTGATTATATAAATTTTTTTTCTAAATTATTAGTATTAAATTCTAGAAAAATCGTAGAGCACAGCATATCCAAAAATAGACGTGTTTCGATGTATTCGCGATTCCGGGAGAACCAGAAATCAGAATCACGAACCGTTTAAAGTTTCGGAAAGCTAATGTCGAGATAATCGACATATATTTTTTCTCAGAATTTATTTTGAAGTATTTTTATACTGTTAATTCTGTAGAACTTCTAAGTTAGAATTTAACCATCGGTGCACGATACGAAACTTGTATGTGCCATAATTCCCAAACGAATTTGAATTAGGATGAGCCGTAAATTCCAGCATATTTTTGACACTGAAATCTATAGGAAATCATGCATAAAAGTTGAGTTTGTGTCGGTTGACTTTTCGGTCAACAGATCGTCTCGATTTGCGTGCCATGAGTCTCGAGTTGATAAAATTCATTTCTTTGGACAAAATTTAGGAATTAACATAAAAATCAGAATAATAAGATTAAAATAGGATTTTAGAGCAATTATTCCAGAATTAAATAAATTAAAATAAATTATCTTTTGACGTGATAAATTTGTAATACATAGGCTATTTGGACTGTGACTTGGACTCTGATTCATACCAGCAGCAGGACCCCAGGCAAGATACCTTGCCAAATTGTTTACAGTACTTTGCATGCTATTTATATTTCTGTTTATTTATTGCATTCTGTATATTTCTTGCATGGATAGTTTTCTTTCAGTCATTACTATGTATTAGATATGTTGACACACACATGGCACTTAGTATCATAGAGGACAATCATTAGGCGTATGGGCTTTAACCACTCTGGTAACACCGTAGTCACTAGCACGCACTATGGTGGGTCGTGTCCGATGGTCGCTACCCCCGAGGTATGTCGATTGATGGAGTCCGAGGGTCGCTACCCCCGAGGTATGACGGCTGATGATGTCTACTGACGAGCGTGAGGTTGTGAGGATTAGATCGAGTAGCCTACCCTTGCCCATACGTCGAAAAGTTGTCCTCATTTGCATTCATATAGATTGTCCTGTACATCGTACTTATCTATTTTCAAACATTATGCATGTTTACTGTATTCAAATTGGCTCGTATTTTCTGTATCTTGTTACGTCCCTTTGAGGACCTGGTCTGCTGCCAGGTGTATCTTTTCTTGAGTATTTGCAGGAGCACAGATTTGGATGGTTACATGTGATCCGAGGATGTCTTCTCATCGAGCTGTGATTGATAGCTGGTATTCTTATATTGTGTTATGGTGTTGTACTCATATTGTATTTGCTCTTATATTCGAGTTGGTAGTGGATTTGTTTCCATCCAACTATCATCCTTAGATACTTCTTATTGAGATATAGTTTCATAGATACTGATTATTTATTTCTATATGATTTTGGTGGATGAGATTTAGATTATACCCTGTGACTTGTGACATATATTTTATACCACTTGTGGATTTGATATTCATATTACAGCGTACGTATGGATTTGGTTTCCATACATTGGAGTTGCCATATCCATGCGGCTGGCATGCTTACGTGTCCTAGTCCTACGTATTTTTGGGACTGGAGCGTGACATGTATCCTGAGGCTACAAGAAGGGATCCACTAACTAGGTTTCTTCTGACAGACGGCACATGAAGAACATCATGAAGAGTTAAGATTTTTTCTGATGTCATCTTCAGGTTAACTTTTCCTCTTCCAATAATTTGTGCCGTTGAGCCATCTCCTAGGGTCACACCTCCTCCACTTGATTCCTGATAGTTTGAAAAACAGGAGCGATCAAACGAAACGTGAACATTAGCTCCAGAATCCAACCACCAATCATCAGAACGGTAAGAGAGGTTAATAAGGGGTTGAAAGCTTACAGACCTGAAGGAACTCGAAGAACCTTTGTGAAGCATGTTCGCTTTTGGTCTAACTGAGCCCTTTCCTTTGTAGGAGGTCTGGATAGCTTCCAGCTTCCTTCTTTTTATGATAGCAGTGGGTAGCCATATGGTTTGTTTTACCACACACAAAATAAAATCTCTTTTGATCCTGAGTCTGACTGAAGTTTCTAGGTTTTTGGTTTTGATGATTATGGTTCTGGTGGTTAGGTTGAAAGTTTTTCTTTTTCTTGAAGAAATTTTTTTTGGGTTTATAAGGAAAATTAGACTTGGATTTTCCTTGGCCTTCTACAAGGTTTACCTTAGCTTTAGATTCAGTCTTAGGCTTAGACCTCAATCTAATTTGTTCTTCGGTTCTAATTTTCTTTAGGACTTGATTGTAGGTAAGTTCTCCTTGTGTATGGATAAGATCCTTAGCCATATCAGACCAAGAGGGAGGTAGCTTGTCAATTAGACATGCTATTTTATGTTCATTGGAGAAAGATGTTCCTTTGGCTTGAATATGTCTAAGGTATTCTTGGAATTCATGGAGCTGGTCATTCATTGGTTTGTTATCTACCATGAAATACCTATTAAAGGTTGAAGAATTAAACCTTTCTATTCCGGCATCATCACAGCCGTATTCATCTTCCAAGGCTTTCCAGAGTTCTTTAGCGCTCTTGTATTCAAAAAATATATCATACAAGGATTCAGATAATGCGCTTAGAATTCTATGAAAACAATGGAAGTCTATCTGTTTTGGGGTTTTTGGTTTCGAGGAGGTGGACACTCCTATGTCAGACTCAGTTTCATCAGAATCATTTGTGATGGGTGTGGACCCATCAATGACAGAAATAAGTCCTAAGGTCGTGAGCCAAAATTTCATTTGACTCTGCCATCTCTTGAAGTATGAGCCATCAAACTTAGCAGGTTTAGCAGTAGATGATTCCTCTTTACCAGTCATGATTGCAGTCTGAAAAATATAAATTTATTTAATAACAATGTCTAAGATAATAGTTTAGGTGGTCTTTGCTAAACAATCTTAAAATCTTTAGTTTTTCAAGTGTTGATCAAATCAGGTTAGCTGTAGGGGCCGGTTCCCAGCTAGCGGTGGTCCGAATACTCTTAAATACCGTGTCGCTTAGGGTTATTTACATCCGGTTGACAGAAGGACCCTTTCGGCTTGTGCCCGAGTTTGTCTCTACTTTAAAACTTTAGAATTGAAGATTTTATTTGCAATTTCCTTTTTACTAAACTATTTCTTTTTGGTTCTCGATTGCTTTCAAAAATACTAAGTGATTAAAAATGAAGCAAATTGTATGTGATCAAAAATTGCAATTGACAAATAGATAAAAAAAAAAATTTAACTGTCAATTAGAAGCAAATAGTGACAAGCTAATACTAGCTAACAGTGAGAAATCAATTAGAATCAATTAGAAGCAATTATGTTACACAGTAAGTATTAGTAACTCAATTCTAAGAAAATCAACAGTAACTATTTGTTCAAATAGTGAGAGTAACTATTTGAACAATTAGAATTTTTAACTGTCAATACACTTTGAACAAATGAAGCAATACAACAAGAGTAATTATTTGAACATCAGTAACTATTCTAACTATCAATTAGAGTAACTATATATATATATATATATATATATATATATATATATATATATATTTTTTTTTTTCCCCAGAAACTGTTTGAAACTGTTTTACTATTTAAACTATTTTAATCAGAAACTGTTTTACTATTGAAACTGTTTAATCAGAAACGGTTCTAATCAATAGTATAATAACTATTGAAACTGTTTTACTATTGAAACTGTTTTAATCAGAAACAATTTCCTAACAGAAACTATTGAAAAATATTGAAAATTTAAAGTAGTGAAACTGTTATAATCAGAAACTATTGAAACTAGTATGAATCAATAGTATAGTAACTATTAAAAATTTCTAACAATTTTGTAACAGTAACTATTGACAGTATAGTAAAGTATTTCTAACAGTAAGTAAATAAATTCTAACACGAATAAACTCTTAGATTGTTAGAATTTTAGTTGTTTTCTTTATGAATATTTCAGAATACAAAATAAAATGAAACAGATGTTACTGGCCTCTGGGGAAGTCGTGCACGAAGCACTGCCCTAAGAGTTTATTCGGGATCTGTGTGTAGACGTTCCCGAAGCTCCTAGTGGTAAAACTCCCGCACTACCGGTATCTCGTTGCAGCACACGACTTGAAGAGAACGACCAGAACTTAGCTCTGCCCAGAGCTCTCAAACAATGAAAATTGAACAGAATGTTGACAGAGGTTTGGAGTACGAAATTTTTTCTGATGCATTTTACAAGGAAATCAGCTGATATATATAATACTGATGTGTAACGGTCAGAATTAATTTCCCTATTAATTCAGCCGTTACACAAAATAAAAGAAATGAACCTGGACACAATAACGGTTCAGAAACACTTTGTAACGTTCAGAAATTAATTTTCTAACGTTCAGAAAATTAAATAAAAATGAAGAGGAGCAAAAAGATTTTTAGGGTCCCAGCCCGAACCCGAAGAGGAAATCGGATCGGCATTCGGCGCCCGCAGATGTGGGCACGTACCCGCACCAGTTACGCGCCGAACCGAGCCGGGCCGGGCGGCGGCGGCGGCGCGTGCGTGTGGCCCAAGGGGTTCCCCACACAACAACTTAATAGAGCAAAGAAGAGAAAGTAATATATATACACAAGAGGACTTTGGTGCATCCGATGTGGGACTAAAGAAAGGAAGAGGGACTTGAGCTTTTGCAAGAAAAGCAAAACCAAAGCAAAACCAAAACCAACACCTTATGCATTACCAATTGTAGTATTAGGCCTTCAAGCCTATATAAGTAATTACATGTATTATTTATTTGAGTAGGCTTCCAAACCCATATCTAAATACTTAACTGCTAAACACCATAGTCCTTAACCTCCCCACCATGTATTACAAGTAGCACACCAACTGATTTTAACACTGGTGCAATCCAACTCCATGTTCACCAACACAAACGAACACCAGGTGGTTTCTTCCATTTTTCTAAATACACATGACAACCTTTTCCCCATGCACAAGCCACACAACATCTCACCCTCTCTCCACACTACAGCCAACAAGCACGTAACCTATACAACACCAAATACCCACACATACTCCAATTTAAACTTGACCCATTCTGGTTGAGCCTACCATCATTCAATCTTTTTCCCATTTTTCCTTAGAAAATCAGCCCCCCCACCCCTTCACTAGCAATAGCGACCAATATTATTTTTATTTGGCTCTTTCCCTCTCCCTTTCCAGCTGGCCCTTCCCTACCAACCCAAACCTGCCATCATCCTGCTGAGTACATCAGGGACCAACCCTTTCCATTTTTATTTCTCCTCCATCAAATTTACACCCAACTAAACTCTATAAGGAATGACTCACCTTTCTTCCTTTCACCGTTACCATCACCATTGTGGCCCCATTCCACACCAGCCCAATGACGAATCTACTGGCTTTGCTTTAGCAAAAGCTTAAGCTCCTTCTTTTCTTTAGTCCCACATCGGATGGACCAAATTCTTCTTGTGTACATATATTAGTTTCTTTTCTTTGCTCTCTTAAAGTTGTTGTGTGGGGAACTCCTTGGGCCACACGCGCCGCCGTCCGGCTCGGCTCGGTTCGGTTTGGTTCGGCGCGCGTAACGGATGCGGGTACGCGCCCACAACTGCGGGTGCCGAATGCCGATTCGATTTTCTCTTCGGGTTCGGACTGGGACCCTCGACGAGAGCGGCAACAAGTCCCAACTGTCGACCCCATCATCGCGTCGCGTAGGGCTTCGACGCAGAGCCGGCTCCAGCCTTCTCCAAAGAGAAGAAGAACGAATAGCTCGGAGCAGCGTCACAGCTGCAGTGGAAGAAGAGATTAAGCATTCTTCTTTCTAAACGAGGTAATGACATGTTCCCCTCCGTTGGTGGTGGTGTTTACATATGCATGAATGATATGTACTAGTAATTGGACACCTGTGAAGTCCTATATTCTGATTAGTAGTTTATATATGTGCTTTGAGCATGAATATATGTGTAGATCATATTATTCATTGTTAAATAAGTATAGGAATAATTAATTAGTTATGCCATGTATATGTGTAAAATTTTATTTATAAATATATATATATAATAATCTAAGTATTTCTACCTATGTAAAGTAGTAGTTGTAGCTATATATATTTTGCTACATATATAGGCACAATCGGTTTAAAAGTATACTGTTATATATTATAACCTTTGATTTTCTACCAAATAATCATTATTTAATTATACTGTTAAAAATTACTTAATACGTAATATATATATATATATATATATATATATATATATATATATATAGCATTAAGTTCTTAACAAATACTTAGTAGGTTATTATGTACCACTATTTTCTTAGCAAATATACTTGTACCATAATTTCTTTACCAAACTACTTAGTAAGTTATTCTAGTACTTATGTGTATGTTATGGATCCTTATCTGTATTTATGCTAGTCAAATATCTAGGTCAATATTTAGTGTATATAATTTTACTTGAATAATCAAAATAAAGTTTCTTAAATATATATATATATATATATATATATGTATTGTATAAAAAAGAAATTATTTTCTAAATCCTAATAAGGATTGTGTCAGTAAATAGGTGTATACAAACATGATGATTCTTGGTTGTTTGTTTGGGTTGGTAAATTCTCTGTATATCGTAGATGCACTGGCACTTGCCTAGGCTTGGATACAACAATTGATACTGCAGTCTCAACACATAATGGACAAACTGAGGCAAGTATACCTTGTCTATTTGTTTACATTATTTACATGCTTTTCTTTTCATCTTTCGTTCACTCTGGATATGCTATTGCCTGCTTCTCTTGCTTATTACCAGTGTACTCAGGGGCGGAGGCACACTGTGCTTGCACTGGGCTGTAGCCCAGTGCAAAAAAAAAATAGTAAACTTTTTTTCATATATATGCTAACCCCAGTGCAAAAAAAAAAAAATATTTTTTTATATATAAGCTAGTATAGACTTATAGCCCACCCAATACTCCATAAAGCTCACCCATTATACCAATCAACAGATGTGAAAAGTGAATCATTTGAGTCCAGAGACCTCAGACCCCAACTCTCTCACTCTCTGTCTCATAGTTTAGGGTTTATTATACAATGACCCGCGACCGATGACCAGAGACCCGCGAGGCCGCGACCCACGACCGAGATGCTCCGGGTGCTCCCCATCGCCGGGTGCTCCCCTTCTCCACACTCCAGCCCAACCGGCGACCAGGACGCTGCAAATGGACCTGATAGATTTATATGTACTATCTTCTAAAAGCTGATCTTATATATCTTTCCAGGTTGCTTGGTTGTTCAAGTAAGCTGCTCAGTTGTCACCTGAAAATGCAAATGTTCATACCTTACTTGGTGCCTAACAACTTGGAGTACAAGAGTACTTTTTTCTCAAGGTTTTGGCTTTTATTTTCAGATTCTTGCTTCCTAGTATTCTTTTTTGAAATATATAGTATATCTTTGGAATAGATGTAAGCAATTATATTTGGTGGAAAATTATCAATTAATAAACATTACCAAAATTTAGGCATAAATTTACAAAAAAAAAAATTCTATCGAATCATCGAATTTACAAAGAAAAGTCTGTCGAATTTTTGGCATAAATTTTTAGAATCTTATAGTAACTACTAGCTAGCCCACCCTACTCCAAAATCCTGACTCCGCCCCTGAGTGTACTGTCATGATTACTTGTTGTCACATAGATATGATACACAGATTCGTATTGCATGGCATATAGGATACGCGTACATGATCATTGTTTTATTTTCTTCTCGATCGAGTTACCTATATACTTGATAGACTGACGTATACCTGTTAGAGTCCGACTGGACGTGTCATGGTTGCGACACGGACATGAGCATTGGGTGGGGAGGACAGTTACTAGGTGTGAGGGCTACTACGCATATATCACTATTTACTTATCACTATTTTATTGAGAGATCTCGTATCTGGAGTTACAGGCCTCTCATATGTATCGTGTGTCTTTGTGCTCGGAGCTACGACTATATTTATCGTGTGTTTCTGTGCTCGGAGCTACGACTATATTTACCGTGTGTCTCTGTGCTCGGAGCTACGGATATGTACCCCGTGTGTCTCTGTGTTCGGGGCTACGAATTTATTTTTAGAAAGCTCTCGCGTCGAACGTTGTCCTCATTTGCATATCACATAGATGAGTTAGATTGGTTGTTGATAGTTGTACATAGACCCCTGTCTACTTCTTTGCATGTTATTTACTGTATTTTATTTGGCATGTATTTTTCTGTATCTTGTCCTCCGAGGATCTGGTTCCCTGTTAGGTTATTGCTGAGTGCTGACATAGGATTGAGCACTGCTTCTAGATCTCAAGTATCTCTATTGATGCCTTCGTATCTCCTCTTCCTTAGCTTGTTTTTATTCTTTGTTTATAGTGGATAGTCCAATATGTGTAGAAATCTTCTGGAAAATCCGATAATGTTGTCCAATATGTGTTGGATCTCCTGCTCCCTTGCCCTGCTGCCACTGCTGCACCCTTTGGCGGTGACCTGCTGCTCTCCGCCTGAATCACCAATAGGCCCTGTTTTGTCCGTACTGCCGGAGGGCTCAAGCTCTGACCTTGGGAACCCCCAGAATAGCTCCCGAGCTCACCGGAACAACCTGCACTAGGTCCGGAGGTCCTGGATCCTTCTCTAAGCTATGTCTTCGCTCTAATCCTTCGTTCACTCTGCCTGTGCTAAGATTATTGTCAGTGATGGTGTTGAGCGCATCCTCTTCGGCCACCATTTCCCCCTCCAACATAGCAGGAAGAAGAATTACAGGAGATGTCTAGAGTCTCTGCTTCCTCAATGTTGAGCCCTACGTCCCTGTTCTCTTGAGCCTCTTCTCTATGCGCTTCTCCTGAGGGCCATATTTCTATAATTTTCGCGTTGGCTTCCCTGGGATCTTGTTTCTCTGTTTCCTCATTGTTATAACCTGATACGTTTCTCTCTTGAGCCTCTACTATCTGCTTAGACCCTGAGACATTTCCCTCTTGGGCCTCTGCTCTCTGCCCTTTTCGGAGGTTCCACGTTTCTATGTTGTTCTGGTGGACTTCCTCGTGGTCTGGATTCTCTGTTCTTTGCACTTCGTCAATAACACCTTGTTGGCCTGCGGCACCACTCCCAGTTGCCTTGTTAGTGTTCTTGTGCAGGTTCTCTACTGTATCCTTTCTTTGGGTTATTTCCTTGTGAGCAGTCTTCTCTTCCGAAATTCTGTACTTCTCCTTTCCTGCGGTCTTGTTAGAGATCTTAGCCGAAATTCTGTACGTCTTTCTGCAGCTTCTGCTGCTTCTCTGTGCGGCTCCTTGTTCATCCTGCTGATGCTCCATACTGTTTGATTCTCTTGTTTGCAAGTTTCGATGGAATGGCCTTGACGTTTACAACTGGAGCAGTATAGAGGATTGGACGCAATTATATCGATTGCCAAATAGCTGGCCCCGTCTGGAAGAGTGACGCGCACCCGTTTCAGGAGTATTTTGCTACTGTCGACTTCTACAAGGATCCTTGCTTTGCTAGGGCGCGTGTGCTCTTCGGTAGATTGGTCTACCTTCGGGGGCGAACCGAAGCTCGAGGAGATGTTGAAAAGCACGTCCATGTCGATTAGATGTTGCAGAATGTCGAGGAAATTTTCCCATACCGGAGCCATTACAGATTTCGTTTTGGGGAAAAAATTTGGGCTCCATTTGAAAATTCTCATCGGGGCACCGACTATAAACCAATTGGATCTCAACCTATTGTTGTTTTTGCCTTTGGACTAAAAAAATAGTTCCATATTGGTTACACCATCAAGTGGGTATCTCAATATAATACTTTTTGTGAGTTGATGTGTGCACTTGGAGTGTGGTGGGACACATGGGTGCCATGTGGGAGTGTTTTTCTAGGAGAAAAAATGATTAACTCTTCATGAAAGTATTTATGTTTTTTGTCATGCTCTTGGAATTATTTCCATAGGAGCTAAGCCATAGCGACTCGGGCTCAAGGGCGCAAAGTGGCGCTTTGTTGGCGCACTTAGCACGCCATCCGCATGCGCAGCCGCATGGGTTGGCAGCATTCGTTGCGGAATGAGTGGTTGCTTGCGGGGCCGCATGAGCGGTTGCATGGGGATCCGTTGCTAGCGGATAGATTTAATCAGTTATGGAAAGATTGAGTCAAAAATTTAAATTCGATATTTGTGGTATTTGAATTTAATTCATTCCAATCATGTAGGATTTAAATTAAATATGTGGGATTTGAATTTAATTTATTCCAATCAAGTAGGCTCTAAATTTAATTATGTGTAATTTGAATTTAATTCAAGTCAATCATATGGGATTTAAATTTAATTCATTCCAATCTTGTGGGATATGAATTAAATTTATTCTAATCTTTTTGTAATTGATGGACGCCAGGATTAGGATTAGGGATTCCATCCTATGCCTATAAATACTCTCTTCAAACCCCATTTGAGGGCTTACTTCAAAAATTAGGAGAGGAAGAGTTGTTGCTGGAGCCGCCTTTAAAGTCCAAGAAGTTCATGCGAGTCCAACCAAGGAGGTGACATCGAGCGTTTCAGAAGTTCTACGTGAACTTGCTGGTTCCTGGGAGCAGATCGTGTGGGGTGAATCTTGCTTTGAGCCACGGTGATCTTCATCACCCCAGCAAGCAGATTTTATTCTTCTCCTTTCTCTTCTCTTCTGCTAGTTGTAATTCCGTTCTGTCCGTCTGCAACTGCGAGTGCAAGGAAGAACGTGAAGTTTATTTTTTCTAATTCCTTTGTAATCTTGAGAGCAAGTTGTAATCAGAATTATTATATAGTTCTTCATAGAAATCGAGAATAGTCAGAGTGAAAACTTTTTTGTAAACCTCGGATCTCGACCACACGTTCTTCTATCTTTGGATAAGCCTCGGGACAAACAATATCAAAGCAAGATCCGAAGAAAAATGGAGAACTTTCGATCAAGTCTTCTGGACACAAGTTTCCACAAACTTGAGAAGATTGGCGGAATTTACTTCGAATATTTGGATGCGAAAATGAGTCCTTTGTCAAATGTTGAAAGTGAGTTGTCGGATCCTACCATTCCCGATGATGGAGGAGATAGCGTCTGAAGGATGTGCATTCTAGTTGGAAGGGAGATTACAAGATGACCAATGATTACAGAGTATGCGCACAAGGGGTAAACCTCTGCGCATGACAAGACTTGACGCTTTGTAAGACTTGGCTCATGGCAGCGCATTGGAAGTCTTAGTGTCTTGGCGCATGGAAGAGCTGGACGCATAGTGTCTCAATGCACATGATGGTCTCTGCGCTTGTAGGACGCGCATGAAGGCTTATGCGCATAGATTGGCGTATGGTGGCTTATGCGCATGGATTAGCGCATGATGGCTTATGTGCATGGATTGGTGCATGGTGGCCTATGCACAAGAAGGTCACTGCACTATACAGGCTTATGCGCATAGATTGATGCATGTCGCAATGGGTGCATGTTGTACTACAAAGATGAAAAGGATAAAGATGCGTGCAGATTCTGTGGTGCTGATTGCTACAAGGCCACTGGAAGAGAAAAGTTTGTCGGTGCAAAGCGGCCTACCGATTCGATGCACTACTTGCCTTTGACGCCGCGGTAGGTTGTTTATAGTGAAGGAGACTGCAGAAAACATGAGTTGGCACAGGCGAAAACAGATCGAAGGAGTATTGGATCATCCATCTGATAGAGAAACATTGAAGCACTTTGATCGAGAGTATCCAGATTTTGCTTCGGATCCGCGTAATGTCAGATTGGGGCTCTCCTCCGACGGTTTTACCCTATTCAGACTTTCGGGCTCCCAGTATTCGTGTTGGCCTATGATCGTCACTCCGTACAATCTGCCATCTTGGATGTGCATGAAGACTCCATATATGTTCCTAACCGTTATTATTCCGGGTCCGAACAATCCGAAGAGGAGCATCGATGTATATTTACAGCCTTTGATAGATTAGTTGAATCAGCTGTGGGAAGTAGTTGCCAACACGTACGATATTTTCAGAAAGCAGAATTTTCAGATGAGTGCAACACTTATGTGGACCATCAACGACTTTTTGGCCTATAAAATGTTATCGGGATGGAGCCCTTATGGTCGTCTCTCATATCCGTATTGCATGAACCGCACTAAGGCTTTCCGTTTGAAACACGGAGGCAAACGTGCTTCTTCGATTATCACATATTCATGGAGAGGTTAATTTTGATTGCATTTCAATATAATAGTATAAGCTACTATTATGCTACTAATCAGTGGTTACTTCGTTATTTTTTAGCACATATAATGATGAGTTGAGATCGGTTAGACCCTACATAATAGACGAAGAAGTAGAACAAGAATTGAGACGCCATTTCCCTTCTTGGTTGAGCGCATATGTAAGGAGCTTGGTAATTACTTTTTTTGTATGCACTTGCATAATAAATAACTTACTATCACTACTTTGGTATTTAGGTCGACCGTCTAATAACACCCAAGATTGAATCTATTAGAACTCTAGCCAAGAACCAATTACTTCCGTCAAAATATGGCCAAGTTACTGTGTGAATGGATTTAGGTTCAAGTCAACAAATGCTCCTATCAAAGACAGCTTTCTGGATCTTGATTCCACGAAAAACAGTTATTTGTGTATCAAATCTTCAAACTATAAAGACGTCGATCCATGCAATAATTTTTTTGGCATCTTATGAGAGATTATGGAGTTGACATATAATTAAGGTACAGAACCTACAAAGATTGCGCTATTCAAGTATATCGACCAGTCACATCTTCGACTGAGACGACGTTACATGGCAGCACTCCTGGGACGAGTAGTTCCATGCCGGATACTACTCCTTCGTCCACCGTTCCTCCTGCTGACGAAACCATGAAGAAAGATGAGCATATGGAGGAGGTCGAGCCGACGTCGTCCCAGCATCAGCTAGATCCTCCATGCGCACCTCCGAAGGAGACGAGGACAGAGATTTGGGCCAGCGGTACAAAGTAAGTCAATTAGATGGTTTAACATCATATATATCGTGTATTTCTTTATTTATCATATATTGACTTTTTCGATAAAAATAATTATCTCTGTATAGATATCGTCCATCGTCGTGTAAACCCCCTGATTTTTCAGGATTTAAAAATCAATTTTCAGAATTTTCTGTAATTTTCTGTAATTTTTCATTAATTAAAATCAAGGTATTCTGGATTAAATAATTATAAATATTTTTAATTAATATTAAAATATTATGAAAATAATATTTTTAGGTATAAAATAAAATATTAGACATAGGATAATTTTTCTGAAATTTATTGGACCCCGAAAATATTTTTAAAAACCTAAAAACTAATTATTTATTAAACCAAAATAAACCCTAAATAAATCCAATTTATTTTTGAACCAAACCAACCCGGACCGACCCTGAACCGACCCGGTTTATTTTTGAACCCAACCCAAACCCTGCGGGTCGGGTCGGATCTAAACCCGACCCGAAACCCATACCCGAACCCGTACTGTAGCAGCTAGAGTAATCCCTAACCATTCCCCTCCCCGACCGTTTCTTTTCCGGCGATTCGTCTCCACCCGCCGCCGGCCGTTACGCCTCCGCCCGCCCGTTATGCCCAGCCCCTGCGGCAGTTTCGACTACCCAGCTTCTCCCCGCCTCCTATATAAACCCCTCTCCGCCCCGAGCCTCCACCATCACCCTTCACCCGGCCACCCTTCACCACCACAGCCCGGCCACCCACTCCGCCTGAGACCCGCCTCAACCGTCGCCGTCCTCGCCTCCCTCTGCCTTACCCCGTCGTCTCCCCGAACTCCACCGCGTCTCCTCCTTCACCAGCGTCCACCCCCACCACCGCATCACCGACCTCCCCCAAACCCGATCACCACCACTAACGAACCCTCCGCCGCCTACGACCCGTGCCCCGACCACCCCCGCTGCCACTGCCACCAGAGTCGACGTCCCCGGTCGCCTCGACCCAGCCGCCTCCGTGAGCTCCTCCGGTGTCACGCCCCAGTCCCAAAATACGTAGGACTAGGACACGTACATGCCAGCCGCATGGATATGACAACTCCAATATATGGAAACCAAAATTCACACGTACGTTGTAGTATGAATATCAATCCACAGGTGGTATAAACATATGTCACACGTCATAGGGTACAATCTAAATCTCATCCACGAAAATTAATTATAAATAAATACCCAGTATCTATGAAACTAGATCTCAATAAGAAGTATCTAAGGATGATAGTTGGATGGAAACAAATCCACTACCAACTCGAATGGAAAGTACAACACAATAAACACAATATAAGTATACCAGCTAGCAATCACGGCTTGAAGAGAAGACATCCTCGAATCCCATGTAACCATCCGAATCTGCGCTCCTACGAATACTCAAGAACAGATACACCTGGCAGGGGCCAGGTCATCAGAGGGACATAACAAGATACACAAAATATATGTCAATAAAGTACTGAAATAAATATCCAATGGGATCGTCTAACCGTATAAGTGAATGCAGTTAAGAACAACTTTCCCCACAAGTGAACTATCTGGCTGAAAACCTGGGATTTGACATGGTTCTCTATTGGAGATCCAGGGGCCTAAAAGGCACGTCGTCTTTTGAACGCCAGTGGCCCGCCTGATAGTACATAATATATAGTGGTCATCACCACCCGTATCTCCGGCGGAGAATCCAGTATATTTTTATCAACTCGAGACTCATGGCACGCAAATCGAGGCGATCTGTTGACCAAAAAGTCAACCGACACAAACTCAACTTTCATGCATGATTTCCTGTATATTTTAGCGTCAAAAATATGCTAGAATTTACGGCTCGTCCGAATTCAAATTCGTTTGGAAATTATGGCACATACAAATTTTGTATTGTGCACTGATGGTTAAATTCTAACCTAAAAGTTCTACAGGATTAACAATATATAAATACTTCGAATTAAATTCTTAGAAAAACATATGTCAATTATCTAGACATTATCTTTTCGAAACTTCAAACGGTTCATGATTTTGATTCCTGGTTCTCCCGGAATCGCGAAAATATCGAAACACGTCTATTTTCGGACATGCTGTGCTCTACGAATTTTCCAGAATTTAATACTCATAATTTCGTAAAACAATTTATATAATCAGAAAGCTAACCTCAATATCGTTCTAACACAAAAAACTAGGCCTCGTTTGGAGTCCAGAGCTATGCACAATGGCTTCTGGAAGATGAAGGAACCCTAGATGACAATTCTCCAAAAATCGGCTCAAGAAAAACCCTAGAAAATAACTTAAACTATTATATATATAGAGGAGAGAGAGAGTGCAGCCGCGGCTCGGAGTTGACACGTGTCAGCCATCCACGCAGCCCCGCCCAAATCGGACGATCAAGGTTTGACCCGGCTCGGCTCAACTGAGTCTGAGTCAAACTCTGGCTCGGCTCGGCTCGCACCCACCCCGCGGTCACTGACAGGCGGGCCAGGCACTGTTCACTGCAGGAGGCTGACAGGTGGTCCCTCGTTTGCTGACTGGGCAGAAATAATTACTTTTTGGTTTTTCTTTTTCAAAAATTAGTTTTTAATTCAGTTTTTTCATAATTAATTCAAAATAAATGCTAAAAATAATCAGAAAATTCCCAAAAAATTCTAGAAAATATATTTTATTATTTAAAACCTAAAATAAAAGTTTGGGATATTTTTAATTAAGTTTGAACATAAAATAAATTCTTCAAAGTCCTAGAAAATTAGTGTTATTAGTTTTTAATTAACTAAAAATTATGGAAAAATCCCAATAATCTAAAATAGCCTAAAAATAATTCTAAATAAATATTTATATAAGTAAATATACTAAAAAAAATTTATTTTCTAATTAACTAAGAGAATACTCTAAATAAATTCAACATCTATAATAAATATAATAATATAAAATATACACAAAATACCTATTTTGGGTGAGGGAGTTTACAATCTACCCAACTTAAAATAATTTCGTCCTCAAAATTAAAATAAGGCATAATTTGTTAAATCCTTCACATTCGTACATAAGGTACGTCAATCGTAATCTCTTCCAAAAATTTAAATAACAAAATCTATTCAAATCTATCGCGATCACTTAAAAATTAAGATAATCATTGTTCAAATCAAAATTTAACCTATTGTAATCTCTTCTCACTTTTCCAAATCATCAATATCCAAATTTAAATTGAATCCATATAATATCTTCAAAATTTAAATAACCCATATCAAATTTTACCTCACGATCTTCAACTATCATAATCTCCTCTAGAAGTAATTCGAGTCCAATATTATTCCTATTTTCACTTATAAATTTTTGTATTCTTCAACTTTTTAAATTCCATTCACATCCTCAATATTTCAAATAGGTAGTCCAACCATCAAATTTTAATTCTTAAATTAAATCATTAAATTAAAAAATAATTTAAATACAGTCCACCAATGTTCAAGTCTGAAATTATATATTTATCCTTCAAATTCAAATTGATGATTTTACCTTCAATACTCAAAAATTTAAATTATGTACTTAAGGTATAAATATTGGGTCCTCAATATCAAGATTTTTAAAATTTATTAATCCTCATCATCTTAGTCATTCTTCTAAGATTCTCAAAATTAAAATGGCTTGAACTTCTCCCAATCTAATCTTACTCGATCACAATCTAAAAGAAATTCCTCTCGAGTTGCCAATGCACTGCTACCCAACTTAAAATTTACCCATCTATCACAGAAGGCTATATACTTTAAGAAAAATATTCCTTAATTTATTTACTCATGTCATTCAATCCTCAAAACTTCAACACCGATTATATCATATATGATATGTCCTTAATTACGAAAGAATAATCCTCAAGTATGTGATCGGCCTATGGGGTATATCTAGTACTCTCTGTGTATCAAACTTATACCAAGCACGAGATTTCGTCTTTCCGAAATAAGGGAAGACGGAGATCAATAATAAAGAGTTCAAGGGCGAGGTAATAGAATAGAAGTATCGGGATCAAGGCATTTAAAGAATTTAAATAGAAATTGTCAAAGCAGTTGTGGATTGAAGTCCTATTTTGGTAATTCCTATTCACATGCTCGTATTAGTACAGTTATGTAGCCGATACGATACGCTCAAACATGTCTAGAGGGCAAGTACATTCGTCTACTAATCACTATATATCTCAATCCACGTAAAGTAGTATTACGAAGGGCGAATCAAGTGCACTAAGGTTAGCTAGGCCTTAATATACTGGTCCTAAAATGTATTAGTGTGGGCCTCCCCAATAATACATATGTCATGAACAAGATCGATAAATAATAAGCTTGCAAAAAAACTAGGCTATAATAGCAGCATAAGTCAAGGTAGTACAACAAATATAAATACGCTGGATTATGATGAAAGAAGGTACATAACAATTTTAAGTTCACAAAGAAATAAGATTCTACAATCTCTACAGTTATCATACTAATTCCTTGTCTAAGTTGCTAGTCGATCAAATAGGGGCATGGACCTCTAAATTCTATCGTCTGAATAAACACTGTTGTCTTATGCTACCCTACAATTAATGTCATTCAATTACACTACCTCGATGGGTCAAGTGAACTATGTGATACTAGGTTGTGAGGCATACTATCCAACTTAAAAGAATTAACTAATACTGTAATTGTCTTAAGGATACCGTAGAAACTCCTGTTAAGGTCTACGAGAAAGGGTCTTAGTACCTATTAGGGTATCCTCCTATGTTACATAGGTCATGGTCGTCTTAAGCCTTAGTCATAGTGCTTATAGAACAAGTGTCAATAGTAAGGATAGAAGAGTTACTAGCCTCAAGGAAAAAGGGGATATAACTTATATTGAGGTGGGGTACAAGTTACGCGACTTAAAACTAAGGGATAATCATTAGGTCATAATCTACAATAATAATTTAAACTGTCAAGTTCTAATTACCAATCACATAATTCAAAATTTTAAGAGTAACAACCAAAATCCTAGCAAGCTATATATATCCTAAAATAGAATAAAATTACTTGGTCTATAATCAGAAGTGTCAGATGGCACGAGTTGAAAGAGGAAGAAAAGAAGAACGTAATTTTTAGTCGTCGCACAACTAGTGAACGTTAAGGTCGCAGAGGAACAACATATGAAATTAAAATAGGGGCTCTAGATAGCATCATGGTTTTCTAAGGGGGAGTGGTATGCTAGTTGCTATGTTCGAGGTATGATCAAGGAAAAAGTGTTAATTACATTCCTCTAGGCTTCCTAAGGTGCCGTCTACTAATAATAAGACAATGATCTAAGTTTTATAGTTCTCCAATACTATCCAATTATGAAGGTTAGGTTCAGTCCTAATGTTCAATATTGGTTCTCCATTGGTTCCTCAATACTAGGGTCAAACATTATGGTAAAACTTCTAACTATCTCTAGTATTGTCTATACTACTCTCAAGTCTTCTTAATACATCAAGGGGTAATGGTATACCAATCTAAAGATAAGGAATTCTAGGGTTCACTAGATATTCTAAACTTAGTGGTGTATTTATATTCTCGTTGTATTCTTAATAGGTGTGCTACTCTAATTATCATCCTAATAACAAGGGTTCCTATATTCTAGCAGAAGGCTATATATACTCAAGGAACTTATTAGGGAAGTACAGAAATCAAGCAGGATACAATTGTTCGAATAGAACAGAGAGGAGAAAGATGAATCATAGTCAATTGTGGATGAGATCCTATACTCTAGTCCTAGGTGCAGGCTTGTTCGGTACAGTAACGTAACCGAGATAATATACTCTCGACCTGCATGGGCCACCACTAAAATATGTCATGCCCCAGTCCCAAAATACATAGGACTAGGACACGTACATGCCAGCCGCATGGATATGGCAACTCCAATATATGGAAACCAAAATCCACACGTACGCTGTAATATGAATATCAATCCACAAGTGGTATAAACATATCTCACAAGTCATAGGGTACAATCTAAATCTCATCCACAAAAATCAATTATAAATAAATATCCAGTATCTATGAAACTAGATCTCAATAAGAAGTATCTAAGGATAATAGTTGAATGGAAACAAATCCACTACCAACTCGAATGGAAAGTACAACACAATAAACACAATATAAGTATACCAGCTAGCAATCACGGCTTGAAGAGAAGACATCCTCGAATCCCATGTAACCATCCGAATCTGCGCTCCTGCGAATACTCAAGAACAGATACACCTGGCAGGGGCAAGGTCCTCAGAGGGACATAACAAGATACACAAAACATATGACAATAAAGTACTGAAATAAATATCCAATGGGGTCGTCTAACCGTCTAAGTGAATGCAGTTAAGAACAACTTTCCCCACAAGTGAGCTATCTGGCTGAAAACCTGGGATTTGGCATGGTTCTCTATTGGAGATCCAGGGGCCTAAAAGGTACGTCGTCTTTTGAACGCCGGTGGCCCGCCTGATAGTACATAATATATAGTGGTCATCACCACCCGTATCTTCGACGGAGAATCCGGGCGCATAATAGAAAAAGTATAAAGGAGCTCAAATGCGGTACTTGTTGTTCTCCCCACCCCATGCTCTAAGCATGTCATGTCCATGACACGATAAACCTCTAATAACTGCTAAGTCTACTAGCATGCAAAGTTTCTAACAGCAGTTATTCCTAACGCACGGCCCACACGTACCAATGATTAGTCAATACGTACGTCCGTGATCTATATGAGACTCACAACTCGTGTAAAAATATGTCACAGTCAAAAGAACCTAATGATGCTGCATGATAATGGGGTAGTCTCATAAACAAGGTCAATGCAAATACATAAATAAAACAGATCGCGACGACACCGCCGCGCGCATTTTATATAACAGTTAAAATATATGAACTAAAGACAGAAAATAAAGATGCATGTAATATATGGAATATAAATGACAGTACAATGACAAGGTATACTTGTCTGGCAAGGAAGCTGCAATGTACCAATAATCTGCTCCAGAAATTACGCAGAACAAATCCAATATCATATGTACACATAAATATAATATAATAGAATCATTAGTCTTTACACTAGCACATACACAACCACATTTATACTGGACTCAGGGGATATACTAGGGGTAACACTAGTCATCTAACACGGTCAATTACGCGTTGAATTACGCGGGTGTCGCGTCTTCAAGTACTGTACGAAATCAGTCAGTCAACTGACAGGTGTCTATGCCAGTACGTTAATGTACGCAAGGCGGACAAATTCACAAATTCTTAGGGTCAACATGGTCAAGGTAAGTATGGGATAGTCCACGGTGTCCTAGGGTCGTACAGTCTGAATATTTAGTCATAATAATCAATTAGCATTTACTTACATATATATTCATATAACTATATAATAATATAACCATCAATTTATTTACATAATTATTGGAATACATATAGTAATTACGTACATAAATATATATACCAAACTGAATAATATTTGCGTACCTGTAAATGTACGAACGCGCGTTGGGTTCTCCGACTCAGGGTCTGATGTAAACTAACCGTGGTGGCTAAATACTACGTCCTACTGGAACACTGTCAGAGAATGTACTCGTCTGGGGTCCTGCTGCTGGTATGAATCAGAGTCCAAGTCACAGTCCAAATAGCCTATGTATTACAAATTTATCACGTCAAAAGATAATTTATTTTAATTTATTTAATTCTGGAATAATTACTCTAAAATCCTATTTTAATCTTATTATTCTGATTTTTATGTTAATTCCTAAATTTTGTCCAAAGAAACTGAATTTTATCAACTCGAGACTCATGGCACGCAAATCGAGGCAATTTGTTGACCGAAAAGTCAACCGACACAAACTCAACTTTTATGTATGATTTCCTGTAGATTTCAGCATCAAAAACATGCTAGAATTTACGGCTCGTCCGAATTCAAATTCGTTTGGAAATTATGGCACATACAAATTTTGTATTGTGCACCGATGGTTAAATTCTAACCTAGAAGTTCTACAGGATTAACAGTATATAAATACTTTGAATTAAATTCTAGGAAAAACATATGTCAATTATCTAGACATTAGCTTTCCTAAACTTCAAACGGTTCATGATTCTGATTCCTGGTTCTCCCGGAATCGCGAAAATATCAAAACACGTCTATTTTCTGATATGCTGTGCTCTATGAATTTTCTAGAATTTAATACTCATAATTTCGTAAAACAATTTATATAATCAGAAAGCTAACCTCAATATCGTTCTAACACAAAAAACTAGGCCTCATTTGGAGTCCGGAGCTATGCGCAATGGCTTCTGGAAGATGAAAGAACCCTAGATGGCAATTCTCCAAAAATTGGCTCAAGAAAAACCCTAGAAAATAACTTAAACTATTATATATATAGAGGAGAGAGAGAGTGCAGCCGCGGCTCGGAGTTGACACGTGTCAGCCATCCGCGTAGCCCCGTCCAAATCGGACGATCAAGGTTTGACCCGGCTCGGCTCAGCTGAGTCCGAGTCGAACTCTGGCTCGGCTCGAGGTCGGCTCGGCTCGGCTCGCACCCACCCCGCGGTCACTGACAGGCGGGCCAGGCACTGTTCACTGCAGGAGGCTGACAGGTGGGCCCTAGTTTGCTGACTGGGCAAAAATAATTACTTTTTGGTTTTTCTTTTTCAAAAATTAGTTTTTAATTCAGTTTTTTCATAATTAACTCAAAATAAATACTAAAAATAATCAGAAAATTTCCAAAAAAATCTAAAAAATATATTTTATTATTTAAAACCTAAAATAAAAGTTTGGGATATTTTTAATTAAGTTTGAACATAAAATAAATTCTTCAAAATCCTAGAAAATTAGTGTTACTAGTTTTTAATTAACTAAAAATTATGGAAAAATCCCTATAATCTAAAATAGCCTAAAAATAATTCTAAATAAATATTTATATAAGTAAACATACTAAAAAATTTATTTTCTAATTAACTAAGAGAATACTCTAAATAAATTCAACATCTATAATAAATATAATAATATAAAATATACACAAAATACCTATTTTGAGTGAGGGAGTTTACATCCTGCCACCTCCAGCTCCGGCGAGCAGCAGAAACCCTAGCCGTCGTGTCGCGCCGCCTCACGGAATCGCATAATTTCAGTCTTTTCGGAGCCTTGTTCAGGTGACCGTTTCTTTTTTCTTGTTGCCTCATTTTTTATTTCGTCTGTTATGACGCGAACCCTGCGTGACCCTCTCGATACCCGTGCTATTGGTTCGGCGTGTCGCGTCCTGTGGTGATCGTAAACTGCGACTCAAAATCAGAAAAATAATTACCCTATTTTTCCACGGAACTGGGTGCGCCCCTCTAAACGGGACGACTTGGTCGTGGGCGGACTTCACCGAATGGTGCGCACCATTAATACGGACATGTGGGATTTTGCGAAAGTTAATTTGGATGTGCGTGCACACCGAAATCAACGCGTATCCGTCGACAGCACCCCGTATCGGCCCTATTCTGGAACTCGTTGTAACTTCGTGTACGCACATCATATCGAAACAAAATTTGCGCCATCGGACTCGTAGCAATACGCTGGTCCTGTGACCCAAGTTTGGTTCGATTCTGAGAACGTTGACAAAATCGCATATCGTGGGCCCCACGGCTCCACTTGATTGACGATTTTGTGATCGTCTCATCGGAATCCAATTCTGGACATTTTGTTGGGTTCATATCGTCGTTCTGGACTTGTTGACACCAAGTTTGACAAATTTGGAGAACATTGTCTCTGACACATTTTTCGGTGCGAAGCGGGCCACATGTGGACCCCGCTTTGACCAGAAACTATCATTTTTGCCCTGTGTCCAAATTGGACTCAAGGACAGGCAATTCTAGCTATTTGATGTCTTCTGAACCTGGTGGTAATATCTATTTCAGCAACCGGAGGAGTACCTGCAGATTCCGCTGATACCAGAGCAACAGTTGGAGTGAGAACCCCAGGCAAGTGTACCTTGCCAAACTTGCAGTACCTGCTTCATATTGTTATCTTAATTTATTTATATGATGTACATGCTCAACCTAGGACCGTGTGACAATACTTAGCGTCCGAATAATATTCGGGTGTCAACACTGTACGCAGAGTTGTGTAATGTCACCTAGAGTTGGATATCGAGTCCCTCTACATTCTCGTGCTTGCCTTATCAAGTACGTCATAACCCAGGACACCTGACACTATTTATGAGACAAAATCTTTCTAAGATATTCATGGTGATTCTGTATAGGTTACATGATTCATGACATAGATATTACATGTGCTTAGATCTTATTATGACTTGCTGCATTAGATATGATCCTGCGTGACATGGACATGAGACGTGTGATTACATTGGGTAGGGAGAGTATTACCATATCAAAGGCTGATTATATTATATATATTGTTATCTGGAGGTGTCTTAGACTCTGACACATGTACTGTCCCTTCGAGAAAATGCTGCTATGGGTTTCTCCGACACAGAGCCTATAGTAGTCTCAGCCTGAGTATAATTAATGCTCTCATATTGCATATCACTTAGCTGGTTATATAGTTACCCTATTAATTCATTTATTGCTGCACTGCATTTATTTTGGAATGAGTTATTTTGTACCTTGTTATGTCCCCTGAGGACCTGGATCCAGATTATGTCCCCAGGATTAGCAGACGAGATCTATCCCGAGGTATGCGGGACAGGAACATTAGCAGGAGCAGAAGCAGGAACAGGTGCATACATTGGAGCAGTACCAAGAACCGAGGACGAGGTGATCGCCGAGGATTTTTTTTGAGTATATGCTTATTCTATACTCAGTATTTGCAGTTGTTTACTCTTATTTCTTGTCATTTGAACTATTGTATTAGACTTAATATCGGGTTGTTCCCCGAGTTATGTTTATTGAGACTTGATATTGCATTATGATTCTGATCTTGTTGTATTCATTTCTGTGGATGATATTAGTATATTAGACCCTCATTGTTGTATTACAGCTTAAGTACATCCTGATGGGTCCATTAAATTGGGTTTGCCCATCGGTGTGTGCTTAAGTACTCTTTCTGAGGAACAACTATGGTGGCCCTTGGATCAACTACTCTGATGCTCCGGAGGAGAGGAAGGCGTTCTGGTTTGCGCACTTCAAGATAAAAGTATATTATATCAATCATCTAATTTATGCATATTATATAACTTACTAAATTACTTATTGTAGCAAACATATTTTTATCCACCGCACTGGGCCGAGTTGATCGAGCAGATATTTTATGCCATTGCCGCCAAGCTGATCCGTGATGCTCTGGATGACCAGAAGGATCGTGATCACGAAAGAAAATCGATCCAAGGTTGGATCACGCCTGAGAAGTGGACTGCGATGAGGGCTAGATTCGACGATCCGAGGTACAAGGAAAGGTCTGAGAAGGCGAAGGCGGCTAGGTAGAAGGCAACAAAGTGGTGTGGTGGCTCGATTCCGATGACGGGATATTTTCGTCGTTTGGTATATTTTTTATTTCAGATTTTTTTTAATGCAAGTACGATAAAATAATAGTAGGATAAAATATTTAATTTTAGTACTAAATAATATATTTTTAACAAGTACAGAGGGGTAAGGATGCAAACATGGTAACTGTCTTTTTGGCCACCCATCGAAAGGGCGAGAATCTCATTGATGAGAGGGCCTCGCAGACCTATGTAAGTATTACTTTACTTGTGTTAATTTTAATATAACTTAGGCAATTATCGAGTATCCAAACTTTTCTAGGCCGAGTATCTTAGGCTGCTTGAGCGGACGACTGCTAGTGCACCTACAACTGGAGAGGCTGGTACTTCCTTGCAGCCCTCTCAAGCTCCGTCGACGGACGAGTTGTGGGTGACCGCCGCAGGTGGTCTCTAGAGGGGTACGTACTACAGTACGGGATCCTATGGCACCCTTGTTGCGACACAGTCATCTAAGGCCTCCACGACAAGTGCGCATTGCCCACAACCCTCGTAATCGTCGGTCTGAGTCCAGGAGACTGTTGACCGTCAGATTGCATCTCTCCGTGACGAGTTGCTGCCAAGGATGGAGGAGCATCCCTTATCCCAGCCGTAGGCGGACGATGCGACGCTCATCGCATGATTTGATATGCTCGAGCACAGCATCATAGAGCTCCGGGATATGACAGCTGATCTTAGAGCGTCGACAGAGCGCATCTGCAGGCATCATATCTGTCCATGGACGAGAAGCTAGCGATGATGCAGGATTCAATGGTTCATAGCAGTACGAGACTGTTATCTACCATGAATTCAAACATTATTTCTTGTATTCTTTAGGACGAGGCTTTCAGACTCAGTTATGTGGATATTTGTTGTATTTTTTATGACGAGATTTTCTCCTGACTCGGTTTGTAATCTTAATATTTTATTTTCTTCAAATTTTATTATATTATTCATATTAAATGTATGTTAATTTACCGATATTGAGTGTTCAACTGAAGGGGGTCGGCGAACCCAACAAATTCAACGGAGGGTTGCTCCGGGTCTATTTGTACAAATTGTGAATTCATAAACCGCAGGAAAAATTGTTTGGAAATAATTCAATATTCATTTTTTTTATTTTTTTTACTGTATCTTTAGCGACGTTTTTAGAGATATTTTACGATGTTTAGCGACGTTTATATACGTCGCTAAAGATGTCACTAAGTACGTTGCTATAGACGTCGCTATCCGCGTCGCTATCCACGTCGCTAAACACGTCACTGACCGTCGCAAATATGCTGACATGGCAGTATTGCCAGGTCAATATAACGTTGCTAAATGAGTCGCACAACGTCGCTAAAAAGAAAAAACTTTGTGGCATATAGCAATAAATAACACGTCGCTAATTTAGCAACGTTGCGTCGCTACACGTCACTAATATAGCAACACATTTACGTTGCTAGAAAACATCGGAATAACGACGTTTTGTGACATTTTTTCGGTCAGCGACTAGCTTAAAGGCGACTTCAACGTAACGTCGCTACAGACGTCGCTAAAATTATTTAGCGACATTTTTTGTCCATTTAGCGACGTTTCGTGACGTCGTTAATTTGACTTATTCTGGTAGTGTTGTTTAACTACATAATATTATATAATTATAACCAAACACCACTTCTAGCTCATGTGAATAAGGTGGTAGACATTCTCTTTGGTTGGTCAAGTTCGATTCTCTACGACGTTATTTATAACAAATTTACTTTTTCAACAATTATTTTATATAATATTACAAACATCTTAGATGGCTCACTTTTGAGTCGTTTTGGAGTCTCATTATAAGAGTAGAAATAGAGATAGAGATTAAATTGATTAATAAAATCCTATTTAGCTTGGAAATTTTAGAGTAGCGATTATAAGGTATTTTTAGAGTAGCGGTTATGAACGATTATGAGAGGTCCGATTTTTAGTAGTTTTAAGTAGCGACTTTTAAACAAATCCAATTCGTGCTTGGTAACGAGCGGTTCCGAAAGTTTTTTTTTACAAGAATAAATGAAATAAAATAATAAAATTGTTCAAAATCTATCGATTTGGGGTGTTTATAATTACAAGAATAAATACAATAAAATAATAAAATCGCTCAAAACCTACCGATTTAGGATATTTATAAAGCCATCCAAAATTATATTACATCGATTTTGGAGAATTTTTGAGTCAACCAAAATCAGTGCCTCATAAAAATTATCTCGCAAAATTTTTCATGAATGGACGATTAAAAAATATTTCAAAATCAGTAAAAACATCGTTACCAAGCAGACCCTTAGATAATACACTAATGATACAGTTACAACCAAATGCTTACAACTGTCTTACAACCTTACACATGGCCGGCTTCCATTGGAGGCCTGACAGGTGGGGCCGGATGGGACCCATATAGCAGGGGTTATCTGGGGTTAGAGGGGAGGTGGGACCGGATGAGACCCATCTGTCAGGGTGAAGGGGAGAGGTTGTAAACCTTTGGTAGTAAACTTAGCATTATTGTAGATAATAATCTGTCCCTCCCATGTGACCCAACCATAAGCCGAAAGCCCCACATTCAAAAAAATCGCTCATCACTACCTTTACTAAAAAAAAATCCACTCCCCCGATTCTTAGGGTTAGGGTTCGCAATGGCTCGCAGGGGAAGAGAAGCGTCCGCCTCCGATGATGACGATGAGATCCTCTTCCGCTATCCCATCCCCTCATCCTCCTCCTCCTCCATCTCCGCCTCCGCCGCCACCTCCGCCGCCGCCGGCTCTACTCGCGGCGGATCCGGCGGTCTCGCCCCGTCCAAATCGACGGTCTACGTCTCCAACATCGACTTCTCCCTCACGAACTCCGACCTCCACACCATCTTCTCCACCTTCGGCAAGATCGCCCGGGTCACCATCCTAAAGGACCGCCACTCCCGGAGGTCCAAGGGCGTCGCGTTCGTCCTCTTCGTCTCCCGCCAGGCCGCGGCGGCCGCGGCGGAGTCGATGGACCGGAAGGTCCTCAACGGCCGCACTCTCTCGGTGTCGATCGCGGCGGACAACGGGAGGGCGGCGGAGTTCATCAAGAAGAGGGTTTACAAGGACAAGAGCAGGTGCTACGAGTGCGGAGAGGAGGGCCACTTGTCGTACGAGTGCCCGAAGAACGTGTTGGGGCCGAGGGAGCGGCCGGTGGCGAAGAAGGAAAGGAGAGGGGGAGGTTTCGGCGGCGGAGGTGGCGTTCGTAGCGGTGGAAGGGGGTATGTGGACCCTGGGTACGAGGAGGAAAGCGTGTTTGAGGTAGACGATTGGGCCTCGGCGGACCCTACGGGGAGGGAGGAGAGGAGGGATGCCAAAGAAGCGAAGAAGGATAAGAGGAACAAGGAGAAGAAATTGAGTTATTTCAGTGATGAGAGTGGAGAGGATGACTAGAAATGGTTTTTTTTTCCATTCCATGCATTCACAAAGGCAAATTATAAGGGCACTGTATATTTTACTCGGGGCTAGCCTATTTCAAAATTAGAAAAAATTACAAATTTGCTATCATGAAAGTTACTCGGGGCTAGCCCACTGTAATACTCAGGACTGTCAAAATTTTGACAGTCCTACCACTTGGAAGGACTGTCAAAATTTTGGCAGTCCTACCACTTGAAAGGACTGTCAAAATTTTGACAGTCCTACAAATAGATAGGACTGTCAAAATTGTGACAGTCCCATTTATAAGGACACTGCACATTTGACTCTGGACTAGCCCATTGGAAATTTACAAAAAATTACAAGTTTGCCATCATGAAAGTTAGTCGGGGCTAGCCCACAGTTATAATCCGGACTGTCAAAATTTTGACAGTCCTACCACTTGGAAAGACTGTCACAATTTTGACAGTCCTACCCAATTTGTAGGACTGTGAAAATTTTGACAGTCCTACAAATTGTTAGGACTGTCAAAAATTTGACAGTCCATTTCCCAAAATTACAAGTTTGCCACTCTGATAGTTAGTTGGGGCTACCCCACACCAAAGTATAAAAGTCAAATGTGTTTCTATTTTTGGCATTCCACCTAGACTTAAGAAACCCTCATTCCACCAAGCCCAAACCTAAATTTGGAAATAGCTAGTTGTGGTTGGAGGAGTATTTTACTTTTGTGATACCCCAAGGAATATTCTTCCGGTATGTCTTCGACAACCTACGTTGAATAAGTTTTGCAAATGTGCGAAAAAGATTTAGTTTATTTTGATTAATGTAGGAACATGAAAAAATGTTCGATGACGAAGTCGGATCGTCCAATTCATTAATTATCCATTGAGTTTAAAATCCATGAGATTGCAGTCCCGGCAACTACTCGATTGCAAGAGCCATCCGTTGTTCGAACTCCTAAGGGAAGACCACACTCAAGAAAGAGTAGAGCCAAAAAGGAGGAGTCAACTAAAAGAATCCATCCTTATTTGAACATATCGAACGCAGTTTGGAGGCAAAGTCCGTTGTTCAAACTCCTAAGCTAACTATTCGAAGGGGGAAGAAACAGAAAACGATAGATGCAGGCACGGCGGAGGGTGTTGAAATTTTTTCTGTTTCTTATAGTCTATACATTGAAAAATTCCTACCTGAGATACGGAACTTCATTTGGTCTATTGATGATGTTCCTACGGATGGCCACTGTGGATACCATGCACTAGCAAGACAACTAGGCTATTCAGTGGAAGCAGGATGGCGACAGGTTAGGGCAGAGCTGTACGAGGAGTTGGAGTCGCGACTAGCCTTCTATAGCCAGATACTTGGCGAAGAAATTGTTGGGGATTTGTTGGCAGGCATACCTTGTACGGAAACAGTTACCGGACCAGAGCATTACATGGATGTCCCGCCTGCTGCTTACGTCTTCTCTAATAGGTATAAGTTACCTATTGTAATTATCTCACATGGTATTAACAATACTTTCTTTCCAATGTGTGCCCCCCCCCGGCCGAACACCGAGTATCCAATCTATGTTGCATTGGGCTTGTCGGACAACACTTCGTCATCCCAAGGTTGATCGCTCATTCTCCTATTCTGCCACCTTCTACGCTTTGGTATAAACACGCACCTGAGGAAGCGATCGCATGGACGACACCCTACATGGATGCAATGGCGGCCTATAAGAAGATGATGAAGATGGAGGATCCAAAAATCATGTCGGACGACTACTTTGATATTTTAATCGATTGATACTGCCCCAAGTGAAAATGTATAATTTTTTGATCCATGTTTGTCTAAGTGTATATTGAACCATATGTTGTATGTTGTGTAATGAAAAGAGTTATGAAGATTTTGATTGTATATTGCGCATTGCTACTAATAACTTAGGACTGTCATTATGGAAAACTGCCAGGATACTAGGACTGTCACAATTTTGACAGTCCTAGTTCAAACTAGGACTGTCAAAATTGTGACAGTCCTAAAGTTTACTCACTGTCAATTTTGGACAGTCCTATAACTTTAGGATTGTCACAATTTTGACAATTCTAGTGTAAACTAGGACTGTCAAAATTGTGACAGTCCTAGTGTAAACTAGGACTGTCAAAATTGTGACAGTCCTAAAGTTTACTCACTGTCAATTTTGGACAGTCCTAGTGTAAACTAGGATTGAATATACAGTTAACCCACTGACCAATATGCACAGTATACAGATCAAAATAGTAATAACAAGGCAAAATTAACTCATAGCGTCACAACATGGCAAAATTAACTCAAAGTGTCACAAGTAGGCAAAATTATAGTTTAAAGTTTTACAACTCAAATCCTCAATATCGTCAAAGTGTCACAAGTAGGTCAAAACTCATATTCAATCAAACTTTTACAACGTTTACAGGTCAAATTTTGACAATTCTCAAATGTCATATTCAGTCACACTTTTACAACTCAAAATGATTGTTCAAACGTCATGGCGCATCTTCGTGCGTTGCTCCCTAGTATCCAAGAAAGGATATTCTTCAGCGTTGTCGATTTTTTGGAGTTCGTCATTGATTGTCATATAATTGGAACCCTGGCAACTGACGAGGCTTCTTCCCAACTTCTTAACTTTCCTTGCCTATTCATGAAAAATGAAAAAAATTGTTAGCCACAGTTACAAATATCAAAATTGTTAGCCACAGTTACAAGTAGTCTCACCATCTTGACCAGTGCAGTATATAAGACCGATTTGGGAGGAAGATCTGACGGTACACGCACAATATCCTCTCCGCGTTGGAACAAGGTCGGTAGTCCGACACCGGCGTAGTAGGCGAGGTAGTCGTCGCTGCACTCCGCCATATTGACTGCTGGTAGCCGGTCGGTATCTCTAATGACATGGCGTTGCCACTCGGTGAAGAAGGCCGATACCCAGTTGAAATGTGCAGGTATGTAGTTTAGCGGTTTTGTACCGCGCGGAGGAGTTATCATTTGCAAAGTTCGCCTTGGGACAGTTTGTACGTAGCCAAACTGACGTAGCACTCTATCCGGCATATAAGCCTCCTTGATTTTATGACAACTGATAAGACCGTGATATAAGGCGATTGGTTGCAACGGACGGGTAGTCTGTCGCAAATCACGGTATGGATCCCATACAATCTGCACCACATAAAATTTAACATAATGTCATTTAGCATAACGTAGTAAATTAATACCAATTAAGTACAAAATTAGGTCTATATTCACCTCTTCTGTCGTCATATCTTCGAGTGCATGCCGTAGAGCGGCCAATGTGTGAGAACGTTTGGCATCTTCTTTAGTAGGCTTCCATCGGCACATTCTAGGCAAGTTCTCGTCATACCCTAGGCTCAGCTTCGCCCGCTGTAGGGTTGGAAAGTGCTCGTATATCCATGCCTTCACATTACAGGAAATATATTAGTCCAAAAATAAACAACACAATTTTAATTTATGTAAACAAGTTGACAAAGATATATCTATACATGGAGTAGAGTCTGGCATCCGGAAATTGTCTTCGAACCCACACGGGATGCCGCACCAAGCTCGCGGTAAAGGTATGCCAGTATACCGCTTCCCCAAGAAATTTCGTCCACCGTTTCAATGTTGTCCAAATCGATGAGATATTTGGCATTTATGGACGTTCCAGACTTATCGGTAATGCTGACAGCCCCTAAGATGAACTGCATATATCCGCGGGCCACATTATCGCTATTATCAATTTCGGGGGCCGGCTCAGCGAATATCTCCTCCAAATATTTTAGATGAAGTCCGTAGGACTTCTTGAATTCTCGAAGACTAGTAAAACTAGTGGAATCAACTCCCAGACACCCTGATACATGATCCACAATATTGTCGTAATAGTCGATGCTCGATTCATCAAAAGTATGATTTTGCATGGGACGACCATCAACCCTAAGTCCCAATATATGATGGACGTCATCAAGGGTAATCGTCAACTCCCCATTGGGTAGATGGAAAGTGTTGGTCTCTGGATGCCACCGTTCTACAAATGCTGAAATCAGTGCATTATCCACCGTCGTATATGAGTAGCTACCCAAATATTGTAGACCGGTGGGACTGTTTTTTGCCTTCACATCATCTCCCAATAATTCATACCTCCATGTATTGCATTTTTTGCCATGGTTGATCACCGTCAACATACGACCACTCTCCTGAAAAGTCAACAATTGGATGAAATTAAACCTCCATGTAAAATGAACTTTGAACTTACAACTATATATAAATTTTTCATAACGTAATGTACTTACCGGATTGTTCCATATTTGGTATGCAATATGGTTTTCGATCGACGGTAACATAGAGCAACCGTTTGGACGAGTGTCAACTGGACTATCTGCCAGCTCAGAAGGTCCCGAACCATCAGTAGGCCGGTTTCCGAGAGTTTGTGGAAGACTCTCGACAGGACTATCTGCAGGCTGAGAAGGTCCTGAACCATCAGTAGGCCGATTTGGAACATTTGGCATGTCCTCATCGGAGGAGGAAGAAGAACCGGAGGAACTAGAAGGAGCACGTCTCTTTGTGGCAATCTTCTTCGTCAATGGACGTTTCCTCACTTCAGGGCGTGCCTCGGCCTCGCGGATAGTGACGCCTTGCGAAACTGTGCGTTCCTTACGCATCGACGCAGTAGGGCGTCTTCTCATTTCTTCATCCACAGTGTCCCTTCCAGGGGCATGACTATAAGACAAAAATTAATATATACAGACAAAAATTAATTTATATTTTAACATAATAATTGAATATTTTTTTCAGGACTGTAGCCATTTCTACAGTCCTGTAAGTATACAGGACTGCAGATTTTTCAACAGTCCTAATCTTTTAGGACTGTTGAATTTTCTACAGTCCCATAGAGATTTAGGACTGTAGGAAATTCGACAGTCCTATATATATATAGGACTGTCGAATTTCCTACAGTCCTAAATCTATATGGGACTGTAGGAAATTCTACAGTCCCGCTCGATACTGCTCGACAATGTCGAGCAGTCTCGACATTGTACGCCCTCAAATCATGTTCTAAACGACTTCTATGTCTAAACTACATCCTAGACTCCGCCAATGACTAGTATGCCCTCATTTGAAAGAAAATAACTCAAAATTTTCAACATGCAAGAGGATTTCTTATAATTTTTGGACAATTTTTCAAATACAATAGCACAAGGAGAATGATGATTTCTACCTTGGTTCTTTCGAGACTTTGGGAGCCATCGACAAGGAGGAGGAGGACAGCGGAGATCGGCCGGCGGGAGGGGGTCGGCGGGAGGGGGGAAAGCTCCGGTCGGGGGGAGCTAGGTTTCGAGAATAAGAACAACGGATGTTTTCAAATCCTGGGCTAGCCCCAAGTAAAAACTTGGGCTAGTATGAGTAAAGGTTGCTCTATAGTGGGCTAGTCCCAATCCTGGGCTAGCCCCAAGTAAAATTGGCAGTGCCCTTATCAAAAGCCTTCACAAATTAGTCTCAAATTTAATGTACGAGCAGATTTAAAATTTGAATGATAGATAATTAAAGAGAAGTACACGATGACGGAGTGTACCATTTACTTTTTGCATTGTGTAAGTTTGTGTTTATGAATCAATTATCTATGGTTAACCCTAAGCATGCATAGGCAGAAATTGTTGCCATATCGTATCATGTCAATGCTGGATACATATTGTACAAAAATGTTTTGCAAGCATTATGATCTTTTGACAAAAATGTTTTGTAAGCATTTTGAACATATGGTTTACTTTTACAAAACAAAATGAAAGTGGTAGAGAATTCTTTTGGGCATGCAAGTCAACCAAACATAAATAGAGGCCTTGTTGATACTGCAGCACCTTTTGAATATGTTAAGGAGGCTGTTACCAAATTTGGAGAAACCACTGATTGGAAAGAACACAAGGCAATGAACATGGAGAGATGCAAGAATGTGCAGCTTGAACTTGAGAATGTAAGGGAAGAAATTCCTAACTACAAGAAGCAATCAGAAGCTGTTGAAGTAGTTAAAACAGGAGTACTCAAGGAGCACGATGCTACCAAGAGGATGATAGAAGAGCTAAAGCTGAACCTAGAGAGAGAGCAAACTGAAGAGTCCCAGGCAAAACAAGACTCAGAACTTGCCCAACTTAGAATCACAGAGATTGAGCAAGGAATTGCTGAGGACGCCAGCATAGCTGCCAAGACACAGATCAAAGTTGAAGGCAAGGCACGAAGAAGCTGTAGCTGAACTGAATTCTGTGAAAAAAGAGTTGGAAGAACTGCGTAGAAAGAGACGTGGCAGTAAGAAGTGCCTTTGGGACAATGGTATTCATTACCTTATAATGGATCCTACAAATTATTGCTATAGTCTCAGATCCAGGGAGAAAATTATATCTATTAGTTTTTAAATTAAGAGTAACTGACTCATATAAATGAGTATCTGTCATTGACAGAGTTAAATTAGGATAAACATTAAAATATACTGGACCATGGCAAAGACTTGTTTGCATTACTCCCATTAAGGATTGTCTTCATTCGAGACATCTCGCATCTCTTAAAGATGTCATAATTGAGGCATTTAACCCTGGTAAAGTTAAAGGTTTAATGCAACCTGTATAAGTCCAATATGGACATAATTATAGGTTTCTCGAACCTGCCAAATATCCTCATCGCTTATTAATTTAAACGAGTGTTCTGTATTATTTACAGAAACAGTTTTTTTCTATTGTTTTAATAGCAATGGATGATTTAAAGTCAAAAGTACCAATTTGGTAAAAAAAAATTGGCTTTACATTTGGAATTGTCCATTTGTTTAGTTCCTCCATTTCACAGGGATACTCAACATTCTGAGCATTCTTGATTGATTTTCCCTTACTAAGGGTCTTTTTATTGGTTCCAATTGCCAATGCTTTTTCATAAGCATTTTGAGGTTCTACTTCTATCACTCACATGTATACCGACACAGCTAAAATAATCGAGTTATAAAGCTGTTATTTATAATTATTATGAAAATTCTGTTGTCTTTCTCAATTATTCTAGTAGTTTCAGACATATCTAACGATAGTAAAGACCTAACACGGCTGTCAACGATTTATGACATCAACTGCCATCTCGGCATAACAAGGCTATGCGACTTTGATGTCGTCCCACTAAGTAGAAGACACATCGTTATGACAAATCCTAGCTTTATCTTAGTTAATTAAGGCAGCAGCTTTTATCATAATAACAAAAATATAACAAGACAATAATAACTATGCCATCACATGCTTGTGAAGAAGTAGAATTACCTCAGCCTAGAGACATCATGGCTCTGATACCAAAATAGAAACCCAGGATGTTTGTACAAAGGATGGGCAGATAAACTCTTATGCAGAATTTTATTGATAGTAGTGAAACTAGTACAAGCACTCAAACACTTCTTGATCACACAAACTTAACACTCTTCCTAAGTAAGTAAAATAACATACATCATAGAGAAGTTGAGACCTCTATTTATAACACAGAATGTCCTCATCGAAAGACTAGGTAACCGGCAGCTGCAAGTGAATAACAGTAGCAGGTTGCTGAAGATTCCTTCTTATCGCCAAGGTGAGTGCACATCAACGTCTTTTTTACTTTATCTTCATCATTGATACGTACTAGGATGTTTTGGATATCTGTCCAAAAATAAGTGACTAGGGTCCACCTCCATTGTCGGCCATGATTTAAAGAGATTCCTCTTTAAAAAAGTAAAGTAAACAATGATTGCCACGTATTCTGGCAATAGTATACAATTATTGTATGCTTTCATCATTACTGTCGTCATCGGAATGTTGAGTATTAACTCTATGATGCAATCTCTTGAAGAAAGTTTCTGATTCTTCTTCAATATTGCCTTCCATCATTTTCTTTGATTTGGTAGAACTGACAGACATATTTTTTGTCTCAAAAATTGAATCAAACTGTGTTTGCATATAATGAAGACATTCCCTTTTTTAATTCTTCCTCAGTGATTCGAGGATTTCTCCTTCTCAATGATTCTTTCAATTTTTTTAAAGGACTATCTTCAATAATTTCCTTCTTAAGCTTTGCTTCTACAAGGATCTCATTTTCCTTGATGGATTTTTGTACCAATTGTACTTTATCTTTGTCATCAATTCTATTCCACCATTTAATAAGAAATTTTCTGGCTAAAATAGAAAAATTCAAATGATTATATATATATATATATATATATATATATATATATATATATATATATATATATATATATATATATATATATATATATACAATATAGTATACATATATAGTTATGTATATAGGGTACATATAGAGTATAGTATACATATGTATATAGGTACATATATAGTATATATATAATTATGTATATAATATACATATAAATGCATATATAGATACACACATATATAAGATATATAGATACAATATAGCATACATATATAGATACATATATAGTATACATATATATAGATACATAGATATATAGATACATATATAAATACATATATAGATGCACACATATATGTAAGATATATAGCTACATATATAAATACAATATATTATACATATATAGTTATGTATATGGGGTACATATTAAATATTGTATACATATGTATATAGGTACATATATATATATATATATATATGTGTGTGTGTGTGTGTGTGTGTGTGCGTGCATGTAGGGAAAATGGCTTGCTTGCTGCTGCTGCTGCTGCTGCTGCCGCCACCGCTTGCTGCAGCTGCTATTACTGCATGCTGCTCTGCTACTTGCTGCAGCTGTTGTTGCTGCTCTGTTGCTCTCTGCTGCAGCTCCCCCCTCCCTCTTGACACACACACACACACACATATATATATACACACACTTATCCTAGTTAGAGTTATTAATTTTTTTAAAGAGAATCAAGGGTTACCTTATGAGGAGAACTCATATTCTCTTGCTAATAGGGTTGAGGGGAGAGTGTGATGGGTTGGAAGAAGAGGGTAAGGGTCCTTATATAGAGTTGATGTAACCCCCGCTCCGAACGGTTACTTATGGAACACTAAGCTGCTTCGACTCGGTTGAGAATCGAGTCTCGAAAAAATCTTACCGCCAAATCAACACGGACGAAGTGCAATGAACCCTTCGAATTAATCGAGCGGCTTCTATTGAAATGAGTCCAAGAGTTTTTGTTGGTTGCTTTGCTTTTTGCTTTGTGTTTTGAGTTACTTTCGATGACTTGGTTTCATGATTTCGCTTTCTCGCTTGTGCGTTCTTTTCGAATCGTAAGGGAAAGAGATTGAAGTATGCTAACCAAGTATTGTTGCATTTTCAGGACGCATAACCAAAGAGTGAACGTCGCCTAGGCTTCCCCATCCTCTCGTTCGATTCATTCGGTGAGTGGCTTAGGCCCTTCGATGAATCTTTCAATTCACATGCCTAATGAAAGAATCTCTAGTTCACTATATGTTACCTCACTAAAAAGATAAGCTAAAGAAATGAACTCCATGCTTAAAGTATTAGAATTATGCTTTTGCTATAAATTATGTTGCATGTTCTTAGTCCCTATGCTGCACGACCCGATTTATGGCAAGTCCCTATGTTTCAAATGTGTTAAGTGGGAAAAGAAAAAGAGATGGAAATTGTGTGTTCGTTTCTTTGAACTGTGCATTGTAGTGTTATATCTGTTAGATGTTTCATGCCATGCATTGGTCTCGGACAACTTGTGCACAAGGTCTCGTCTCTCGAACGGTTCCTGGGGCACTGGGAATCGCTCGGTCCGGAAGAGATTTTTGGATCGCCCTGAGGTATACGGCCCGTAAGGGGGTCTAGTGGGGCGATATGTCTATTAGTGAGATGGACTTATATGTCCCAACTGCTAATCATGGGGCGACCCATGGACCGTCATATAGATAGGGCACATGCTAGGTTTACCTTCTTGCATACCTATCGTTTGTGACACCAAAAGATTGATACATAAGTTTATGCATATATACAAATTGTGCCTAACTTATGTGTCTGCTGCAGGGATAACCGCTCGGTCGTGGGTAAGATTATCATATGCATATGCTATATATTGTCTATATTTTCTTGCATGAATTATTAAAATAAAACTAGACAACCAGAAAGATCACCTAATAATGCTAGCTTCATATGCTTACTTAGTGTGGATTTCTAAGGTGAGTTTGGCCACGGTCGCTCACCAGTATATGTGGTAGTACTGACCCACGTTTGTGGGCAAATATCCAGGTGCTGGGAGCGAGAGTTTGGCAAGCATCCTGAACCTGAATCAACGTGTGCGCACCCTTCCTTAGGACTGTGTTCGTGCTGCTTCCTCTGCTGCTTACCTCTCCAGTGGGCTACTCTTCTTCTGCTAGATATTTTGGTTATTTTGGTCCTACTACAAGGACATAATGTAATGGGCGTTGTGGCTAATTTTGGGAATGTAAAAATAGTTGTAAGCCTTCTAAGGCATATTTTGTAACTCAGCCAAGCAAGCACTTTGTAATCCAAATCTTCAGTATTCAATAAAATGAAAGTATTTTGTGTGCTATCAATGTGTTCAACTTTGGTTCTCTGCATTTTTACTCTGTGCCTATATATGTATATTTTCGTCTAATTTGTGTCTTGTGCAGGTACGTGCTTGGTGCAAGCGCAACTTAGGCTTGCACGGCATCGCGCCCAAGCGAGGACGAATCAGTTCCGTAGGGACCAAGCGAGGACGATCGGCCCCTACGGGATCGGGGCGCGACAGTTGAGAGAGGGGGTTGGGTCATGTGAGATCATGGCATGCTGCCTGCAACTACTTCTCTACTGTTGTACACCCAGTTCCCTTCCTCTCTAACACATGAGCACACACACCCTCTAACACTCGGTGTTTCACCACGTGTCCATGGAGAGTTCGACAAAAGCATTATGGGAGAAGTTGTGTACGAAAGGAAGACGACTAGCAACAAGGCATTTCTGTTTCGCTAACTCGTCAACTCGAAGTACACGGAGGGTGCACTGGTGGCACAACATCTGAACGAGGTTCAGGGTATTATCAATCAGCTGTCTTCGATGAATATGGTGATTAATGATGAATTTCAGGCCCTTCTACTTTTGAGTTCTCTGTCGGAAAGCTGGGAGACGGTGGTGTCGGCGAGCAACTCCGCGCATGATAGAGTTGTCATGATGGAGGCAGTCAAAAACAGTTTGTTGAATGAGGAGGTCCGGCGTAAGCAGATAGAATCGTCGCATGAGTCCGCTCTAGTGACTTCCTATGGGAAGAGAAGACCCAAGTCACAGGCATGGACATGGAGAGTTCTCGGGATCTTGCGACTGTGGATCACAAGGAGGGTTGCTTTGTGGCAAAAGAGGTCATATCAAGAGGAATTGTATGAAGCTCAAAGATGAGAAGGCCAAAGGCAAGGACGATCAGAAGGATCTTACGGCTATGAGAGATCTCATCATCGTAGCAACCGACGTAGAGGAACCTTGTGTCATGTACCATGATAACGATTGCGTCATGGATACGGGGACGTCATGTCATGCTACTCCATATAGGAGGATCTTCACGTCATACCACGGTGGCAGGTGTGGGCGTGCGAAGATGGGCAACAAGGGGATGACTGCAGTTGTAGGCATTAGTGATGTGCACTTGACAACGGAGCTTGGTGAGAAGTTCGTTCTCAAGGGTGTGCAACATGTACCGAATTTGCGCTATAACTTGGTTTCGGTAGTGAGGCTAGCGGATGATGGTTGTCGCAGTTTGTTTAGGGACAGATTAGATGCTTACGAAGGATTCCCAATAGGTCGCTCAAGGAGATTTATGTTGTGGCATGTACAAGCTCAAGCCGCTGAGTTGTACAGGTTGGCCATAGACACCGGATAGAGGCTCGAGGGGTATTCGACAGGAGGTGGATTGTCTGTATTGGCCCAATATTTAAGTTGAATTTTTGAATATGGCGAATCGATTAAGTTTATCATTATGATAATCAATCAATCAGTATAGTAACTTGTAACTTCTACTTAAACTTAGCATTGTCCATATATGATCTTAAATATTATCATATATATTTGTTTCTGTATATTGCTTTGTTCGTCTAACATGTATTTGCAGAAAAGCAATGGACATATGCAGTGAAGAAAAGATGATGATCCAAAGACGGTGTTATACGAGAAGATTTCGTCTAACCGCCTACGACTTAACGGAGTCTCGCACTCCGGGGTTCCGCTACCCGGTCAGCGAGCGGGGGTCAAGGGGGCGACGCCCCTCGTGGGGGTTCGGGGACGAAGCCCCTGAAAGGTAATCAGATTTCTAGATCTGGCTATCTTTGGACAACTGCCGTCAAGGAAAAATGCGTCCTCAAATCAGTAGAAGATTGGCGTCATCAAGTGCTCTTGGTCTTTCACTTTTATTTTGTATTTTATACTTTATTTATAGGACCAAATGTTCATCGGTTTCGTAGTTGGCATTAGAAAGCTCAAACCCATATTAAACTAGAACCTAGTCCACTCAAAACAGTCTGAAATAAACCAAACCTTAATCAGAAATATTTTAGAAATGAGGTAACCAAACTCGGATCGAGTTCTGTCCAAACTCTGCCCGAACTCTGCCCCTCAGACCCAGTTTGCTATTTGACCATTCCATCCCAAAGACCAGGCTCTAACATCCGAATTTATGAACGTTAGGTGAACGAACTCGGACCGAGTTCTGCCCAAACTCTGCCCGAACTTGATTCCAGAAAATCCTATAAATAGCCATATGTTTTTACCATTTCAGATCACTCATCCATTCTTTATTCTTCTCGTTTATCCTTGAGTATTAGCCTGAGCTATAAACCTTCATATTCCCAAGATAAACTCCCAGCCTTCTAGTGCCAAGTGCAGTTCCGATTTAGAAGTCTGATCGAGTTATAAAATTATGGTTTGTCAAGTTTTGTCTTCAGTATTTGAAGTCGGCGTGCCCTTCGCATCAAACACACGTGAGAAGACTTTCGAGCCTTCGGATTAAAGTTCGATGTTGTAAGAAGTCTGCAAGCCTTCGGATCAAAGCTTGTGATTCGTTATTGGTGATTATAGTAGATACAACTCCGAACAAGAGTTCTCGGGCCTAGACTAGTCCTCTCAGAGGGAAACTAGGATAAAATCTTGATGTTTGTGTTTGCTCTTCTTACTCTTCTTTACTGTGCATATTCATAATTGTTATATTTGTTAGTACATTTACTGCATTTACTTAGCTTATATTTAAATTGGGTTATTACTTACGCTAAACTCTATTCACCCCCTTTAGAGTTGCCATACGATCCTACAATCTGGAACTTGTTGAGGAGGGTCTTCGAGATACTTTGAGGATTACGGAGGATTCGGTTCGTCGAAACAAAGCGATGAATGGTGATGAGCCAAAGATTGAGGGTCAGTCTGTCGGTCACATGACAGCTGGTCTGTCTCCAGGTGGGGGTTGTTCCACGGATCCAGTTTTGGCGACGGGTGGTTTGCCAAAACTTTACGGAGTGACATCGGTTTCAGCAGTTCGAAGCCATGGAGGAGATAAAGGTGTCACTACCACATTTTCTAGAAAAGGGTATTTTGGTCATTTTATAATTAATTAAATATTGTACATGTTGTGTTATTTATTTATTGTTAGATGTTAGATTTTATTTTGGACTTGTGTTAGTGGACCTAACTAGTTTAGATTAGATCCATGGACCAATATTTCATTCTAGTTAGAATTGAGCCAAATAATAAGCCCAATCATTAGCAGGATGATTAATTAGTTAAACCAATTACACTAGAACCTTTCTTTCTTAATTAATTTCTTCATGACAAGCCCCAAGGGGTATTGTGGACGTTTCATAGTATCTTGGCGGAGAGTTTAGTGGCCGGTCTAGTAGGGAATGGAGGGAGACTCTCTCTCTCTTTATTTTTTATTCTAAATCTAGATCTAGAATTTTTTCTTCCAAATTTCTCCATTCCTACATCAAATTCTATCCAAAAAAATTTCCAATTCCTTCCCTAATCATCATTGGAGGCTATTAGAATAAGAAGGAAGCAAGGATCTACAAGGAGGAAGCAAAGATCTACAAGGAGGAGCAATGATCTACAAGTTGAAGGCTCTTGACACTCAATTTGGAGATTTCATTGGGAATCCATCTTCCAATAGGTACAATTTAGTTTTTCTCTCACTATTTAGACTCTAAATCTGTAATTTAATCATTAGGAACCATCCCATGTACTAAAGCTACCCATAGGAATTGGAATTAGATTCATAGGAGGCCTAGGAAGAAAGTTATGTGGTATTTTGTGTCAAATTTGGAAGAATTTCGAGATTGACACATCTTGTGTTTGTCAATAGGTCAATTAGACCAAATTGACATGTGTTTGGTTGTGTGTGACTAGTGTCGTATCCACAATTATATATGTGTAGGCTGTATCCCGATAATTTGGCGATACGGGTTAATTTGAGAGTTTTTCTCTGACACGAAAGTTTGAGCATGTTACATTTTGACACGGATACGTAGAAGAGTAGCTAACACTTCATATTATTCATAATTATGATTTTAGACTTGCTCGTGTCTTTCGGGATACGTTTGGTGGTATGGTGGAGTCGTATCGCAAGCGTATCATAGATCGAGTGTGATACGGATGCGGTGTACTCCACGTGTTTATTTTCTTGCATTTTAATTCAATTTACTTTAGTTATAGCTATTATAATATTATAATTATAATTGTTATATGATATATATGTATATTTATAATTATGTGTATGTTCTTATATTTCTTTTTGGTGTGTTGGTGGTCATAGGAGAATAGGAGAGTGCATGTGCATCACTAGTGTTGTTATGTGGTGACACACACACACACACACACACACACACATATATATATGTGTGTGTGTGTGTGTATGTGAGTGAGTGAGTGTATGTATGTTTTGGATGTGTACATGTGAGCTAGAGGGGGAATTATAAGCGAGAAGCATGCCAGAAAGCAGCGAAAAACAGCCGGATAAGCAGTAATAAGCTGCAGAAGTAGCAGCAGCCATAAGCAGTAGCAGTAGCAGCGATAGCAGTAGCAGCAACAACGATAAGCAGCAGCAGTTGCAGCAAGCAGTAAGCTGCAGCATAAGCCATAAGCAGCAGCAGAAGCAGCAATAAGCTGCAGCAAGCAGAAGCTGCAGTAGTAGTGATAAGCAGCAGCAACGATAAGCAGAAGCAGCAGCGATAAGCAGCAATAGTTTGAGTGCTTAGAAATTAAGTTGTTGATAAGTTAAGATAAGCTAGTTAATAAGCTAAGTTATATATATATATATATATATATATATATATATATATATATAAGCACTAGTTAACATTGGTTAGTATTATTTCTAGATTACCATGAGTTACACCAAGGTAATGAGAGTTGAGGTATCTTGGGTATGGGTATTAAATATACGAAGGGGTATGTTAATATGATAGTTTAAGTATAGTATTGTTATAAGTTTAAATGTATGCTAGTGTATAGTGAGGTATGTTGGTTAGTTAGCTAATGTTAGATATTGAGTTACCATGTGATACCAATGTAATGTCAAGGTATTGGTTTATACTCAAGGTATTGAGTTTGTAATGTCAAGGTATTGGTTTATACTCAAGGTATTGGTTTATATCAAGATGGATGTGTAGGTGGTGTGATACCGCTTTTGGTTCAAGCCAATGTATCCACTTAGTATTAGTTTGGCTAGGAGTACTATATATTTTGTCTTGTATACATATATTATAGTATTCTCATATCTAATAACTTGCGTATCTTATGATACGGTATTTTGTTGGTATTCTAGTATCCTAGTATAGCTAGTATAGCCTAGTTACATAGTGTATGGACCCAATATCCTAGAGATGGACTCATACAATCTAGAAATAGCTAGTTTGACCAAGTTTGACATAAAGTTGACTTAGTTTGACTGTTTTGACTTAGAAATGGCTTTATGACCTAGAATTTGACTAGTTTAACTTATTTTTATTCTAAAATTTTGTATTGATGTAATATTCCATATTTAGGTCTCCGAGGCACCGTACCGGACATCTTTGATATTGTTCACCGAATTTCAGGCGAGTACATTCTCTGATAATTTCTCATTTATGATATCCTCTTGTAAACCCCCTCACCCAAAAATTAGGCATACTTTGCTTAGATAGTGAAATTAGGGCTAGTTTGAACCAATTAGAATTAGAACGCGGCATTTATTTAATTGTGCAATAATTTAATCGCGTATCACACATTACCGTTGCTTCTATAATTGGAGCACCTCACTAGCCATTGCCTATCTACAAACTCCCCAACCTCATCCTAGACATGTTCGCCTACTATTCTGACCCTTGTGCAACCTATAATATTGCTCTCTGGTGCTATATTTTAGCCGCACAATAACGTCGCGGACGTTATTTATTAATTATAAATAAATTCCAATTTTGTACCCTTGTGCGTCCCAACCGAAATCGGGAACCCAATCTTGACCGTTTTGTACAACCCAAATTTTATTAATATTCTACACTGTCCCCTGTACGCCCTGACAATTTCGTTCCACCCAATCTGATCCCATGTACTCCTAATTAATTCTAGAACATCGTGCGCATTTCGATTTAATTAATTATATTTAATTTCTGTCTTTGTGCAATTTTTCCAATTGTTGGGGGGCTTTTATGCAAAAGTATATTTAGGTGTCCTCACCAGTGGACAATTCATAAGGAAACCTATTTTTTCCCTTCTCGTGGATTTTTCTGTAATTTGTCGGGATGTGCAACGCGCACATCGCCCCATTTATTTTAATTCTCCATCCTTGCATTTTAAACCATGTAATTTCTAGCCCATCACCCTCATGTGAGCCCAAGGCCATCCATAGGAGATGTTGACCTAGTCAAACCAAGCCTTTAGGTCAAACACCCACCACATGTATATAAACAAATTTTCTTTCCCTTCCCTTTGTTCTCTTTATTTTCTTCCCTCTCCAAAACCCTAAAAGCCACTTGCAACTTTGCTTTTCTCTTTCCGTCTTTATATCTAACAGAGATGAGCTACCCCTTAACTATTTGTTTTCTTCACCTTCCCAACTACGATCATATCCCATTGTTCTCCGAGAGCCTACCTAGGTTATGAGAGCCCTCACCAACACCCTCATCTATCTCGCCGTCTCCTGTTAAACGATGGTACCCCACACACCTTCGAACCTCACCGCGTAGCCGATTCCCTCTCTTGTCCCCCATCTCGTCGAGAAAACTACCGTACCAGCATCATTGGAAGCGGACCGGCGAGGCCGCGTGATCCATCCCGAGCAGTCGACAACCCCTGTCGGGTCGTCTTTAATCTACCGTTGACAAATATCTCACCAAAAACCAGCGACGTGACTCCTCAGTATGACTTCCTCGATCGCCAACCTCGACGACTGGTTTTCCGACATGTCGAGCTTGACCCAAGCTTGCGCATGCCGCCTCGCTCGTACATAGCAGACCCAGATTTACCGGGCAACCCCTAACGTGGGCGTCGTCACCCCATCGGTCGGCAGTCCGCCTCGTCTTGTGCGTGAGACTGCACCAGGCCAGCGTCGGCAGTCCGCGCCCCGACGCTGACGACTTGGCCAGCGCTGACCCCAGCTGGAGTCGAAGGCGCGGCAGTTCAAGCAGGATCTGAAGGCGGAGCTGAAGAGGTTCTCGCAGAGTTTCAAGTCAGCGGAGGCGGCGGCCTCGATGACGCCGTCGGCTGGTGGTGGAGCCGCGTCGGCGATTGAGTCGGCTTTGGCGGCGCGAGCGGCGAGGAAGAAGCGGGCGGAGCCGACCCGGACGATGCCCGGAGCGCAGAGGGCGATCCGAGGACTGAGGTTCATCAGTGGGTGCAAGGCTAATGGCTCGGATGCATGGAACGTGGTTCAGACCAACTTTGAGAAACTTGCTTGTGAAGGTCTCCTCTCGAAGATCGTTATGGTGCATGGTTGAGTTCAGAGATACAGAAGGATTTTTGGTACTTTGCAGAGGTATGTTTCAAGGCATTTGGTGACCGTGTAAAATACTGGAGCACATTCAATGAACCAAATGTTATGGCCCCTAAAGGCTATCTAACTGGAACATATCCTCCTAGCCGTTGCTCAGTTCCAGTAGGTCATTGTCCTTATGGTGACTCTGATTTGGAACCATTCATTGCTGCACAGAATGTGATACCTTCTCATGTTACTGCTGTGGATGTATACAAGAAGAGCTACCAGGCACAACAAGGAGGTTCAATTGACATTGTAATTTCCATGCATTGGTTCGAACCACTTCGAGATATTCCGGTGGATCGCTTGGCAACTGAGCGAGCTCAAGCATTTCAAGTTGCATGGATATTGGATCTGTTCTGCGCGATTTCTGGAGCAGGTTATTGGTACATCGCAGCTTCCTTGCCAGGCAAGTATACCTTGCCATTGTACTGTTATTTATATTCCATATGTTGCATGCATCTTTATTTTCTGTCTTTAGTTCATATATTTTAATTGTTATTTAAAATGTGCGCGACGGTGACGTCGCAATATATTTTTATTTATGTATTGCATTGACCCTGTTCATGAGACTACCCCATTATCATATAGTATCATTAGGTTCATTTGGCCGTGACACATATTTTTACACGAGTTGTGAGTCTCATATAGATCACGGACGCGCGTATTGACTGATCATCGGTACGTGTGGGACGTGCGTTAGGGATAACTGCTGTTAGAAACTTTGCATGCTAGTAGACTTGGCAGTTATTAGAGGTCCATGGACATAGCTTATTATAGTACGGTGGTCCCATCCTTGTCCTTGTTTGGTTGCAGGATTGGGCTAGGGTACTAAGAATAGGCTATGGACCGAATCGTGTCATTGATGTGACATGCTTAGAGCATGGGGTGGGGAGAACAACAAGTACCGCATTTGAGCTCCTTTACACTTTTTCTCCTGTACGCCCGGATTCTCCGCTGGAGATACGGGCCATGATGACCACTATATATTATGTACTATCAGACGGGCCACCGGCGTTCAAAAGACGACGTGCCTTGTAGGCCCCTGGATCTTCAAAAGAGAACTATGCCAAATCCCAGTTTTCAGCCAGATAGCTCACTTGTGGGGAAAGTTGTTCTTAACTGCATTCACTTTAGATGGTTAGGCGACCCATTGGATATTTATTTCAGTACTTTATTGGCATGTGTTTAAGTATACTTGTTATGTCCCTCTGAGGACCTGGTCCGCTGCCAGGTGTACCTGTTCTTGAGTGTTTGCAGGAGCACAGATGTGGAAGGATATAGATGCTTCGTGGATGTCTTCTCTTCGAGCCGTGATTGGTAGCTGGTACTTATTGTTTGAGTGAGTTGTACTTATATTGTATTTATATTTCCCATTCGAGTTGGTAGTGGATTTGTTTCCATCCAACTATCATCTTTAGATACTTCTGTTGAGATCTAGTTTCATAGATACTGGTTATTTATTTCTATATGATTTTGGTGGATGAGATTTAGATTTTACCCTGTGACTTGTGACATATGTTTATACCACTTGTGGATTTTGTATTCATATTACAGCGTACGTATGGATTTGGTTTCCATATATTGGAGTTGCCATATCCATGCGGCTGGCATGCTTACGTGTTCCTAGTCCTACTTATTTGGGACTGGGGCGTGACATGTTTTTGTGGTGGCCCATGCAGGTCAAGAGCATATTGTCTCGGTTACGTTACTGTACCGAACAAGCCTGCACCTAGGACTAGAGTATAGGATCTCATCCACAATTGACTATGATTCATCTTCCTCCTCTCTGTTCTATTTTGAACAAATGCATCATGCTTGATTCCTGTGCTTCCCTAATAGTTCTTTAAGTATAGTCTTCCCCTAGAGTATAGAAGTTCCTGTTGTTAGATAAAAATTAGAGTAGCACACCTATCAAGAATACAACGAGAATATAGACACACCACTAAGTTTAGAATATCTAGTGAAACCTAGAATTCCTTATCTATAGATTGGTTCACCATTACCCCTTGATGTATTATGAGGACTTGAGAGTAGTATAGACACTACGAGAGTTAGTTAGAAGGTTACCATAATGTTTGCCCCTAGCAATGAGGAACCAATAGAAAACCAAAACTTAATATTTGGACTGAACCTAATCTTCATAGTTAGAAAGTATTGGAGAACTAAAAACTTATATCATTGTCTTATTATTAGTAGACCGCACCCTAGGAAGCCTAGAGGAATGTAATCAACACTTCTCCCTTGATCATACCCCGAACATAGCAACTAACACCCCACTCCCCTTAGAGAACCATGATGCTATCTAGAGCCCTCTATCTTTATTTTTATATTGTTTCCCTGCGACCATAGCGCTCGCTATTTTGCGACGGCTAATTACGTTTCTTCTCTTCATCTTTCAACTCGTGCCATCTGACACTTCGGATAGTAGGCCAAGTAATTTTCTTCTTTGTTAAGGGCTCATAGTTTGCTAGGATTATAGTTGTGGCCTTGAGTGTGAATTTTTTTTGCTTGGTAGTTAGAACTTGATAAGTTTAAGTTGTTTTGTAGATTGTGACCAATGATTAACCCTTAGTTTTAAATCATGTAATTTGTACCCTCACCTCGATACAAGTTAGACCCTTCCTCCTTGACGGCCAGTAACTCTTCTATCCTTACTATTGACACTTGTTCTATGAGCACTATGATTAGGACTTAAGGTGACCCTTACCTATATAATGCAATAGGAGACCCTAATAAGAGTTCTGTTCTATGTACATATGCAAGATTATTTTTGTAGGTATCCTTAAGACAATACAATAGTAGTTAAACTGTTTTAAGTTGGATAGTATACCTCACCACCTAGTATCACATAGTCCACTTGACCCATCAAGGTAGTGTAACTGAATGGCATTAATTGTATGCTAACATAAGATGATAGTGTTTATCCAGACTATAGAACTTAGAGGCTCATACCCCTACTTTGTCGACTATCGACTTAGACAAGGAATTAATATGATAACTGTAGAGATTGTAGAGTCTTTTGTTATTGTTGCTTATGTTGTTTTGTTTTTGTAACTTGAATTATTTGTAACTTCTCTCATCATAATCCAGCGTTATATTTCCTGTGCTACCTTGAATTATGCTGCTATTATAGCCTAGTTTTTGCAAGCTTATTCCTTATCGAGCTTGTTCATGACATATGTATTATTGGGGAGGCCCACAGTAATACATTTCAGAATCAGTGTATGAAGGTCTAGCTAACCTTAGTGTGCTCGATTCGCCCTTCGTAACGCTACTTTACGTGGATTGAGATATATAGTAATTAGTAGACGAATATACTTGCCCTAGGCATGTCTGACATATCGTATCGGTTACATAACTGTACTAATACGAGCATGTGAATATGAACTACCAACATAGGATTTCAATCCACAACTGCTTTGACAATTCCCAATTAAATTCTTTAAACGCCTTGATCCCAATACTTCTATTCTATTACCCCTCCTTGAACTCTTTTCCGTTGCTTTCCGTCTTCCCTTGTTTCGGAAAGACGAAATCTCGTGCTTGGATATAAGTGATACACGGGTAGTACAAGATATACCCCATAGGCCAATCACATTATTTGGTGACTATCTTTCATAATTGATTAAGGGCATATCACATATGATATAGTTGGTGTTAAAGTTTTGAGGATTGAATGACATGAGAAAATAAATTGAGGAATATTTTTCTTAAGTGTAAGAGCCTTATGTGATAGATGGGTAAATTCTAAGTTTGGTAGAAATTGCATTATTAAACTTGAGGAGAATTCTTTTAGATTGTGATCAAGTAGGATTAGATTGAGAGATTAAGTCCTTTTAAATGTGGAGAATTTTAAAAGAAGGATTAAGATAATGAGGATTTAATGAATTTTAAAAATCTTGATATGGAGGACCCAATATTTATACTTTGAGCACATGATTTAAATTTTGAATATTGAAGGATGAATCATCGATTTAAATTTTTAGGATAAATATAGAATTTTAGACTTGAACAACTGGTGAATTAGATTTAAATTTTACAATTTGATGATTTGAATTAAAAGTTTAATTTTGATTGTTGGGTCACCTATTTGAAATATTGAGGATGTAAATTGAGTTTAAATATTAGAAGAGTACAAAATTCTTAATTTGAGAATAGGAATAAGATTTGATTAGAATTGTTTATTGTTCAAGGTCTAGAGGAGATTATGATAGTTGGAAATGGTGATATAAATTTTGATGTGGGATGTCATATAGACTTGAGTTAGATTTGAATGTTGAAAAAAAAAAAAAAAAAAAATCGAGAAGAGAGTACGACAGGTTGAATTTTTGATTTAAACAGTGGTTATCTTATTTTTGAAGTGATCGCGATAGATTTGAATAGATTTTTGTTATTAAATTTGTGGAAGAGATTGCGATTGACGTACCTTATGTACGAATGTGAATTATGCCTTATTTTAATTTCGAGGACGAAATTGTTTTAAGTTGGGTAGATTGTAAACCCCCTCACCCAAAAATTAGGCATACTTTGCTTAGATAGTGAAATTATGGCTAGTTTGAACCAATTAGAATTAGAACGCGGCATTTATTTAATTGTGCAATAATTTAATCGCGTATCACACATTACCGTTGCTTCTATAATTGGAGCACCTCACTAGCCATTGCCTATCTACAAACTCCCCAACCTCATCCTAGACATGTTCGCCTACTATTCTGACCCTTGTGCAACCTATAATATTGCTCTCTGGTGCTATATTTTAGCCGCACAATAACGTCGCGGACGTTATTTATTAATTATAAATAAATTCCAATTTTGTACCCTTGTGCGTCCCAACCGAAATCGGGAACCCAATCTTGACCGTTTTGTACAACCCAAATTTTATTAATATTCTACACTGTCCCCTGTACGCCCTGACAATTTCGTTCCACCCAATCTGATCCCATGTACTCCTAATTAATTCTAGAACATCGTGCGCATTTCGATTTAATTAATTATATTTAATTTCTGTCTTTGTGCAATTTTTCCAATTGTTGGGGGGCTTTTATGCAAAAGTATATTTAGGTGTCCTCACCAGTGGACAATTCATAAGGAAACCTATTTTTTCCCTTCTCGTGGATTTTTCTGTAATTTGTCGGGATGTGCAACGCGCACATCGCCCCATTTATTTTAATTCTCCATCCTTGCATTTTAAACCATGTAATTTCTAGCCCATCACCCTCATGTGAGCCCAAGGCCATCCATAGGAGATGTTGACCTAGTCAAACCAAGCCTTTAGGTCAAACACCCACCACATGTATATAAACAAATTTTCTTTCCCTTCCCTTTGTTCTCTTTATTTTCTTCCCTCTCCAAAACCCTAAAAGCCACTTGCAACTTTGCTTTTCTCTTTCCGTCTTTATATCTAACAGAGATGAGCTACCCCTTAACTATTTGTTTTCTTCACCTTCCCAACTACGATCATATCCCATTGTTCTCCGAGAGCCTACCTAGGTTATGAGAGCCCTCACCAACACCCTCATCTATCTCGCCGTCTCCTGTTAAACGATGGTACCCCACACACCTTCGAACCTCACCGCGTAGCCGATTCCCTCTCTTGTCCCCCATCTCGTCGAGAAAACTACCGTACCAGCATCATTGGAAGCGGACCGGCGAGGCCGCGTGATCCATCCCGAGCAGTCGACAACCCCTGTCGGGTCGTCTTTAATCTACCGTTGACAAATATCTCACCAAAAACCAGCGACGTGACTCCTCAGTATGACTTCCTCGATCGCCAACCTCGACGACTGGTTTTCCGACATGTCGAGCTTGACCCAAGCTTGCGCATGCCGCCTCGCTCGTACATAGCAGACCCAGATTTACCGGGCAACCCCTAACGTGGGCGTCGTCACCCCATCGGTCGGCAGTCCGCCTCGTCTTGTGCGTGAGACTGCACCAGGCCAGCGTCGGCAGTCCGCGCCCCGACGCTGACGACTTGGCCAGCGCTGACCCCAGCTGGAGTCGAAGGCGCGGCAGTTCAAGCAGGATCTGAAGGCGGAGCTGAAGAGGTTCTCGCAGAGTTTCAAGTCAGCGGAGGCGGCGGCCTCGACGACGCCGTCGGCTGGTGGTGGAGCCGCGTCGGCGATTGAGTCGGCTTTGGCGGCGCGAGCGGCGAGGAAGAAGCGGGCGGAGCCGACCCGGACGATGCCCGGAGCGCAGAGGGCGATCCGAGGACTGAGGTTCATCAGTGGGTGCAAGGCTAATGGCTCGGATGCATGGAACGTGGTTCAGACCAACTTTGAGAAACTTGCTTGTGAAGGTCTCCTCTCGAAGATCGTTATGGTGCATGGTTGAGTTCAGAGATACAGAAGGATTTTTGGTACTTTGCAGAGGTATGTTTCAAGGCATTTGGTGACCGTGTAAAATACTGGAGCACATTCAATGAACCAAATGTTATGGCCCCTAAAGGCTATCTAACTGGAACATATCCTCCTAGCCGTTGCTCAGTTCCAGTAGGTCATTGTCCTTATGGTGACTCTGATTTGGAACCATTCATTGCTGCACAGAATGTGATACCTTCTCATGTTACTGCTGTGGATGTATACAAGAAGAGCTACCAGGCACAACAAGGAGGTTCAATTGACATTGTAATTTCCATGCATTGGTTCGAACCACTTCGAGATATTCCGGTGGATCGCTTGGCAACTGAGCGAGCTCAAGCATTTCAAGTTGCATGGATATTGGATCTGTTCTGCGCGATTTCTGGAGCAGGTTATTGGTACATCGCAGCTTCCTTGCCAGGCAAGTATACCTTGCCATTGTACTGTTATTTATATTCCATATGTTGCATGCATCTTTATTTTCTGTCTTTAGTTCATATATTTTAATTGTTATTTAAAATGTGCGCGACGGTGACGTCGCAATATATTTTTATTTATGTATTGCATTGACCCTGTTCATGAGACTACCCCATTATCATATAGTATCATTAGGTTCATTTGGCCGTGACACATATTTTTACACGAGTTGTGAGTCTCATATAGATCACGGACGCGCGTATTGACTGATCATCGGTACGTGTGGGACGTGCGTTAGGGATAACTGCTGTTAGAAACTTTGCATGCTAGTAGACTTGGCAGTTATTAGAGGTCCATGGACATAGCTTATTATAGTACGGTGGTCCCATCCTTGTCCTTGTTTGGTTGCAGGATTGGGCTAGGGTACTAAGAATAGGCTATGGACCGAATCGTGTCATTGATGTGACATGCTTAGAGCATGGGGTGGGGAGAACAACAAGTACCGCATTTGAGCTCCTTTACACTTTTTCTCCTGTACGCCCGGATTCTCCGCTGGAGATACGGGCCATGATGACCACTATATATTATGTACTATCAGGCGGGCCACCGGCGTTCAAAAGACGACGTGCCTTGTAGGCCCCTGGATCTTCAAAAGAGAACTATGCCAAATCCCAGTTTTCAGCCAGATAGCTCACTTGTGGGGAAAGTTGTTCTTAACTGCATTCACTTTAGATGGTTAGACGACCCATTGGATATTTATTTCAGTACTTTATTGGCATGTGTTTAAGTATACTTGTTATGTCCCTCTGAGGACCTGGACCGCTGCCAGGTGTACCTGTTCTTGAGTGTTTGCAGGAGCACAGATGTGGAAGGATATAGATGCTTCGTGGATGTCTTCTCTTCGAGCCGTGATTGGTAGCTGGTACTTATTGTTTGAGTGAGTTGTACTTATATTGTATTTATATTTCCCATTCGAGTTGGTAGTGGATTTGTTTCCATCCAACTATCATCTTTAGATACTTCTGTTGAGATCTAGTTTCATAGATACTGGTTATTTATTTCTATATGATTTTGGTGGATGAGATTTAGATTTTACCCTGTGACTTGTGACATATGTTTATACCACTTGTGGATTTTGTATTCATATTACAGCGTACGTATGGATTTGGTTTCCATATATTGGAGTTGCCATATCCATGCGGCTGGCATGCTTACGTGTTCCTAGTCCTACTTATTTGGGACTGGGGCGTGACATGTTTTTGTGGTGGCCCATGCAGGTCAAGAGCATATTGTCTCGGTTACGTTACTGTACCGAACAAGCCTGCACCTAGGACTAGAGTATAGGATCTCATCCACAATTGACTATGATTCATCTTCCTCCTCTCTGTTCTATTTTGAACAAATGCATCATGCTTGATTCCTGTGCTTCCCTAATAGTTCTTTAAGTATAGTCTTCCCCTAGAGTATAGAAGTTCCTGTTGTTAGATAAAAATTAGAGTAGCACACCTATCAAGAATACAACGAGAATATAGACACACCACTAAGTTTAGAATATCTAGTGAAACCTAGAATTCCTTATCTATAGATTGGTTCACCATTACCCCTTGATGTATTATGAGGACTTGAGAGTAGTATAGACACTACGAGAGTTAGTTAGAAGGTTACCATAATGTTTGCCCCTAGCAATGAGGAACCAATAGAAAACCAAAACTTAATATTTGGACTGAACCTAATCTTCATAGTTAGAAAGTATTGGAGAACTGAAAACTTATATCATTGTCTTGTTATTAGTAGACCGCACCCTAGGAAGCCTAGAGGAATGTAATCAACACTTCTCCCTTGATCATACCCCGAACATAGCAACTAACACCCCACTCCCCTTAGAGAACCATGATGCTATCTAGAGCCCTCTATCTTTATTTTTATATTGTTTCCCTGCGACCATAGCGCTCGCTATTTTGCGACGGCTAATTACGTTTCTTCTCTTCATCTTTCAACTCGTGCCATCTGACACTTCGGATAGTAGGCCAAGTAATTTTCTTCTTTGTTAAGGGCTCATAGTTTGCTAGGATTATAGTTGTGGCCTTGAGTGTGAATTTTTTTTGCTTGGTAGTTAGAACTTGATAAGTTTAAGTTGTTTTGTAGATTGTGACCAATGATTAACCCTTAGTTTTAAATCATGTAATTTGTACCCTCACCTCGATACAAGTTAGACCCTTCCTCCTTGACGGCCAGTAACTCTTCTATCCTTACTATTGACACTTGTTCTATGAGCACTATGATTAGGACTTAAGGTGACCCTTACCTATATAATGCAATAGGAGACCCTAATAAGAGTTCTGTTCTATGTACATGTGCAAGGTTATTTTTGTAGGTATCCTTAAGACAATACAATAGTAGTTAAACTGTTTTAAGTTGGATAGTATACCTCACCACCTAGTATCACATAGTCCACTTGACCCATCAAGGTAGTGTAACTGAATGGCATTAATTGTATGCTAACATAAGATGATAGTGTTTATCCAGACTATAGAACTTAGAGGCTCATACCCCTACTTTGTCGACTATCGACTTAGACAAGGAATTAATATGATAACTGTAGAGATTGTAGAGTCTTTTGTTATTGTTGCTTATGTTGTTTTGTTTTTGTAACTTGAATTATTTGTAACTTCTCTCATCATAATCCAGCGTTATATTTCCTGTGCTACCTTGAATTATGCTGCTATTATAGCCTAGTTTTTGCAAGCTTATTCCTTATCGAGCTTGTTCATGACATATGTATTATTGGGGAGGCCCACAGTAATACATTTCAGAATCAGTGTATGAAGGTCTAGCTAACCTTAGTGTGCTCGATTCGCCCTTCGTAACGCTACTTTACGTGGATTGAGATATATAGTAATTAGTAGACGAATATACTTGCCCTAGGCATGTCTGACATATCGTATCGGTTACATAACTGTACTAATACGAGCATGTGAATATGAACTACCAACATAGGATTTCAATCCACAACTGCTTTGACAATTCCCAATTAAATTCTTTAAACGCCTTGATCCCAATACTTCTATTCTATTACCCCTCCTTGAACTCTTTTCCGTTGCTTTCCGTCTTCCCTTGTTTCGGAAAGACGAAATCTCGTGCTTGGATATAAGTGATACACGGGTAGTACAAGATATACCCCATAGGCCAATCACATTATTTGGTGACTATCTTTCATAATTGATTAAGGGCATATCACATATGATATAGTTGGTGTTAAAGTTTTGAGGATTGAATGACATGAGAAAATAAATTGAGGAATATTTTTCTTAAGTGTAAGAGCCTTATGTGATAGATGGGTAAATTCTAAGTTTGGTAGAAATTGCATTATTAAACTTGAGGAGAATTCTTTTAGATTGTGATCAAGTAGGATTAGATTGAGAGATTAAGTCCTTTTAAATGTGGAGAATTTTAAAAGAAGGATTAAGATAATGAGGATTTAATGAATTTTAAAAATCTTGATATGGAGGACCCAATATTTATACTTTGAGCACATGATTTAAATTTTGAATATTGAAGGATGAATCATCGATTTAAATTTTTAGGATAAATATAGAATTTTAGACTTGAACAACTGGTGAATTAGATTTAAATTTTACAATTTGATGATTTGAATTAAAAGTTTAATTTTGATTGTTGGGTCACCTATTTGAAATATTGAGGATATAAATTGAGTTTAAATATTAGAAGAGTACAAAATTCTTAATTTGAGAATAGGAATAAGATTTGATTAGAATTGTTTATTGTTCAAGGTCTAGAGGAGATTATGATAGTTGGAAATGGTGATATAAATTTTGATGTGGGATGTCATATAGACTTGAGTTAGATTTGAATGTTGAAAAAAAAAAAAAAAAAATCGAGAAGAGAGTACGACAGGTTGAATTTTTGATTTAAACAGTGGTTATCTTATTTTTGAAGTGATCGCGATAGATTTGAATAGATTTTTGTTATTAAATTTGTGGAAGAGATTGCGATTGACGTACCTTATGTACGAATGTGAATTATGCCTTATTTTAATTTCGAGGACGAAATTGTTTTAAGTTGGGTAGATTGTAAACCCCCTCACCCAAAAATTAGGCATACTTTGCTTAGATAGTGAAATTAGGGCTAGTTTGAACCAATTAGAATTAGAACGCGGCATTTATTTAATTGTGCAATAATTTAATCGCGTATCACACATTACCGTTGCTTCTATAATTGGAGCACCTCACTAGCCATTGCCTATCTACAAACTCCCCAACCTCATCCTAGACATGTTCGCCTACTATTCTGACCCTTGTGCAACCTATAATATTGCTCTCTGGTGCTATATTTTAGCCGCACAATAACGTCGCGGACGTTATTTATTAATTATAAATAAATTCCAATTTTGTACCCTTGTGCGTCCCAACCGAAATCGGGAACCCAATCTTGACCGTTTTGTACAACCCAAATTTTATTAATATTCTACACTGTCCCCTGTACGCCCTGACAATTTCGTTCCACCCAATCTGATCCCATGTACTCCTAATTAATTCTAGAACATCGTGCGCATTTCGATTTAATTAATTATATTTAATTTCTGTCTTTGTGCAATTTTTCCAATTGTTGGGGGGCTTTTATGCAAAAGTATATTTAGGTGTCCTCACCAGTGGACAATTCATAAGGAAACCTATTTTTTCCCTTCTCGTGGATTTTTCTGTAATTTGTCGGGATGTGCAACGCGCACATCGCCCCATTTATTTTAATTCTCCATCCTTGCATTTTAAACCATGTAATTTCTAGCCCATCACCCTCATGTGAGCCCAAGGCCATCCATAGGAGATGTTGACCTAGTCAAACCAAGCCTTTAGGTCAAACACCCACCACATGTATATAAACAAATTTTCTTTCCCTTCCCTTTGTTCTCTTTATTTTCTTCCCTCTCCAAAACCCTAAAAGCCACTTGCAACTTTGCTTTTCTCTTTCCGTCTTTATATCTAACAGAGATGAGCTACCCCTTAACTATTTGTTTTCTTCACCTTCCCAACTACGATCATATCCCATTGTTCTCCGAGAGCCTACCTAGGTTATGAGAGCCCTCACCAACACCCTCATCTATCTCGCCGTCTCCTGTTAAACGATGGTACCCCACACACCTTCGAACCTCACCGCGTAGCCGATTCCCTCTCTTGTCCCCCATCTCGTCGAGAAAACTACCGTACCAGCATCATTGGAAGCGGACCGGCGAGGCCGCGTGATCCATCCCGAGCAGTCGACAACCCCTGTCGGGTCGTCTTTAATCTACCGTTGACAAATATCTCACCAAAAACCAGCGACGTGACTCCTCAGTATGACTTCCTCGATCGCCAACCTCGACGACTGGTTTTCCGACATGTCGAGCTTGACCCAAGCTTGCGCATGCCGCCTCGCTCGTACATAGCAGACCCAGATTTACCGGGCAACCCCTAACGTGGGCGTCGTCACCCCATCGGTCGGCAGTCCGCCTCGTCTTGTGCGTGAGACTGCACCAGGCCAGCGTCGGCAGTCCGCGCCCCGACGCTGACGACTTGGCCAGCGCTGACCCCAGCTGGAGTCGAAGGCGCGGCAGTTCAAGCAGGATCTGAAGGCGGAGCTGAAGAGGTTCTCGCAGAGTTTCAAGTCAGCGGAGGCGGCGGCCTCGACGACGCCGTCGGCTGGTGGTGGAGCCGCGTCGGCGATTGAGTCGGCTTTGGCGGCGCGAGCGGCGAGGAAGAAGCGGGCGGAGCCGACCCGGACGATGCCCGGAGCGCAGAGGGCGATCCGAGGACTGAGGTTCATCAGTGGGTGCAAGGCTAATGGCTCGGATGCATGGAACGTGGTTCAGACCAACTTTGAGAAACTTGCTTGTGAAGGTCTCCTCTCGAAGATCGTTATGGTGCATGGTTGAGTTCAGAGATACAGAAGGATTTTTGGTACTTTGCAGAGGTATGTTTCAAGGCATTTGGTGACCGTGTAAAATACTGGAGCACATTCAATGAACCAAATGTTATGGCCCCTAAAGGCTATCTAACTGGAACATATCCTCCTAGCCGTTGCTCAGTTCCAGTAGGTCATTGTCCTTATGGTGACTCTGATTTGGAACCATTCATTGCTGCACAGAATGTGATACCTTCTCATGTTACTGCTGTGGATGTATACAAGAAGAGCTACCAGGCACAACAAGGAGGTTCAATTGACATTGTAATTTCCATGCATTGGTTCGAACCACTTCGAGATATTCCGGTGGATCGCTTGGCAACTGAGCGAGCTCAAGCATTTCAAGTTGCATGGATATTGGATCTGTTCTGCGCGATTTCTGGAGCAGGTTATTGGTACATCGCAGCTTCCTTGCCAGGCAAGTATACCTTGCCATTGTACTGTTATTTATATTCCATATGTTGCATGCATCTTTATTTTCTGTCTTTAGTTCATATATTTTAATTGTTATTTAAAATGTGCGCGACGGTGACGTCGCAATATGTTTTTATTTATGTATTGCATTGACCCTGTTCATGAGACTACCCCATTATCATATAGTATCATTAGGTTCATTTGGCCGTGACACATATTTTTACACGAGTTGTGAGTCTCATATAGATCACGGACGCGCGTATTGACTGATCATCGGTACGTGTGGGACGTGCGTTAGGGATAACTGCTGTTAGAAACTTTGCATGCTAGTAGACTTGGCAGTTATTAGAGGTCCATGGACATAGCTTATTATAGTACGGTGGTCCCATCCTTGTCCTTGTTTGGTTGCAGGATTGGGCTAGGGTACTAAGAATAGGCTATGGACCGAATCGTGTCATTGATGTGACATGCTTAGAGCATGGGGTGGGGAGAACAACAAGTACCGCATTTGAGCTCCTTTACACTTTTTCTCCTGTACGCCCGGATTCTCCGCTGGAGATACGGGCCATGATGACCACTATATATTATGTACTATCAGGCGGGCCACCGGCGTTCAAAAGACGACGTGCCTTGTAGGCCCCTGGATCTTCAAAAGAGAACTATGCCAAATCCCAGTTTTCAGCCAGATAGCTCACTTGTGGGGAAAGTTGTTCTTAACTGCATTCACTTTAGATGGTTAGGCGACCCATTGGATATTTATTTCAGTACTTTATTGGCATGTGTTTAAGTATACTTGTTATGTCCCTCTGAGGACCTGGTCCGCTGCCAGGTGTACCTGTTCTTGAGTGTTTGCAGGAGCACAGATGTGGAAGGATATAGATGCTTCGTGGATGTCTTCTCTTCGAGCCGTGATTGGTAGCTGGTACTTATTGTTTGAGTGAGTTGTACTTATATTGTATTTATATTTCCCATTTGAGTTGGTAGTGGATTTGTTTCCATCCAACTATCATCTTTAGATACTTCTGTTGAGATCTAGTTTCATAGATACTGGTTATTTATTTCTATATGATTTTGGTGGATGAGATTTAGATTTTACCCTGTGACTTGTGACATATGTTTATACCACTTGTGGATTTTGTATTCATATTACAGCGTACGTATGGATTTGGTTTCCATATATTGGAGTTGCCATATCCATGCGGCTGGCATGCTTACGTGTTCCTAGTCCTACTTATTTGGGACTGGGGCGTGACACCTCTGTCTCTTATATCTAGTGCAGATATCTTTGATTTCTTGACACGATGGTTACACGGATTGGTATATCCAAATCTTGCCATGAGATGTTATTCATTAGTATTTATGGTGTATCTTGTGCAAGCCTTGTTCCTTATTCTTCTTGTACATGTACAGACATTGATTCTTAGGGAGACTTGCTACCTACCCAGAGAATCCCGTGTCATAACGTACCATGGTTGGATCCACTATACCAGTCGGGGACAGAGAGTATTTAGTGTAGATATATGATCATACCCTCCTTGTGCATGTCTTGTTCCTTGAATAGTGTTAATCATACACCGCACGTATGATTAACCAGACCATTATCCTTGTGTAAGTTCCCAAGCCGATCACATGTTGAAGTTGGTACTCACTCACTTAGTAGTAGTATTTCTTGTTCATTCCTATGATGCTCATTCTTGTATTTATTTCCAATATATTGCATATCTCTTGTACATGTTTATTTTATCTTGTATATTCGCTCTATTTATTGTTACATAGTTTATATCATTTATTAGAACTGCTGTTAGAGATGTACTTTGCTCCTTTTCTGACTAGATTTTTTTTCCAGATGACCCTGAGGAGTGGTACCCCACTCACTACGGGCCTCAGGACGTAGTTGGCTTAGAGCTGGAGACTTTGGCTCAGGAGGGTCTCATCCCGATTGAGACAGATGACCCATGACTTGTAGCTCAGTAGATAGATCTTTTATACTTGATTTATCTCCAGCTTTGTTATTAGCTTTAGTATTTCTTTTATGACTCATTGGATATTATCTTGTCTTGTGAGTTGTATTGTCTCCTCAGTTCTTTTATCATATTCGTGTGAATATTCCATCTTATAGATTTATGATTGAGTATTCATATTTTATTGGTGGCATTATTATACCTTGATTGCTAGATAGATAGTTTACCCAAATATCGTTCTACTGCCGATGTTGCGGCGTAGGGTGGGCATTGTTCACTACTCGTGCCCCTTCACCGGGTACGGGTCGTGACAAAAGGTATGCAACAAACTAAATCAAAGGAGGGTGCATCGCCATTCACACAGTTTTGGGAGAGCTGTGGGTCATCGACAGCGTGCACAATACATGATGTCCTGCTCGAGGATGCACGTGTACGGGGGAGCTCCAGTGTCGAAAAAAAAGGTGGGCAGGTTCATGAGTCCGAGTCTCAAGGGAACCGCATCGTCCGCTTAGTTGGACCAACCAAGGGTGAAGAAGCTCGTCGAGAATGGTAGTATGTTCCGGTGGAAAACGAAAGTCAGGGATAGGCAGCTAAGACTTACGGTGAGGCTGATCGTTAGGGACTTCGGTCTTGGCTGTATCATCGATATCGCCAAGATCCTAATAGTACAGAAGGTATTACGTATGGCAGCTAGCATCAACGTGGCAGTCGAGGAGCTGGAGACAAAGGAAGATGCAAAGCAACTCGGAGGATCGGAGATCGGTAGCATGGGGGAGCAGAAACTCTGTCGCGGGACGACATGCATGGAGTCTAGTTGAGGAGTCATGGGGTCAACACCCTCTCGTCGGACTGGAGGGGGATATTGTTGGAGTCCAGTCTAGATTAGTACTAGTTATTTTAGGTATAATATAATTTCTATTACAAGGCTTCATATTTAGAAAATCATATTATGACCTATTAGTGTAGTCCAATTTAGAATTGGAGTAGTTATTTTAGGTATAATAGAATTACTATTATGACCTAGAATAGGATTTTCTTATCCTATATATATGGGTGGAGGGTGGAGGCACAAAGATATAGCACAAATGTGGAGATTCAGGGTGCTCGTCCACAGAAAATCTAAGAGAAAGTCTGTGCTTTGTTCTTAGGACTTCAACATCCAAGACATAAGGAAGAAGGAAATCGGATCGAGGAGCCGTCAACTTTGGTTAGAAAGATTGCTACGGGTTGGTGAGTGATTTCAATTGTAATCTTCTATTTTTTTTCTTGAGAGTGGTGAGGGGGTTGAACCTATTAGGGCAAAGGGTTCAACATTGATTTTGTCAATCTTGTAATTTCACCTGAGTTATAAAGGTTGAGATTTGTCCAGATGACATAGTCACCGCCATATACTTGTCTTTATCTGTGCATGGTGTTAGTTAGACAGGGGTTGGTTATCTCAGGTGGGTTGACTAAAGCTTTCGCTGCGGTCAGTTCTAGACACGGTATCAGAGCCTTTGCAGGACGTATCTGATCCTAACAAATATATATATATATATATATATATATATATATATATATATATATATATATATATATATATATATATATATATATATATATATTCCTTTTCACTTAAATTTCTTTTATAATTTTCCTTTTTTCTTCTTTTAGTATTTATTTTTAAATCATCTCTTTTTTTTGCATTATTGTTACCATTTGTTTCTTACATATATAGATATATGAATATATACATAAACTATGTATATATACTCACACATTTATACCCATATAAATGCATACATTCATACATATTTCCTTATATTTATTTAATATAAAAAATTAATTATTTTATTTATTTTATTTATAAAAAAGATTTTAAAAAAGAAGGGGGTTTACATTAGCTCAACAGTTTAAATATATAAGGGTCACTGGAACCATAAGACATTATGCACTATAGCATGGTTAAATGACGATCCTTTCAACGCGGGTAATGAACATCACTAAAAGTTTTCGAATTACCCGTACTAGTTCACCAGCACAGTTATCCTAGTTTCCTCTATGTCGAATTGGTCTCAGTGTCCCAGCGACCGTTCAATGAACTATATCCTTGTGCACAAGTTGTCCATGACCATGCAATGTCTAAGAAACTAAATAGCATGCAAGACAACATAAACGAAATAAAGATACACATCGAATTCCTATTGCATAGTCTACCTGCCTAGAGCCGTAGCTCATGATTTATACTATGAGTTGCAACAATTATAGATGAATCGATTCTAACTACAACAGAAACACGATGTACATTTATAGAAGAAAACACAACATTTCAAATTATTCCATATTTCTATGTGACAAGCAACAATTATAAAAGCCTACTATTCTTTTATCTGGATTCCTTTATTAAGGTATCGTTGGTCGAGAGACGCGGCAAGAGAGTTCTTTTGTTAAGTGTGAAGACAAAGAGTGAAGGATCAAAGCCTCTCACCGTTAGAAAATTGTCGAGAGAAAGAGGTCTTTAACGTTTAAGCTTCACCTACGCGATGACCTGCATTTGCACCAACACAGGATTAATATCTCCTCTTCCCTTTCTCTCAGAATTCGATATGAATACGTAAGTTGAAAAATGCAAGCAATAAAAACCATCGAAAACATTCATGAAAATGTATTCATAAAACTAACAGCGAAAGCATCAACAAAAATGCCAACGGAAACGACAAAGAAAACGAGCAGTGAAAAGGTCCCTCATGACTCTTATATAGAGTTCTTCCTTGAGACACTATCCACTAAATATGAGACATGATTCTGAAATTTTCAATCTATAACGAGAAAATAATCTTGATTCAATCTGTCCCGATCAACCGAAACTGATAGTATTCCATAACCGCTTCTCCCGAATGAGGAGCGGGACACTACAATCTTAAGGCATTGTAGGACTACCAAAATTTTGGTAGTCCCAATACATATAGGTACAGGTACAAGTTTGGAAAATTGTTTATAAAAAATGGAAGAAGGAAAGGTTCTTAGGAAGCTTCCCTAATGATTTTAATGGATTCGACGAGCCAATCAGTTCATCAAATTAGTTCATCATCTCTTCTTTACTTTTGGGCGCCATTTCCATTAGAGAAGTATCATAAGCTTGAGAAGCTTGGTCCAGGGACTTTAGAGAAGATATGGCAGGATATCCGCTAAAGGTTTGTCGAACGTCGTCAAAATATTAGGGTTTAAGGCTGGTGAGTTTTTTTTTGGACTTTTAGGTTTTTGGAAGGATGAAGATAAGGGAAAGAAGCCAAATGGGCTTTTCTAATCCATAACTTTTGTTGCCCCAACAAAAATACAAAGGGTAGTTTGGGGATTACAAAATTCAAAACATTTATGTCTCCCCTAACATAGAAATGTGGCGCCAATAACACTTGTCAAATATTATTATAACTTTGGCTAGATGTGGGGGCACGTAAAAATGGTGGTATAAATATAGTAGTAGATTTATTGTAGTATTTATACCAATTTTTGATGTTGGATTTGATGATGTTAGATTTGATGTAGAGAGTGGAATTGGTTTAATAATGTTACCTAACTCACTAGTATCGAGTGCAATCGGCTTTTGTGGCTGCAACACCAATTACGATAGACATCTCTTTCATCCATTCACATCGTTCTCTCTCGGTTTGATGTCCATTGAGACGACCAAACAATGGAGTTGTAACCAAATTGCATAGAATACTCTATTTTTGAAGGGGGGTGGGGGGTAGGGGGCAAACAATGGAATTGTAACCAAATTGCATAGAATACTCTATTTTTGAAGGGGGGTGGGGGGTGGGAGGTGGGGGTGGGGGCAAACAATGGAATTGTAACCAAATTGCATAGAATACTCTATTTTTGAAGGGGGACGGACACTTATCGATCGTAATTATGAAGTTAATGTTTGCTTAGGGATGTTTGCCATTTACATAGGAAATAAAAACTTAATAAGGTAGCATTTTCTTTTGTTTGCATCATTGTTACTACAATTTTGAGCATATTTGCATCTAAATGACTCTAATTAGCTCTTATTTACAATTTCATATAGGAGCAAAACTCGTAGGAGGACACAATAGGTAGGGCGCGCCAAAATCTAGCATGCACGAGCTATTCTTAGGACCGGTTCTGAGTTTATGGGAGCTCTGGATGAACTTTCAAAATGAGGCCTCCATATATAATGTAAAAAAAAAAAAACCTGAAATAGAAGTAAATTTAAAAAATGTTGTGGCCCTAGCTATCCTCCACTATTATGGTGCCCTCCATAGAATCTTAGCTCATTGGTCTTTTTGGCAAATAATGACATGCCCTAACATCCATTCAGAAGTTGTTTTAATTTTAGGAAATTTTTGACTTTCGTCCCACTTAATAATATGATTTTAGACTTACATCCCATCTTTTGTATTTATTAGACTTATATTTCACTTTTTGTCACGAAAAATATTTATTTAGTCACGAAAAGCTGTCGTCAAAAAAAAATCGTGACAAAAAATGGAATGTAAGTCTAATAAACACAAAAAGTAAAATATAAGTCTAAAACTATATTATTAAGTGGGATGAAAGTCAAAAAAATCCTATACATCTATCTATCATATTATGCGTATATATGTGGATTACTGTTAACATGAAATTAAAATTATCATGCTCTATAGCAACTTGTTACACTATAAGCAACATGCTTATTTATATGATAATGTGACAAGTTCTAGATTGTGAGATAATCACATTATTTTTTTTTGAATTTTCGACATGACGTTCGGGACTTTGTGCCCACTGCATTGCAAGCCTTTGAGGCCACTGTTTTTCAACTTCCACCATTTTATAAATGGAAGAAATAATACGTCCTCGTGGCTCGATCCACTAATCTTCTGCCACCCAGTCAGGATCTTATACCTCTTCTCGGTAACCACAAGAGCCACTCGAGTTCGGTAGATAATCACATTATTGATATATAATTATCCAATCAAGCTTCATTCTTATATGTTCCCCGTGGTGTAATATCTAATAAAGACATTTAGGTGGCACAATCAATTCATAGCCATGTGTGTGATTGGTCTCATAAATCACTAATTTTAAGCAAGAGTGTAGATGCTAATTAGAGAATGGGTTCACAAAACAAGTCAACTAAGGAGTTAACCAAATGGTGCTCTTGTGTCAATAAGGAAGACATATGTGCTAATGATGCAACTATTCTTCTTAACTTGAGATCACCATGTATCTCGTGGGCATGCAACTACAATTTCATACTACTATACTATAGCCCTAACCTAGGGCTACCAAAGGGTGCCCATTGTGTGCAACAAATCATTCACGAAGACAGTGAGTAATCAATAAGGGATATTTGTCACTCTTAGCTCACTATTAGGAGATAATGTGCTACACAATATATATGTTCCTGTCACCCACGAGGAAAATAGAAAGACTACTCTTTGTTTATTATGATGATGTATAGATGATCGATCGAGAATACATAGTACTAAAAATTTGTGGATTTGGCACAATATCTATATCCCTAGACTAGTTGGGACATTGACTGATGAATATTTTTGTATGATAATGGGAATGGTTTTGTATGATATAAGGGCCATGAAATATGCTAGATATGAATTTTGATATATGAAAGTGTGATCCAGTTCATTAATAATTTATTTTTTATAATTTTCAACGCCGGTAATAATGCCATTTGTGCATGCACAATGAATGACATTTGAAGGGTGGACGATGAGCCAAGCTGATACAAAAATTTGGCTAAATTACAACTTAATACCCTCAACTATTAGAAATATTCTATTTGATATCCACAACTTTGATAGGTATCAACTTGATACTCTCTTTTTTAACGGTGTTAACCGAAATAAAGAATGACAAAAATATCCTACCCAAATTTTCCTCTCCCTCCGGCAGCTTTCCTCCCTCCTCTTTCTCCGGCGCCGGCAGTCGGAAGGGAGGCCGCACAGTCCCGAGCAGCAGTCGTCCCGAACAGTAACGACTGTCGGCAGCGCACGAGGGAAGCGTGGCCGGGGAGGGGGGTGGCACGCGGTGGACGGACGAGGGGGTGGTGTGCAGCGGTCGCGCACGCGGGGGTAGCGCGCAGCCGGGGGGGGGGGGATGTGGTGGGGGTGGGAGCGTTAGGGTGGGTGGGGAGGTAGTTTAGGAATTTTTTTTTAGGCTAAATTACAACTTGATACCCTCAACTATTACAAATGTTCAACTTGATACCCTCAATCTTGATAGACGTCAACTTGATATCTTAACATTTAAAAATGATCAAATTATCCATGCCCCCTCCTCTCTTCCCCTCCTCCCCCACTGGCTGCACCCCTCCCCACCCCCCCACCCCCCGGCGACTGCACCCCCCCTCTCTCCCTCTCTCTCTCTCTCTCTCTCTCTCCGTCGTGAGTCGACTGCCGCTGCCACCGTCCCGAGCGTAAGGGGAGGGGTTGGGGGCGGGGCTCTGGGGAGGGGGGCGGTGCGCAGGGGTGCAGCCGACGAGAGGGGGGGGGGGGGGGGTGCAGTTGGTGGGGGAGGGGGAGCAGGGATAATTTAGTCAATTTTAAATTTTAGGGTATTAAGTTGACGTTTATCAAAGTTAAGAGTATCAAGTTGAACATTTGTAATAGTTGATGGTATCATCATGTAATTTAGCATCACTCTTTTAACGTTAAAACTAACGTTAGGGTGACGGAGGGTACCAAGTTGAAAATATTAGTTGAGAAATGGTATTAAGTTAGTACATATTAAAATTTTGGATTATTTTGTATAAGGATACCAGGTTTAGGACCTAATTAGACTTTAGATACTCAAAAAATTTTAGTGATGAACATTCGTCATTAAAGATGCATTTCGTCACTAAAAGTCCAATTTCGTCACTAAAATGTGTCACTAAAAAAATTTAACTACCCAAAGTCTAAAACGGACAAATCCAATACCCAAAATCTAATTAGGTACTAAACTTTTTACCCTTATACAAAATAATCCTAAAGTTTTTGGTATTAAGTAAAACACTTCGAATAGTTGAGAGTATCAACTATCAAGTTGTAATTTAGCCCAAAATTTTCTCCGAGGGTCCGTTTGGATTGAGGGTTAAGAGAGTTAAGTGAGGAAAAAAAGAACCATGCTGGTTTGAGGGTGGAGGTTTATGAGGGAGAGTAAAAGAGGGTTAAGTGTGGGTTTGTTTAACCCTCTTTTCTCCGTTTTTTTGATCCCCCAAATCGGAGGGTTAACGAGAGAGAAGTGAGAGATTTTGTTTTAAAAGACATAAATACACCCGACTTAACTCTTTTTTCCATTCAAAACCTCCAATCCAAAAAAGAGTGTTATTAAACACACCCCACTTAACTCTCCTTCCAATACAAGCAAGATTATATGTATTGACTCCCCTCCCCCTCACTTAACTCTACCCCACTTAATCCTTATTTTGATAAAGGCACTACCAAATTTGGTCGGGACTAGTCCAAATTTCTTTTTAAAAATTTTCATTCAAAAAATTACTCAGAACTAGCCTAAAAAATTATTAAGACAGTCAAAATTTTGATAGTCCTTCCAATATGTTAGGCTGTCAAAATTTTGACAGTCCATTGAACTACATACTTTATTTACTACTGTCAAAATTTTGACAATCCAACATACTTTATTTATGACAGTCCAACATATTGAAAGAACTGTCAAAATTTTGACAGTTCTAATAAATATTTGGACTAGCTCTGAGTAAAATTTTGAGTGCAAATTTTATAAAAAAAAATTGGGCCAGTCTCGATCAAGTTTGATAGCACCTTTATCATCAACCGTATTTTTTTGAGATATTTAGACTTTGGATCTCATATAAGTTCCATAATTAGTGTTTGGATCTCCATATATACATAATTAGTGTTTGAGTCTCAAAAATATCATAAAAAAATCATTAATGACACTTTAGACATTAGTGATATTTTTAACACAATACGTATATATGAGACCAAATACTAATTATAAAACTTATACGTGACTCAAAGTCTAAATATTTATTTTTTTCCTCCATCCAAGCAGACCCTGAAAGTATCATCACACCCTCTCGACCTGCTTCCTGCAGAACCGCAAAGCGCTCCTCGCCTCCGCTGCGTCTCCTATCCCGACGAACACCGTCGCCGGAGCGGACGGATGCCAACACCGTCGCCGGAGAGTCCGTTTGCCCGCGTCAGCGCTCTCGGGACCTCCGTCGCTGCCAATTTCAAGGTACTCTCTGAGCATCTTTCTTCTTTCTTCGATTGCCCACAAACTGTTCGTCACAATGCCCCTATCAAAATTTCACTTTTTTTTTTCCTTTCCTTTTCTTTTTCAATCTCATTTAAAACATTCATGCTCATAGGCATGATGCTCCGAAGAGCGACTCGGAAAGTCGTCGGCTGGTCTTATGCCACTGCCGCGGCGACCGAGCTGCCGCGGAGACTGCGGAGGTCGGAGAGGAAACCGCTTGTGACGCCCGTCAACGAGCTCAAACGGAGAGCGAGGTCGCAGCGAGCCACGCGGCAGGAGGTTCACGAGATCGCCTTAAAGCCGCCCGAGAACGGATTGCTGGTCAAGCACTTAGTCCCGGTCGCTCACGAGGTTAACGACGCCAGGAAAGAGCTGTTTTCCTGTGCTTCCAGGGTTTCGGAGAGCGTCAACGTCCACGTGTGTAAAGTATGCGGAGAAGTACATATCGGAAACCTCCCTCACCGTATCCGCACGTGCAATGTTGCCGGAAGCCTTCCGACGAAAGAGCACAGCTGGTGTGTTGGAGGAATCGAGCATGTTCTTCCCACGGTGTATTCTTTTCATCTGTATGATAGGCTGGGTAGGGCAGTCTCACATGAAGAGCAGCTTCGGGTCGACAGGATAGAAGCAATCACGGAATTGTGTGTGCAGGCCGGTCTGGATATCCCTGAGTATCCGACGAGGAGAAGGGCATTTCCTGTTTATAATGTTGCTGGAAAGATGATAGATTTCGAGCGGAGGTTCCCACGGGAGGGCTACTCGAGTGGAACGGATATCGAACCATATGGGTTTTGGTTGAAGAAGAAAAGCGGACAATCCGTTTCTCAGTCGAGCTCAATGGAAGGTGATATACGAGAGATAGCTGACCGCGGAATGAGAGCGTGGGAAAAAGTGCATTCGGGTGCTACAGAGCTCATGCAAATATATGGGGTTCATACATGTGGTTACTGTCCCGAAGTACAGGTCGGACCCAAAGGGCACCGTTGTAGGACGTGCCAATTTTACAAGCACCAGATGCGGGCAGGGCAACATGCTTGGCAGGAGGCAACTGTTGATGATATAGTGCCGCCGGTGTATGTGTGGCACGTTGCTGACCTTCGTGCTGGTGCAGGCCCACTTGTCGATGAGTTGAGGAGGTACTACGGGAAGCTTCCTGCAGCTGTTGAGCTCTTTTATCAGGCAGGAGCAAGTGTGGGAGAGGAATATGGTCGTGTGATGAGGGAAGATGTTGTGGTTCCGAGATTGGACGAAGAGCAGTGGGTTGTGTGAAGTAGCAGAGATTGGTGATATGTGCTGTTCTGTTCTACTGGCATTATTTGCTTGAAAAATAGTTAGGACAGTCGACTTTTGCCATCTCCAAGTAAGTCTGTTTAAGCTCCAATGCCTAATTACATATCCATGTGAATAAACTAATGCCATAAACCATGCAAATTCTATTTGCATCAGTAACCAAAGATGTTTATTAATTCTATCAATTAGGTCTTGTATTTACCTGCTTAGTTACACCTACTGTTTCATTCATATGGTTAAGACAATAATATGTTAGTACCTTAACTTCTTCTTTTTCAGATATCCCAATCACGAAAAAAGCATCCTTTTTCAATATTGGTAAATTGGGAATAAATAGGGGGAACATAAAGTGACCTGAATTATACCAATTGGTTGTGGGGCAGTTGGTAGGGTGTTGTGGGTTACTTAAAGGAGGTGGTGGGTTAGATCCCCACACCAGCGACACTTTATGTTAAACCTCATTTTCATATAGACCTGAATTACTTTTTATCTTGAAAACTTTGAGAAGTTGATTGAGTTATAATTGGTATGACATGTACGGTAGTAATGGTAAGTAAATAACACACGACAATTTGAGAGAGCAGTTTCGTAGCATCATAGATTAATACATCAAGGGTCAGTGTGCCAATACCTCTTTGTATTAGTTTTAGATTAACTTATAATGGCATCCTTGATGAGGTTTGTATATTGGCGCTAAAAGTTACATTAACAATAGTAAAGACTTGAGAATGTATCAGTTTCAAAGTTAGATGAGAAACTTTGGGAGAAGGGATTTATAATTGCTTAGAACAAAGAGGGTTTAGTGAAATTTGACCATAGGAAGACTAAAATGCCTACCATCCCAATATGTCTACCCCATTCATATAGGTGGATATGAATACACCAACTTGACAGTTCATCGTCTAAGATCTATGTTGAACAAAAACAGACACGGATACAAATAAGAACATGAGAAGGGTATGGATACGTATATTATTCTATTTATATCAATGTAAAACCAGATAACTAGGTAGACTGTAATAGTGTACTACCAGTTAAAATATTTCTTCGGGGCACTAATGATCTTATTAAGTTATACAATTGTGTCTCGACACCCATACTATTTTCTTGTATGCATGAAAAAACATTAGAGGATGTAAAAAAAGGAAGGCATTTAATTTATGCTCGTAGTCAGCCTCCATAAAAAAGGCATGAGAGAAGCTTCTGAAGAGGCTTGTTGCTTGCACCTTGGTAGATACAAGTTGGAGTCATGGTAATAGCCTCTCATGGGGGTAAGACTGCACACACCTTGACCTCCCCAGGCCCTACATTAGTTGGAGCTTCGTGGCAGTAGAGGACACCCTTTTAGTTGTAGCCTCCATAAAGCAGTTGAGAGTCTTGAGACATAAGATGCACAATCACTCCAAATTCATGCCGCGTCGTGTCGTGTCATACACACATATCGAACACACAGGGACTGCAAAATACACAAGGACACACCCAAATAGGTGCCAAATCCATGTTCACCGTATCTGAAACGTGTCGCGACGAATCCTTGTCCATGCAACATGGGTTGAGACCATACAGATGCAGGCATGAGAGAGAGCTTAAACATTATAAATATAATAGCCAATTTAATCACAGAATACAAGAAGCTTATTGAACTTGACTTTAAGCAAAAACTCGAATTTATCAAAATGCTTAACAAGAAGTATACCCATCTCCTTTGAGAAATTGAAGTAATTTAAAGTCTGGTTCAGAATGATATACCTCTTCATAGAATTCTTCAACTAGTTCCTCGATGGCCTGACCATGAGGCCTACTACCATAGACAGAAACCAATTATTGAGAATTCAATGGAAGGGTGTGTCTTTGATGAAGGGGAACTCCTGCAATAGCTCGGGCAACAGCGGCGGCAATAGCTTCTCGAGCTGGCACCTGGTAAGTAGACAAGAATGTAGTCAAGCTCTCTAGTTCACAACCCTCTTAACAGCACCCAGTCAAACAATATCAAGTACTTGTTCAATGCGGGAATGTGTATCGAATGACAACATAACATCACATTATTAAAACAATAAGAAGTTAAAAAAATTGTAATTCATTAAGACTTAGGGATTCCTCGGAATCAGAGTCAAGTTGTTGAAATCTTCATAACAATAAAGAATACTAGTTACAAATACAGTGTGTTCATTACAAATATGAATACCCAAAGAGAGTCGCGTAGAAACCATAACACAAACTATAACTGTCCACAAGAAGTGTATAACAAGAAGAACATAGGAAGCACAGACTCCGAAAAACAGTGCCAAGTACACGTCTTCTCTTTTCGAGCATGTATCGGACATTATCGGACATTCCAAAATGCACTAGGACCTAGGTTGTCAACTCGCGTGTCATATCGTGTATCAATTTGCTTGTATATTGTATCGTGTATCACGTTTTGTATCATGTATCAGGAACTCTAGGAGTTTAAGTTTTTACTTCTCATATAGGAACATTGTTAAGTATTAGTAGTATTAGTACTTTTGGACTTTAGTCCCACATCGGATAGAATAATAGGAAGATGGGTTAGTCTCTCCTATATATATGTAACCCTCTCCTCAATAATAATTATCCCATTATTTAACTTTACATGGTATCAGAGCCATAACCTATCCACTCCTCTCTCTCTCTCTCTCTCTCTCCAAAATAAAATCCTAACCCTAGATCCATCTCCCGTGTTGCCGCCTCACCCCCCTGTAGTCGCCCCCCACTGCCGCTGTAGCCCTGCCCTGCCCTGCACCCGTCCTGCCCATAACCCCTGTTGCTGTCGCTTCTGCTACTGCTGCCCCTCCTCGCCTGCACCCGCCCCCTACCCTGCCCCTTCGCCCTGTCCTACACTCGCCTGCTACCGCTGCTGCTGCCCCTCCTCGCTTCCTTACCCCCTCCTGCTGCCCCCCCCCCCCCCCCCCCCCCGCTTGCAGCCCCCCCGGTACCTTTCCAACTAACCTAACCCTAGCCATCCTTTCCTAAAACTGTAGATCATGTCTCTAAACCCTAACCCTAACCGAGCCGTCTACCCCAAACCCTAGCTGTCTTTCCACATAAAAAAGATTTGGGAGTCTTGGAGGGTGTTGAGTTATGTGTTAAGTTTAGTTTAGTTTAGTTCCGCATCCGGTAGACTAATAGTGAGAGGGGTTAGCCTCTCCTATATAATGTACTCCCCTCTTCTTAATAATTAATCCATTATTCCAGTTCTACATGGTATCAGAGCCATAACCCATACACCTATCTTTCTCCAAAAAAAAGGAAAGAGAGACCCTAATCCTAGACCATCTCCTCCACTGCCACCTATCTCCTGTTGCCCCCTTCGTCGACCCCCCTGCCCAGAGAGAAAAAAAAAGAGGGATTAGGGTTTCTCCAAAAAGAGAGAGAGAAACCCTAATCCCAGACCCCCCTGCCGACCCCACCCGCTGCTGCCCCCTCCGATGCCGACCCCCCCTGTCGACCCCCCGCAAGCCGACCCCCCCTGTCGACCTCCCTGCCAGCCGACCCCCCAGACCCCGCCCTCCCCTTGCCGCTGCCGACCCCATGCTAGCCGTCCCCCCCATACACCACCCCAAATCCTAACCCTAACATGCAGCCGTCGCCGCCCCTTCCTATCTAAACCCAAACTAAAAAAAATAGTCGTATATCGGCGGTCAGATGGTAGACAATGATTTGTTTGCAGAATCTCTGTTCTTAGATTACGACTTCAGGAGTTAACAAAGAGGTAGACAAATTGCTTGTTTACGTGGATCTTGATATCCACATCAGGATCTACACAGAGAGTAACCTGGGTTGCTTCTGTCCTGGCTTGTGTGATCCCCATAAGACTCTACTTTCCATGCGGTTGTTGGTTCTGGCCATGTTGATAGCACATTGGTAAAGTTGATATGATTATTGGAGTTGGAAATATCTAACGACTGTCGAATCAAGTGCATTGCAGGATGACTAACACTGGTGCGACTAGTAGTACTACTACTACTGCTGTCGGTAACGCATTGGCGGGACCAACGGACACTGGCACAGCGATTTCTTTGATTCGACTCGTCGATCGGCGGTTGGACGGACCAGATGGTTACTCAACATGGCGGAAGAAGGTTGAGAAAATACTTCGGAGAATACGGTTGTCCAAGCATCTGACTGACAACCCTCCGGATATGACTGATCCCACATTTAAGCAGTGGAAGACGAATGATAGTCGACTGTTTACACAGTTGATAAACTCAATGGAACCATCGATAGAGGACATGATTCAGAACACGGACACGGTAAAGGAGTTATGGGAGGTCCTAGCAACGACGTTTGATGGAAAACGTGACTTGTCACGTATCTACGACTTGGTCGTCTGCATCTACTGGGCAAAATAGGACGACAAGTTTTATAAGGACCACTTTCGGACCTTTAAGGCTATGGTCGATGAAGTTGACCGTGTATTACCTCTGACGACGAATATCAATGAAGCGATGGCTCAACGTGAGCAGCTTCATGTCATGACATATCTTGTCTCTCTCCGTCCTGATGCAGACTCGGCTTGCTCTCAGATCATTGCTGGAGCCGAGGTTCCATCTATAATGGAAGCTCATTTTCGTGTCCTACGGGCAGCAAAGGTCGTCGAGACCTCTCCAAGAGATGCTCTTGTTGATCGATCTGCTCTTGGTGCCTCTCGTACTAGATTTCGTGGTGGTCGTGGTAGATGACGTAGTGGCCGAAATGTTGGTCGTGATGGTGGACGAGGCATTGGCGGTCGTGATGGAGGTCAACTGCGCACCTGCTTCAACTGTGATCTACAGGGTCATTTCAGTGGCAGTGTACTAAAGCTCCTGCCGCCAATGTTACCTTAGACATTTCTGATCTTGGCGGCCGATCCGTACAAATAACTGATGAAGCTTATACAGACTTTGTTGAGTTTCAAGCTCAACGTCGAGGTGAAGCCTCTATTTCTGGGTCCACCTCAGGGTACTCAGTGGCATGTGTGATACAGTCTAAGCAGTGGGTCCTTGATTTTGGTGCGTCTGCTCACTTGACAGGCGATGCAGGTATGATACGAAATTATGTACTGGTTGGTCGTATGTCTAATATTACATGTGCGAATGGTGGTTCGCTGACAGTCCGTGAAAAATGATTTATCCGTCTTTCTTCGGGACTGTCACTACATTATGTATTACATACACCTGAAAATCATTCAGCTTACTCTCAATTAGTCGGATTACTCGCGATATGCATTTCTCGGTAACATTCTTTTCTGATGGTTGTGTTTTTCAGGACCTAAAGATTGGAAAGACTATCGGTAGGGGGCATGTGGCTGGAGGCTTGTACCTATTTGAAGAACCTTCCTCTGTTGTCTGTGCTGGTGTGGAACTTGATCCTTTTGAGTTACACTACCGGTTAGGACATCCATTTGTCCAACCACTCCAGAAAATGTACCCATCTTTAGATGTTTCATGTTATTTTTATTGTGAGTCATGTAGTTTGGCTAAGCATCACCGGGTTTCCTATCCGGTCAGTCATAATAAAATTGCTTCCGCTCCCTTCGAGTTGGTGCATTCCGATATTTGGGGGCCTTATTCGGTTGAATATGTGATGGGATTCAAGTACTTTGTTACCTTTGTTGATGACTACTCACGTGTTACTTTTGTTTATCTAATAAAAAATTGCTCCGAATTATTTAACATTTGGTATAATTTTTATGCGAAAATCAAAACACAATTTGGTGTTCCGATTAAATGCGTTCGCAGTGACAATGGTCGTTTGTCTCGTGAGTTTGTTTCACATTTGTGTCGGAATGACATCATCCACCAAACTTCATGTCCTTACACACCATAACATAATGGTGTGGCTGAACGCAAGAATTGTTATCTCTTAGAAACAATGCGCGCTCTTATGTTCCAAGCACGTACTCCAAAAAGATTTTGGTCGGATGTTCTTACGGCTTGCTATCTAATTAATCGCATGTCGTCGTCTGTTCTCAATGGCGATACTCCCTTATCTCGGTTATATCCCAAATGATAGATGTTTCCTCTACCTCTGAATCATAGTTTAAAGTATCGGCCGATACCGATCCGATACGGCCGATACCGATACAATTTGGCATGTCCCGATCCGATACCGACCGATACCCGATACTGACCGATACCGACATTAGAGGTCTCTTTTTCAGTCAATTCGGCAAAAAATTTGAATTAAAAAGACCAATTAGAAAGGATATAAAAGCATAGTAAGGTTGTGAAAACATATAAAAGAGGAAAACTTATCTATCGCATATAAATCAATCGACAAGGATGACTACTATTTCATTCAATATCAAAAATACTAAGAAACAATACTGAAAATACTTCAAATTATGCATAAATGTATAAAATATATTCTCTAAAATGTTAATAATTTATAATAGTTGTTTGCTTTCCGATACCAAACAATCCGATCCTCCGATCCGAAACCGCCGATACTACCGATACCGCCGATCCCGATACTCATAGGAATGGTCCGATAACGATTCCGATACCGATACTTTGAACCTTGCTCTGAATATTTGATTGCTTGTGTTATGTTAGGGATACCCGACCAACTCTTTCTAAATTAGATCCAAAGGCTATCCAATGTATTTTTCTTGGGTATCCTAAGGATCAGAAAGGGTATCGATATTTTTTTTCAGTCTTGAAGAGGTATTTTTTCTCTTGGGATGTTACATTTATGAAACCGAGTTTCCTCCACTACCACAAACTACTGATCTGCTCTGCAAGTTTACCCAAAAGAGGATTTCTTGTTGTTTCCTGTTCAAACACAACAGTCCCCCGTAAGGGTGCCCTTCCCTACCGAGCCAGTCTTCCGGTCCGATAGTCTGCAAACACCGGCTCCGTCGGTACCAACATCGCCGGAACGAGTTTTGCCGATAGTGTCCGCGGACGCAGCACCTTCATCCTCCTCTAGCTTCACTGATTTGCTTCCGCCTGATCCGCCAGCTCGACCTCGTCGTACATGTCGTGATCATCCCTTGTATGTTCACAATTACAAAGGGCTTGCGAGCCACACACAATCATTGGTGGCTACTATTGATGGGATTCAGATTTCCAATACTGCAGATGAGGGTCTTAAACATCCGGTTTGCGTGGTGCTATGGAAGATGAGATAAAAGCACTTCGGAAAAAACATACATGGAACTTGGTTGATTTACCTCATGGTATTTTTGTTTCTAAAATTCTAAAATATCCTAATTCATACGTACTTTTTTGTTTCTAAAATTCTATATAATTCCCCCCTTAAATTCTAAGGTATTTTTCTCTAGGGGTGAGCAATATGCAATCAAAATTCCTAACCGATCTGAATTCAGTTTTGCGGTTTCAGAATATAACGGTTCAGTTCAAATCAAACAAACCACACAATATACAACTATGCCATCTTTCCTATACCTGCCTATATAAGCCTAATCCAACCCTAACCCTAATTCTAAATTTACACTATATCCACGACGTCTACTTGATTTCCCCTTACCTTATTTGGGATTCTTCTTTCATCTCTTTACCATGACTAGTGCTATGCGGTTTGCATCTTCTTTCGTCTACTTGATTTTCCCTCGCCGTATACCTGCATTGTGGTTTGATTTTGTGTTATGCGGTTACGGTTAAGTATGGTTTTTGAAAACTACAGTTTGATTAAACTGAATACACCACCCCAAAAAAATTCTACATCCGCCATTAGGTGTGAGAGATGACTTCTTGGGTTTGAATATTGTACCTAGTGAGAAAAAAATAATAGTGCTAACATTTTAGATGTGTATTCTCTAGAAAAAAACTGATAGTGATATGCCCTAGCATTCGTTCAACGATTGAGGGATCAAGTGTAGATCGTTCCAGTCTATTGAATGTGTTCTTCAAGGAAGTTCATGGTTGTGTGAAGGCTCGTGTGGATCACCATTAGAGGTCGGACTTGTGTGTGGTTAGTTTCTTCTACGAGGTATACCGTTAACCTTCTTGATTAGAATATGATTCTAATTATGTTTGTCGTTTATTGTAAGATATGATCATGTGTTGCGATGATCATTGAAGAAGTTCAATGGTCATTGCAACTTGATACTTAATAAGATTCGATGATCTTTGTGATGGATATCTCAAATAGGATTCTGAGTTGTCAATAAATTGAATTGAACGTGCCGTTTGATCGAGTCCTTTGACAAGTTATCCAACGTGCTTTAATCAATTGCCTAAGACGATCTTCGAATCGATTTGTAAATTTGCACAATTAGACTCACAAGACTTTTGCATATCGGTGTATCGTGTGGGGCGGTTAGCATAATTTTTTTGAATTCCATTGTGCGTACCGGTGCCGTTTACTTACAAAATCTTTTCCGTATCTTTGAATAAATTAATAAATTGGTGGCTTTGACATTTTGGGAGCAGAAAGATTGCCTTTCTTTGAGTATGAAGAAACATTTAACTTACTTCAAATATGAAGCAAGGGTCGTACATATTCTCAATAATGAGTTTAATGTTAATACTGAGACAGAACAGTAAACATGTTGTATGCACAAAACTGACAATTTAGCTCACATTCTTTTTCTGTTTGGGTAATTAACTGTTAGTCATTTATCAAAATAAACATGTATGCAAAAAACTCTATTTGCGTCTGTAACGAAAAAACGTTTATTAATTTTATCAATTAGGTCTTTGTATTTACCTGCTTTAGTTACACATTGTTTCATCAATATGTTAGTACCTTAATTTTTTTTTTTTCAGATATCCAAATCAGACGATGTAAACACCATTGAAACAACGAAAGACTATTGGTAAATCTCCGCCTTTAAGTCCTTTAACTAGCTCCTCTTTGATAAGAATAATTAGGCGGACATATAGACCTGAATTAATTTTATCTTGAATAAGTCGAGAAATAAATTGACTGAGTTGTAATTGGTTACACACGTTCAGTAGTAGTGGTAAGTAAATAATACAAACCCATTTGAGAGAAAATGCAGTTTCCTAGAATCATTGGATTCATACATCAAGGTCCAGTGAGCCCATACCTCTTTGCATTAGTTTTGGATGAACTTATAGTGGCCATTCCTGATAAGGTTCGATATTGTATATTGGATGCTAACAACCTTGTTTTGCGCTAGCAATAGTAGAGAATGTATCAAGTTTAAGGTTAGATGAGAAACTTTTGGATCTAAGGGATTTACAATCGTTTAGAATGAGAGGAATTTATGAAATTTAACTTTAGAAGATTACCATAATAAATTGTTCAACCCATTCATTCAGGTGAATATGAAATACATCAGATTGATGGTTCATTGTTTAGTTACATATCCATATCGGTAATCTAATGTCATAAACCATGCAGACTCTATTTGCATCGGTAACTAATGATGTGTATTAGTTCTATCGATTAGGTCTTTGTATTTACCTACTTATTGACACCTACTTTCTCATTCTTATGGCTAAGCAAGGTTCTTGTATTGGAATCAGTTTCCGACCCTTCTTATACGTATCGATATAGGCTATTTTGCCGATTTCATATCAGAGTTTCGGGGTTCTTGATTTTGGAAAGCCAAAAAAAAAAAAAATTTAAATTATCTTAAAACCAGAAAAGAAATTTTGATACATTTAGGCATAATCATATGTATTATTTGTTGCTTCCCAGTTTGATTGTAATAATATTCAATATTGTTGAAGTACTCACCTGCAATAGATAATGTTGTTTATTTTAGTTACTTTTACACAAAGTACCCTTCAATAGATAGTTTTGAATGGAATAGTATTAAAATGTATGAATATTATGAATTCAAAATACATAACTTTGACAAATGGTAATGGTTACATTGTGTTGATATGGAATTTTATCAACACTGTGTAGCTTGTTGTCTTCGGCACGGTTGAATCATTAAGTCTACATTGCTTTCTGCCATATTATATATTTTTTCTTTGTTGATTTGATCGAAAAGAGAGCCACAACTTCGAGCCGGTGTCAGTAGGGTAGTAGGGTATCGGTAGGGGTGAGTATTGGATCGGACATGCCAAAACGACATGATAGCAGCCGATACGTCAGCATCGGTTCGGTTCGCGAAACTTTCTAGTAAGCAAATAACACAACCATCTGAGAGACTAACAGTGAACTTTTACCTCTATGTACTTGTTATTTTTATATTGCATTAATGGAATATGTCTAGGATCTGCTTGATTCTGTTATTTCTATGTTTCTCTAAGAAAAAAAGAGAGTAAACAACACAACCATTTGAGAGGAAAAGTAGTTTTGTATCACCATAGTATTAATACATCAAGGTTCAGCGAATCTATAACTCTTTGCATTAGTTTTGGATGAACTTATATTATAATGGGCATTCTTGATAAGGTTTGCTGTTGTATATTGGGTGCTAATAATCTTGTTTTGAATTAACAATAGTGGAGAGGGAATCAATTTTAAATTAGACGAGAAACTTTGGATTTGATTTGAGGGATTTATAATTGATTAGAACGAAGACGGATATATGAAAAAAGGAAGACTATCCTAATAAAATGTCCCAACCCATTCATATAGGTGAATATGAACTATATCATATTAACATCTCATTGTTTAGGATCTATGATACAAACTCATTGTTTAGGATCTATGATACCAACATAGATAACCTGCCAATTGGGTCGGGCCGATCCGAAAAATTGGCCCATATACCAGTTCAGTCCAATTAATCGAGGGCCCGGGCTGGCCCGACCCAGTATATTGGGACGTGCTGGGCCACATATATCGGCCCATAAGTCCGGCCCGACCAGACCCGAAGCCCAGGCCCGACCCGAGGCCCAGTTCGGTTATGAGTACAACATTGTGTTTCTTTGAAGCAACCGAAACTGGCTCCCGACACGAAATAGTGAACTTGGAAGCATGGGCTCATTTCCCATAGAGCACCTCAAAGAGATAGCTACTAGCTTGGAGTGGAGCGGGTTCCTATGGGTGGTGCGTATCCAGCAGAGGTTTAAGATGTGTGCTAACAAGAACACCAGTGCTGCCAGAATTTGTTACGTATACAGCAAATTATATTTCAGGAACACATGCTTTCTTTCCATATTCAGTAAACCATGTTTTTGTTTTCAGTCCATACTTCGGAACTTTTCACGTTTCAGGTATTCATGAGCACAACATTAAAAATAACAAGACAAATAGTCGAATAGTAATCATGTGTAAAAAAAAAAATAGTGAACTTTTGCTCGCTTATAAGTTATAACACTATAGCTTGTCACTGCTCACTCTTCTCTAATGTACTACTAGGTGCTCGATGGGCATGAACCATAAGCACTATAGCTAGCTAGAGTTGGAACTTTTGCTCGCTTATTGAGGTGAATTTTGAACCAGCCCAATTTATAACACGAGGCCCGGCCCAACCTGAAGCCCACCATGCCGTAGGTCATGTGCCGGGCTGAGCTGAGATTTTTCACCCTTAGCCCATCCCGGCCCGACCCGTTACAGTGCATGGGCCCAAGAGATCCGGTCGAGGCCCTGCCCCGGCCACCCGAATTTCATGTCGGACTGGCCCGGCCCGGCCTACGTGACAGCTCTAGATACAAATAAGGACATGATACCAATATGAGATAATGATATTTCAAATAGGTACAATAATTAGTCACCTATGTTGTATCAATCGGATACAGATACAAACACCATCATCTCATCCATTTGCCCATGCTCGTGTAACATAGTTTTAGATTGATTATTGAATATCTACGATAGACGGGCACGGAAAAATGGTATACATATCCATATCATGTACGTAGGATATGTTAGATTTATTTAAACCATATGATGCAACAAAGCTACTCCTTTCTTTTAGTCCCACATGGGAAAGGAGAAGTCATTCTCCTTTCCATATATTGCTTTACCCCTCTTAGTGGGTAAGTGGACTTTATAGGGGATGGGCTTGAACTCATTCAACCCGCGAGCGGGTGCGCGATTTAATGCGCGTTTTTACGCGTTTATTATTCGCGCACTTAGCACTTTGCACGCTTGCGCGCCGCGGAATGGACACGGGTACAAAGGTAATTTCATAACTTATTTTATTTTATTTTTTATTTCCGTTGATTTGGTCTGGTGGGTTGCTGGTCTTCCGCGGAACTGTTCTCACGTAATCCCGTTACGGAAAAAGTGGGAAATGTTACGTGAGAGATATATCCAGGACACGATCCTGAGATCTGAAAAAACAGAAATCGGTTTTTTTCTTTTCTCTCTCTCTCTCGCTCTCTGTTCGGACGAAAGAACAATCTCACAGAGACGAAAAAGAAAAGATAAATACCAGAACCAAAATTCCTCCAAAACTCCTCCGTCCAATCTCTAATTTTCGGGCAAGGTTGTGATCGTTCGTGGGATTCGCCACCGGGTGCACGGTGAAGTGAATCGAAGGATTCGTTGTATCTCGGGAATAGATCGCCAGGAACCCACTGCACGGTTCGTGGGGCGAAATTCTATTCTAAGGACAGCGTGTAACGTGCCTCGAATCCTCTACTATTTCTTGTCTTTAATTTTACATCTTTCTATTTGCATTTTTTAGGAATTTAACCAACAATCTTAGAATAGAATTTTCGTAGCTTCTGTCTACTTTCTATTTTCTGGTTGAAAAAAATTCCCATCTACATGATGAACACCGTAGAAGAACTGACCACGAACATTCATAACTCCTCCAAACCGGAGAAGTTTGATGGCCTAAATTTTAAGAGATGGCAGCGTAGGATGACCTACTGGCTGACTTGCTTGAAACTGGTTAAGGTTCTCAAAGAACCGAAAATCCAACCTGACTTACACGAACCTGCCAGGACCTACGAATTAGAGTCCTACAATGAGACAGACTTTATCTGTCACGGTAAAATTCTCAGTTGTCTTTCTGACACCCTCTATGATATATACTGCACTACCTCTACGTCCAGAGAGCTTTGGAAAGCTCTCGATAAAAAGTACTCCAATGAAGGAGCGGGTTCTGAGATTTACATTGGTGACAGATTTTTAGAGTTTAAAATGGTAGATGAGAAGTCTGTTGTTGAACAAACTAATACCCTTCAAACTATTATACACGAGATGTCTCAGAAAGACATGCCATTTGCTGATAAGTTTCTAATTGTTGCCTTCATTAATAAACTTCTCCCATCCTGGAAGGAATTTGGTTTAAAACTAAAACATAATAAGGAACCCATGTCTTTAGACGACCTGTTTGTATCCTTCCGCATTGAGGAAGAAGGTAGAACTAGAGACAAGGAACCTCTAAGTACTGAATTCGAGGCAAAGTTACACATTGTTGAAACCAAGGGGAAGCCTAAGGGCCAACCCTATCAACAGAGGAATAACCCCCAGAACAGGAATCCTGCAAAGAAACAGTTTCTTAAGCCAAGAGCTGTGATTGGAAAAGACAACAGACCTAAGCGGGAATGTTACAACTGTGGTAAGCCTGGTCACTTTGCTAGGTAATGCCGCCACAGGAAGAAGGGTCAGGGATTTCAGAATCCTGATCGTCGAACTCCTACAGACGCTACTGTTGTTCCACAGGCTCATGTTATCATAGCCGGGACCGAATCTATCGGTACCGATGATCAGAGGTTTGTAACCGTATGTTCTGTTTTTGAGTCCTCGTATCAGCCTACTGACTGGTGGGTTGATACAGGGGCAAATGTCCATGTATGCCCTAATATTGATTCTTTTTCCTCCTACCGACAGGTTGAGGAAGGCGAATCAGTAGCTATGGGAAACTCGAGTGCTGCCAGAGTGCATGGAAAGGGAAGAGTGAACCTCAAGTTGTCTTCGGGCAAGATTCTCCCTTTGCATAATGTGCAGCACGTACCGGACGTAAACAAGAACTTAATTTCTGGTTATTTGCTAAATAAACATGGTTACAAACTGGTATTTGAGTCTGATCGAGTTGTAATCTCACTGAACGGTAACTTTATTGGGAAAGGCTATGTATGGTCGTTTGGGTCATGTCAATTTTAACTCTTTAAAGAGAATGTCTAAGTTACAATTGATTCCTAAGATTGACATGAGCAGGAATGGAAAATGTGAGATATGTACACAAGCCAAACAGCCCAGAAAATTCTTTCATTCTGTTGAAAGGAGTTCTCAGCTATTGGAGTTTATTCACAGCGATATTTGTGAATTGAACGGTATTCTTACTCGTGGTGGTAAACGGTATTTTATTACATTTATAGATGATTAATCAAAATACTGCCATGTTTACTTGCTTAGAACTAAAGATGAAGCTTTCAGTAAGTTCGTATCTTTTAAAGCTGAAGTTGAAAACCAACTTGAGAAGAAAATTAAAATTCTTAGGTCTGATCGTGGGGGTGAATACACCTCTGCCGAGTTTGACTCCTTTTGTGAATTGCATGGCATTATACATGAGGTAACTGCTCCTTATGCTCCTCAACAGAATGTGGTAGCAGAAAGAAAAAATAGAACATTTCTTGATATGATTAATGCTATGTTAGGTAGCTCTGGTTTATCTGATTATTTGTGGGGGGAAGCCCTTCTTTCTGCATGTCACATCTTAAATAAAGTTCCTTTCAAAAAGACTGATAAGACCCCTTATGAACTTTGGAGAGGTAGAAAGCCATCTTTGAAATATTTCAAAGTGTGGGGGTGCCTTGCTAAAGTTTCTGTCCCTCCTACCAAGAAAAGAAAATTGGGACCAAAGACCGTAGATTGTGTATTTTTGGGATATGCCAAAAATAGTACTGCTTATAGATTTTTTGTAATTAAGAGTGAGGTAAATGGTATTGATGCTAACACAGTTATGGAATCTAGGGATGCTACATTTTTTGAAAATATTTTTCCATTAAAAAATAGAATTTCTAGTTCTTCTATTTCTACACAAGTCCCTGTTGTAACCTCTAGTTCACAACCAGAGGAGATTACCCCAGTAGAACCCAGGAGAAGTAAAAGAACAAGACGAGAACCAAACCTAGGTGAAGGTTTTTTCACCTACCTCGTTGAAGAGGATCCTATATCTTATCAAGGGGCTATGTCCTTAATTGATTCCTTATTTTGGAAAGAGGCCATAAGTAGTGAAATGGATTCTATTATATCAACTAGAACTTGGGATTTGGTTAACCTTCCTGCAGGTTGCAAACCAATAGGTTGCAAATGGATCTTCAGAAAGAAGTTAAGACCTGATGGGTCTATTGAGAAATTCAAAGCCAGGTTAGTGGCTAAAGGGTTCAAACAAAGAGAAGGGGTAGACTTTTTTGACACTTACTCTCTTGTTACAAGAATTGCTACAATTAGAATGTTGATAGCTATTGCATCTATTCATAAACTATTTATTCATCAAATGGATGTAAAAACTGTATTTCTGAATGGAGATTTACAGGAAGAGATCTGTATGGAACAACCTGAAGGGTTTGTTGTTCCAGGGCAAGAACGCAAGGTATGCAAATTAATTAAATCTCTCTATGGGCTGAAACAAACGTCAAAGCAATGGCATGATAAATTTGACAAGGTAATTCTATCATATGGTTTTGCTATTAATGATTCTGATAAATGTGTTTATAGCAAAACTATTGGTAGCTCTTGTGTAATATTATGCCAGTATGTTGATGACATTCTTATTTTTGGTACTGACATGGATATTATTTATGATATCAAATCATTTCTGTCTAAAAATTTTGATATGAAAGATTTATGACCTGCTGATGTAATTTTAGGACTTAAACTAAGTCGCACTTCTGAGGGAATTGGTATCTCCCAATCTCACTATATAGAAAAGGTTCTAAAAAGATTTAACTATTTTGATTCTAAACCTGTAAGTACTCCATATGATGCAAGTATCAGGTTGAAGAAGAATAAAGGAGACAGTGTGGCTCAGTTGAAGTATTCTCAGCAAATCGGATGCCTGAACTATATTGCTAATCGTACCAGACCTGATATTTCCTACGCAGTAGGAAAGCTTAGTCGGTATACTAGCAATCCGAATAGTTCACATTGGACTGCCTTGGAACGGGTAATGAGATATCTAAAGGGCACGATATCCCATGGATTATTCTATGGAGGATACTCATCTGTATTAGAAGGGTATACTGATGCGAACTGGATCTCCGATACAGATGAGACCAAAGCCACAAGTGGATATGTATTCACATTGGGTGGAGCTGCTGTTGCATGGAACTCTACCAGGCAGACCTGTATTTCTAGATCTACTATGGAGGCAGAATTTATAGCTCTTGACCTCACCAGTGAGGAAGCAGACTGGCTTAGGAATCTGGTAACAGATATTCCTCTGTGGAGCAAACCAGTTCATGCTATCCCTGTACACTGTGACAGCCAAGCTGCAATAGCAAAGGCTCAAAGGACAAGTTATAATGGAAAATCCAGACATATACGTCTGAGGTACAATCGGGTGAAGCAATTGCGATCCAGTGGAGTAATTGCAATTGACTTCGTCAGATCAAAGAACAATATAGCAGATCCTCTAACTAAAGGGCTCTCAAGGAGACTTGTGTTGGAGACGGCAAGAGGAATGGGGTTAAAGCCCATAGATTGAGTCACCTCAAAGGCAACCCAACCTTTGATTGGAAGCACCAAGAAAAGGTTCAATGGCTAACAACAAAATTGATGTGTGACTGGAAACACTATATGATAGTAATTGTAAAGAACCATTCCTCTAATGTATAGTGTTGATCTGCAATAAATAAAAGGGTGATTGTAAAATCTCAATGAATCTGTGGCTTGTAAAGCAGGGTATATAAATTGCAGAATACCTAGAAAGATTCACCTATTTAAGAGTGAAAGTGTGGCCGCTTTCTATGGGAACTCGGGCTGTTCTCTAGAGCTCTTAAGAAATCGAGATAGCACATGGCCGAAAAGTGCACAACTGTTGATACGATCAAATGCCTACAATGTGTTTGTGTGTATGTTGAGTCTGTACACGTAAGATCCTAAGTTCAAGACTTAAGTCACTTTGGGTCTGTATAGATGAGATGTATAACACTAAGGGGAGGTTCAAGTCCGAAAGACACCTTCCTCAGATACACAGTATGATTGTCCATATCTTGTTTTCCTTCCTATATGTCCTATCGTGCTATACTTCCTTTTTTCTTTTGTTGAATCATGTGGGGGATTGTTAGATTTATTTAAACCATATGATTCAACAAAGCTACTCCTTTCTTTTAGTCCCACATGGGAAAGGAGAAGTCATTCTCCTTTCCATATATTGCTTTACCCCTCTTAGTGGGTAAGTGGGCTTTATAGGGGATGGGCTTGAACTCATCCAACCCGCGAGCGGGTGCGCGATTTAATGCGCGTTTTTACGCGTTTATTATTCGCGCACTTAGCACTTTGCACGCTTGCGCGCCGCGGAACGGACACGGGTACAAAGGTAATTTCATAACTTATTTTATTTTATTTTTTATTTTCGTTGATTTGGTCTGGTGGGTTGCTGGTCTTCCGCGGAACTGTTCTCACGTAATCCCGTTACGGAAAAAGTGGGAAAGGTTACGTGAGAGATATATCCAAGACACGACCCTGAGATCTGAAAAAACAGAAATCGGTTTTTTTCTTTTCTCTCTCTCTCTCGCTCTCTGTTCGGACGAAAGAACAATCTCACAGAGACGAAAAAGAAAAGAAAAATACCAGAACCAAAATTCCTCCAAAACTCCTCCGTCCAATCTCTAATTTTCGGGCAAGGTTGTGATCGTTCGTAGGATTCGCCACTGGGTGCACGGTGAAGTGAATCGAAGGATTCGTTGTATCTCGGGGATAGATCGCCAGGAACCCACTGCACTGTTCGTGGGGCGAAATTCTATTCTAAGGACAGCGTGTAACGTGCCTCGAATCCTCTACTATTTCTTGTCTTTAATTTTACATCTTCCTATTTGCATTTTTTAGGAATTTAACCAACAGGATATTCGTTTAACATAGGTGATTATATTGTTACCTATCTAGAAAATGCCAGTATCAGGTACCCGTATCGTGTCCTTGTCCATAGACGTGTCTATATGTGCAACATTGTTGAATATTGAAGTTGATCTTGAGGGGAACTTAATTAATAGTAAGTGCATTTGATATGAAGTAGTTTCGGAATATTATGCTGCTGATATATATACCCATGATGCCGATAAAGACTACATTTTGAAGATAAAACCAACCAGGGGGCTCGGTCTTCCACCTGCCTGGTTTCCTAGTCCAGATGGTACCTGTTTGTATTTGGATTATAAACAATTGGCACGAAAAAATCCTTTCCTATTACAATAGAAATAGTAGCACATCAAGGTTCGTTGAGCCCTTAGCTCTTTACATTATTTGTAGATGAACTAACAAATGGGCATCCTTGATAAGGTTTGATATGTATATGGTGCCCGTATCTGTGTCTGTGTTTGTGTGGTTTTTGTCTCAACCATTAAATTAAGTTCTTAGTGCACATTGAAGAGAATAGCTATGACATTAGTCTTATACTGTCTGGTCTCCAGTTTACAGGACGACGATCTCAAAGGATTGTTCTTTAGCTGTACAAGAAGATTATTGCATGCAACGTTATATTTTCGTTGTCCTCCAAAATTGTGTTATTTCACTCTATAAGGAAATAAGAAAGGCTTTAGAAGAAGAGTACACTCGTTATCTCGGTTCTTTAAAGTTGAAGTTAACACCATTCTTTGACAAAGTGCAGATCGGAGGCTGTCCGAACAAGGATACCAGAAGTGCTGACCGCAGCTAATGGAGGAATAGTTCATGAAGGTGTTATTGCAACTATACGAGGGCCGATGCAACCATTTTGTTTTGCCAGTCTCAGTTGGCTAACCTTCAATAGTGTGATCGGTTGCAATTTAACTCCTGGCAGGAGTAACACTTATGCCTAATGGTGGTGTCTTTTTTGTTTTTTCACTCCAGCTTAGACTTTCTTCATATTGTATTTGTTATGAGAATAAAGGAATGGTTGAAATGAGTGCATGGTTTCTGGAGCCTGCGAACATTTTTCAATGGATATTGGGAAATACAAGAGATCGCTAAACTGTAATATTTGCGAGAATGAAAGTGTGCTGAATGTATTAGAATGCTGATTGTAGTAGTGAATATCCATCTTGGTGCAAATAGAATTTTTCGGAGTTTTGGGTAGTGAATTGTTTTTGCTGTTAAGACCGAGCTTAACATGACAGCTATTTTTTTCTTTTTTTTTTCTTGTGCACAAGTCTTCTAGGTATTTTTCTTTTCTAGAGTTAGGATGTTCAATTAGCTGCAACTTAAGTTGCAGCAACATCAGCTGATGTAAATATGCAAGGCTTGCTTGAGTTTTCTCCACGATATTGACATTTGGGATCTTTTTTTCGGTCAATTCGGCAAAAAAAGATTGAAACAAAAAAGACCAATCAGCAAGGGTGTAAAAGTATACTAATGTTGTAAAAGAAAAAAAAAACTTATGTATAAACCAATCTGCAATGATAATTACTATTCATTCAATTCAATTCAAAACAACTAAGAAACAATACTGTAAATACTTAAAATTATGTCCAAATGTATAAAATATATTTTCTAAAATGTTAATAATTTATTAATATTTATTTGTTTTTTCGATATCAAAATATTCGATATTCTGATCTGAAACTGTCTATACCGATACTCATAAGAATGGTCCGATAACTATACTATAAACCTTGAAAGGATGTTGTTCACCTTTAGTATTCTTTAATCATTGTTTTTCTAAGTAGTCTAACTATATATTGTCCAACAATGTGATTTTTTTTTTTCCGCAAAATTTCTTCCAATTCTTCTTTTAGTCATTCCAAAAGATAATTTATAAGGGCACTACAAAGTATACTCAGGGCTAGCCCAGGATTGGGGCTAGCCCATTAATTACTATTCATTCAATTCAAAACGACTAAAAAATTATACTGTAAATACTTAAAATTATTTCCAAATGTATAAAATATATTTTCTAAAATGTTAATAATTATTTATTTATTTTATATCAAAATATTCAATATTCGGATCCGAAATTGTCTATACCGATATTAATAGGAATGATCCGATACCGATACTATGAACCTTGAAAGGATGTTGTTCACCTTTAGTATTCTTTAATCATTGTTTTTCCAAGTAGTCATATATTGTCCACCAACAAAGTTTTTTATTCTCCTCTCACCTTACAACCATTAAGTTGTCGCAAAATTTCTTCCAATTCTTCTTTCAGTCATGCCAAAATAAAGGTTCCTGCCGAAAGGACCGTATAGCTCAAGAGGAAAGAAATGAACAACGTCGAGAGGTTCAACGCAATAGATGTCAAAGTTAGAAATGACTGTTAATAATTTACAAGAAGAAAATTTTTGAACCAGAGGAATTTTGAAATGAAATGCTCCCACTTATGCAACAATCGTCTCTTCGTTATTAGTGAAGGTAGTTAAACCTTTTTTTTTTGGGAGTCCAAAGGTTGTTATTATTAATGGGTGTTATGAACGGGGGGAGGGTTGTTGTAAGGTCGTAACCACACAAGGAATGTATTTTAAAACATCCCAGATCATTCAAACCAAACAAAATCCCTGTTCATTCCGACAATTTTCAACTCTTAACTTTGCAGTATAGAAAATTGTTCGCAGGAAACTTGCACACAGGATTTTTCTTTTTCTTTTTGTCGTTGCTCCAATCAACTGCTGGAAACAAGTTTCTACAGTAAATGATGTTTGTTAATACATATAGATGATAATATCATTAACTTTGCATTCCTTTTCCAACACATTCTCCAAATTACTATTGTAAAAACTATTATCAAGTGTCATCATGGTGCCAATACCTAGTCAGTGATACTGAGGTGGAGACACTAATGTATCATCTATGAACTGACAGGCTTGCTCTTCAATTTGGGGAATGGGTACTGAGGTGGAGAAGAAACACTAATGTATCATCTATGAACTGACGGGCTTTCCCTTCAATTTGGGGAATGGGTCTTGTTTGCTGAGGACGACAACTTTGTTCTTGTGAGCGAAGTAACCTTTCATAAGATTCTTGTAAATGAGAATGGACATAATACACTCCACCTGATAAAAGTAAGAAAACAGAATTGACTTAGATCTGAAACCCTGAGAACCCTAAGGCTGTGTTTGGTTTGGTTGAAACTGAGGGAAAGGAAAGGAAAATGAAAGTGTTTTCATGTAGAAACGGGATCGGGTTTCAATCTCCTTTCCCTCAGTTTCCACCAAACCAAACACACCCAAAGGTATTATACAAAATCAAGTAGATAGCAATTCCTCTATATATGCTTAAACAAAAGTGAAGAGCAAGAAGAGAGAAGCACCTCATCAGCATCCATCTCCACTTCAAGCCATTTCAAAGCTTTAACTATGAGTTCCAACTTAATTTGATGTGCTTTGCTTGCATCCTTCTGTTTCTGAATGATATATCTGGAGAAAAACGACAGGGAAATCATAAACTATGACTCCTTGAGATTTGAGAGCATCAGTATTTTTCTTATGAACTATCAAAACTTACATTTTCTTAACCAGTCTTTGATAAACTTGGAGCTCCAGCTTCTCCAGAACAAGGTAAACACCTGACCTTAGGAACCTGAAGCTCTTTTTAAGTGTCAAAATATTGGTAATATAAAGTTTATGATTTGTGTAATGATACTGGGGAAACATACTGATCTTCATGTGCTTGAAGTGCTTGTCTAAGAAGCCGGAGGTCACCTCTTATCAGTGCTTTCATCACATCTGCATACTGTATAAATCAAAATATCATTCCTTGAGATCTAAAACCTATTGAGAACAAAATCAAACTACAGATATATTTAGTATAGCAAGATGAAATCTTTTTTTTCTTTGCTTACCTAATGCTAGTTAAGTGACAACTGTCAATCCCCCCCATCCCACCCCCCCCACCCCCCCCCCCCCCCCCACACACCCCCCCCTGCTGACAACCTACCAGAATATAACCTATGGCAGGTTAAGTTAGATTTTAAGGTAAAGAAGATATCCTAGCTTCATTTTACTTAATATCAGCGTATATTTATAGATTATGGTGTACGTTGTGCCAGAAACTTTTCCACCAAATGAGACTATTGACTAATGAAATAATAGTATCTCCTAGTCGTTCTGAATTAAAAATGGCACAGCTAGGGAACAACTTGTGAGATACGATACTTCTATTTCAGGATTGACGAGATATTCAACTAGCTGTCAACAGGTTATATATGAGCATGCAAGTTGTACATGGAACGGTGATGTTATAATTTGATACTTGTCCTAGTTTATGGAATCATCCAATTGTCAAGTGTCAGACACAAAAACCTAGAATTTGAGACGTTGGTGATGTTGGTGTATGCATCACTGATAGAGAGACTAAACAAGCTCTATAATGAACTCTGCTCAAACTTTTAACAAAGTCAACAAAGTCTCTTTGTAAAAACATGATGCAAAGCAAAACCTATTACAAAATGAACACAGCTACAAGATTTACAATGAAATTTGGATTCTCACCTAGAATTCCTTTGTCAAGTTACCCAATGAAATATGATATTATGAGAGTCTGACACCCTATGAATCTGGTGTGCCAATTATAATTGTATATTTAGATTCATTGTAAACATGTACATGGTATTTACCATACTATATTCTAGGTTTAGTATTGTAAGCATGTTGGTGAGATTTGTAGGAAATAACTCTACAAAGGCCTTTCAACATATTTTTTGTGCTATTGGTTAAATATGCAAAACAGTGGAGCACTTCTAGAACAGTTACTTTCAATATACTTCACATGACTTTTCAGTATGTCGAGTTTTCATAAATTGTGGGAAAGACACCATAAAACCCTAGCTATACTAGTTTAAGAGATGCAGGGATAGTTTGCTCAACAATAACATGCTCCTATAAATAGTCACTTTCATTACGAAAACAATATTACATTTCTCTTGGCAATTGTTGTGTACCAGAAAATTTGGTAGCAAAAGTAACAAAGAAAAATAACATTGATCATTCAACATGTCCTTAAAACATAATAAAAGTATTGACCAAAATATGAAAACGACAATAAAAATGAAGTCATACCTCAATTATATTGTACCTTTCCAGAAGCAACATTTTAGGCATGATACCAATTGAAAGCTTTACAGGAATAAGGTATTTCAAAATCATCCTGCTCCCATTATTATTAGAAGAATTAGTATGTTTTATCTATGAAGCATGATACATACAAAATTCTTAGACAAGATGTAAAGAGATAATAGTAGATCCAGGTAAATTAAAAAGAGCAATATAAGAACCATATTTAGTTCTAAACAATAAGCAAAGTATCATCAAGTAGATTCATGCTGTAATTAAGAGGAAAACATAACCAGAGAGTATAATGAAAATCATTGCAGATCTACTTTCAACACAATGGTAAGTTCTTTCCTTTCCAAAAAATGGAAGAGATGAACAAATATGCAATCCTCTGCCAGACTTACCTTAAGTTAGCTTCATATCGGGAATTGCAGTTCATTAGAGCATATGTCAGCTTTTGATCAGCCTACCATTCAACAAAGAGTAGTCATAGTTAAAGAGCTTGCTACACAAAGTAAGACGTGAAGGAAAAAACTTTCAGTATAAATCATTCCCTTTAATGTACGCATATTGCAAATACATGGTTCTCTAGCTCTTCTGATTTTCCAGAAAAAATGTCAAATGTCATGAGTTATCCTAAACGGTAACTGTCAAAATATCTATACCAGGTGATGGTGCAAGCTCCAGAAATGTGTCAGAACCACAATATACTTAGCATGAACAAACCAAATTCAACAATTATCCATAACTAACAAGGGGCCTAGTGTAAACCATAGATAGGCCTATGCAAGGCAACAACATATACATCCCATGACATTAACTTGCCAATACAGCTTCTCTTAGAATTTAGTCGGGTGTTAAACCCACACAATATAGGTTTTCTGGGGAATTCGTTTGGCTCATGTGGACCCACCCAATTCTCATAGACATACACTTGGGTATTGATACTCCTTAATTTAGGAAGTTTTGAACTGATAAGATGTCAGTCTTTCTTATTGGGTTGTAGGTTGTCAATTCGTGATAGATATCGTGTATAAATTTGGTTGTGTATTGTATCATGTATGAGTATCACGTATCATATGATACAGTAACTCTATGGATTTAGGTCTATACTTCTAAATCTATATAGGAACAGGATTTAATATAATTTTCTCATAAAGCTTCTATTTGTTTATCTTTACATGTCTATCTAGTTCTCATATTCTCAAGTATACATTGCAAGACTCAACTGATAGTACTTATCAGCCTATATGTATCGGATCAACCAATATGTAACAAAATGGCACTATATCGTATCATGTTGTAAGATACTATCATGTATCATACGGTATTAACATAGATTGGGATACTTATCTTCTTTGAAGGATAAGTTCCATGGCTAGGATTTCCCACATGGTTAGATTCTTAGCCTGATGCAGTTTTGGTGAAATGTTGCATGAAAGCTAGAGGGAGTCTATCAGAAACATATGCACTTCCACCAAAAAGTATTCACTCTCTTGATTTTATACTCTCCAGGGCTTCCATCCAGAGCACCCTCAGTTTTGAAGTGTAAACCTAAGGGGTTGACTGATTTACTCATAGCAAGGTTTGTTCAGTCTATACTGGTACGGGATTCGTAAGACAAGTTTCTCATTTTCCTCTGCACCGTACTTCTCATTGGAAACTGGAAAGCTGTAAACAAATATGAAGTGTTTATCGTCTATGGTGATTTTAACATATTTCAACAAACAATGAGAATAGTGGTGGCTCATGACAACTGTAACTCGATCTCATTGGATGTTTTTGTAAGAAACACTGAACAAGAAAAGCATCCATACCAAGGCACCTACTTAAGACCATAAATACAATAACCTAATACACTACATGAACGAGGTGGCACAAACCAAGAATACAGGATACTGCATATCTACCACCTTGCCAAGGTAATCACAAGAGAATGACATCTGATAGAGTCAGACCACCACTGTATTCTGAGAGAGAAGAGCTTTGTGAGTCAAAGAAAATCATCAACAATTGTGGCAGATTATCTCAATGAAAGGGGAAGCATTAATTGGATACAATTCAAGTTATTTAGTTTTCTAAAAGACACATTAGCATTCAGTTCCTCTTATGACATTGGCTATGGATGCTACTCAAACAAATTAAAGTCGAGTGGCCAACCAATCAGAACTCTGGATTTGGAGGACTCTAGAGTCTAGACCGAGACTACTGATAGAAATGCATACCATACACTAAATACAAATATCAATAAATAACCTTAAAACAAATGACACTGGCAAGCATGCCTTATGTATCTCTACCAAAAACTTAAATCCATTTACCTTCACTTCAACAGAACACATCAATAAAACAAATAATCTAAGTAAGGCTAACTATAAAACTGTTGCTAGCATTGACTATTTATAGTATATGATTTTACATCAGATGCAGCTTCCAATCCTATTTACATTATTGCAATTTAAGTAAGCCATCATCCATTTAGAGAAATAATGAGATGACCAGGCCTTTCTACATTGTTTATTGCACATTCCAGATTTCCAATGAGACCACAATTTCCTCCTCTCTAGCATATACTTATTTTAGTGAACCTTCCATTTTCGGCATATTATCCATCACAGTTTAATTGTCTACTTGTTTTAGCAAACAGTAATGACAACTAATAGTACGAAATAGGATTGCTAAATTTTCAAAATACAGTACCTATTCCAGCGAGCACTGAGAAGTATGTGTATTATTACGGGCTTACAAGTGTAAACGTTGTTTGTCATTTCTCTGGTGTATTACAGACTCGGTAAGTTTATAATGCAAGTAGCAAAGGTGTTAATGAGTTGGGTTGTTCACGAGCCGGCTTGAGCTATGCTTGCTGAAAAGCCCGTGACCAGAGCTTTTCGAGCTCAAGAGCGCAAGCTTGAGCCTAGAAATAAGCTTGTTTAATAAACGGGCCTAGTAAACGGCCTGAGCATAGAGGTGCTCGGCTCATGGTTGCCTAGAATTTGGAATGCTCCGGAACACGGAACGAAAACAAGAACGCGGTACACACGGGTCTTGGTACGCAATACGTGGGGTGTAGACTTCTTTTTGAATGCAATACATTTATCCGGAATGTAGCAAGTCTCGGGCTCTAAAAAGTTTAAAGAAAAATAACAATAACAATAACAAAAAAAAAAAAAAACTACTTCTTTCATTTAAAAGCTTGGCTGGAAATCCAAGTTTGTACATGATGTACTCGCTTGTCGGCATGTATTTCATGTTCCACTTCGCCGGTGTTCCACATTCCAGAAAATGCGTTCCCGGCTCATGGAAAACATGTTCACGAGACATGTTCCTGGATTGCGGAACGCTACCAAAATGATGAATTCAGGCAACTTGCTAGGCCGGCTTGTTTCTATTTATATATTAATACAGAGAAATGTTTTGCTTAATGGCCAAGGTTGGACCGCCTAACCTGTGAAAAAGGAGGCTGGCGGTTGAAGAAACAAAATAAAACTCAGCTTGTTAACACCCCTAAGCATCATATGCAATTCGAGTCGTTTCTCAAGTGCAAGGGTAAAAAAAGGAGTTAAGTTGCAAGTGTTCCCCGAGACTTACAGCAAGAAAGTTTTCATTTAGAACTTCCAAGCGCCCTGTGTAATACATGTAGGTGACCTGTAGTAAGATTGAGGTGAATACAGTTATGAAAACATCAAGCATAATAAATGAAAATGGAAAAAAAGAAAAATAATAAATATGGGATACATTGATGATAGCAAAAGGTTAAACTTTGTCAGCTCTTTTATGGAATCTTTCTTATCCTCCATAGCCGACCCCCATTCTGAAGGGAGAAGGCTTAGATGATGGTCACAAGGAACAAAATTGTGTATACATTGATCATAGCAGAAGGTTAAATTTTTCTGACCTTGTCTCTAGTAGGAAACTCTTCAAAATCAAATATCCGAGCAGTCTCAATACTTCTGATAATACTTCGACAAAGATGTACGGTACCAAGCTGCCACGTTTTGAATCAAACATTATCTTCAAGACTATGTCAGAAGATTGTGATTTCGATGCAAACAGATGTGTGTAAGTGCTGCAATAATGATATTCATCTAAAATCCAATAGGACAAAAACACAAGTAAGAGATGGGAAACAAACCTTGAAATACACCTTAAATAACTGGCACGTCACATATAAGGCTCCAACTCGTTTTGGTCCTTTACCCTAAAACATGAGACAACACGAAGAAAGGGTAGATTAAAATAAGCAAAGAAGCATATTTAATAGATAGAAAGAAATAAAATAATGACTGCTCACATAAATATTTGGCAAATTTTCTCAAGATTAATCAATATCTAATTAACTAGGAGCCATTAGAGGCCTTAACCAGCCAAGATATTTGCGATCTGGTTCGAGCTCAACTTGCTAAAAAGCTTGTGAGACAAGCTTTTTGAGCTCGAGAGCATGAGCTTGAGCCTAAAATAGGCTCGTAAAATAAACAAGTCCAAGCTTAAGCGTATTTGGTTGGTTGAGCTCGTGAGCTGGCTCTTTTTTATTAACATATTTATATATTAGAATACTATTGTAATAGCTAAAGCTTGGGACTTGGCCCAACCATGAACCTGAAGAGTCAGTTGCCCACTTATGGAGATTAATTAAGAGGCTGAAGAGATTTATTTAACATTATTCCTATTTGAACTCTATGTACATGCATTATGACAATCTATTTCTATTCCTAATAAGTACTTACCATTACTTCAAGCTTGTTTATAATTCAAGTTCATCAAGATTTATAATCTAAACAAGCAAGCTTGTGTATATCAGAGAGAGACAAGCTTGATCTTAGGTTTTAGGGTTGTCCAAAGCAAGCTCAACCAGAGCTCGAGCTTGATATTTTCTTAACAAGCACGAGCAGGGGGTGTTCCAGCAAAGCTCGTCTCATTAACACAAGCTTGATACGACAGTAATAAAATACATGAAAATCTTGGTTGGAGGAAGATGTGTATACATCTTCTCAAGGCTTAAGGCATGTGTTGTTACACGATAAGTATCTTACGATACGAAGTGGTATATGCAATTAGGTTGACATGTAGTATCGTTCTTTTACTCGAGTCACGTAATGTATACTTAAGAATCTGAATTTTAGAACTAGATAGACCTATAAGGATGAAACAAAATAAAAAATTTATGAGAAAATTATATTAAATCATGTTCATGTATGGACTTAGAAGTATATATACCTCAACTCCTAGATTTATTGTATCTTAGCGATACACGCAATCCGATACGATATGCAAACAAATCGATACATAATACCTGTGATGAGTTGACAACCTAGCTTAAAGCCATAAACATCGACAAGCTAGGTAACAAAGACACTCTAAAATTGATATATAGTATAATCGAACTCGGAGGGTACTCCTTCATTGCATGATCTCAAGCTGAATAGCCAAAATGTAGGTCTGAAGGTTGTAAAAGTCGCTAGGTAGTAGTCGGATGCGCACCCGCCGTATAGGCGTAGCCCCACCTATGTGCCGCATAGTTCTAGGCGGTCCACAAAAAATTGGCTAAAAAACGCTGAAAATTGCCTATAAAGCCCAAATAACATACATAGTCGGGTACATGGACATGCTAAGGGCATTAGGCAAGCACTTAGACGAGCATCGGACGGAAACTGGGAGCCTAGCGCCGAGGTGCCGCCTAATCCCGATTTTTAGAACAATGGTAGGTCTACATACCTACACACCAACTAGCCACCTAGGCTCTTATGTCATGACCCCCTTTCAGTGTCGGATTAGCTACTTTAACTAGGAATCTGGCACCAACATAGAAGGTTACGTCAACATGTCCTAAAGACTTGCACCTTTTTTACGGTGCTTTTTTATGCTCCATAGATGACCAGTTCTGATGATAGAAGGCTTAAATGATAACAATTGTTGTACCCGTGTCAATCCAAACACATGCCAGACACAACAGGGACACCCCAAAATACACTAGGACATGCCAATGCCAAGATCGGACACTTCCATCACCAACCAATCTCTCGTTTCTAAAACTAGAACAAGGAAAAGAGAAACATACTGCCAACGCTCCGAACACTTTCATCAGGAACGAGCCCGCCCCCTGCAGCTTCTCTGGGCTCTTCCCCGCGGCCGCCAGCTCCCTGTCGGCTTTCTCGGCGAGGACCCTGATCTCGTAGGCGATCGCGTAGACCGCCTCCAGCGCCCACGCCGACTCCCAGTTTCGGAACTCCTGCAAGAACGCACTGCAAAGAAGAAAAGCTTTCATCAAAGAAAAAGCAGTAACAGCATCAAGAAATTGAGAAAAGGTTCGAACTTTACGGACTTTGCGGACTTCTCGAAGGACGCGTAAGCGTCGGCGAAGCGGGAGAGGCGGCAGGAGTGGAGGCAGCGGAGGAGCGGGTGGAGGACCTCGGCGAGGGGGTGGGAGTTCACAAGCCGGCCCCAGTCCTGCGCAAAGATGGGGCTTTTAGTTCTAGAAAGTTCTGGAAGGGTCTGGAAGGTTCGAGGTTTCGAACCTGGAAGAGGGTTAGGGCTTGGGAGAGGGAGGAGAGGGAGGCGGAGGCGGAGGAGACGGCGAGGAGAGGGGGGAGGGAGGAGGAGTCCTGGGAGGAGACGGCGTCGGAGAATCGGGAGACGTAGTCGGCGATGCGGCGGTGGGCTTCGCCCATGCTCATGTACGCCATTGCTCGCTGCTCGCTGCTCCTGATGATGATGATGCAGCTCAGTTGTCTGCGTTTTTGTTTCTGCCAACTTCAAGTTTGTTGTTTGGTGGGCTATGATTTGGGTGCACAATCATTGATTTGTAGGCACTATCAAGGGCTGTGAAATTTTGGACCGAACCGACCGAAACGATCCGACCAAAATCGAATCAAACAGTTTTTAATCGAATCGATGGACTATTCGGATTGGGTCGATTGGATATTCTTCTTAATTATCGATCGATCTAGTCCTGTCAATGGATTGATAGTATCAAAAATCAATAAAATCGAATCAAATCGATCAATCGATAGACATTATATATTTTTATTTTTATTATTTTGTTTTGTTGTTTGTTATTTTTAGACTTTTTTTTTCTTTATCGGAGATAAAATGATGGAGATGAGCTATTGCGTTCGTTGGAGATGGAATAATGAAACGATGAAAATGAGCTATTGTTGTTTGTTGGAGATGGAATAATGAAATGATGGAAATGAGTTATTAGCAAACATGTGACAAATGATTGCTCAAAATATTAAAAAAATTGTTGAGTTAAATTTTTTTTTTTGTTCAAATATAATACCGATCAACCGAGTCAAGCCAAACCGAACCAAGTTGATCGGTTTCAAAATCGATCTGCCCACTTAGTTGGTTTTATTCGGTTGTTATTATTTCACAACCGAATAATTTCGATTTTGCTGCGGTTGTGACCAAAATATGTCGACCACCGACCGATGCACAATCCTAGGAACTACTCTAGTTGGGTGTTACAAAACCCAAGTCCATTTTGGACTGCTATCTGGAAGATGATATGACTGTTTTTGGAGGCCGATCGTGAGTGATTAGATAAGTTTATAAATTCTTAGAACTAAAATTTAAGATCTAGCAGATTTATTCCCAAAATTTGAAATTAAATATAATTTTAAATTTTATAAAATTGTATAGTTATTGTGAATGAACAAAGATATTATTTTATGTTCAAAGTATTGAGGATTTGGATTGATAATTGTTATGAGATCTAGACAACATACTACCGTCAATGTTGTGACATAGATTGAGCTTATCCACGTACTCGTATCCCAAAAACAGGATCTTGCCAATTGTCAAATACAACCTCCCGTCATTATGTCCATAGATAGCTCATACCAAGTTTTGTATATGCCCTTGATTCATAAAATCAACTATATGAGGTGCTCCGACCTCCAATAAACAACACTGACCACACCCGAGCATTCCAAAGGAGCTAAATTCTAGCAATACCACACACAAATACATTATGTGCAAACGACTAGTAAGTTCCAATTTAATCTTAGTTTCTAACAACATAACAATAAGCAATGTCGAACTTTAATATAATCAACTACTTTCCTCCAACAAATATCAAATCAGCTCCACGTACATTTCATGCAATAATTAACATTTAATAGCAATGTGGAATCCCCTTGGCATGGACGACCATGAGATTCTGAAGATTCTGTTCAAAAACAGAATATAAAAGGCTATTTTATGTAAAAATAAAATTGATATAGTTTAACTTCCGGGTACGATAAAAATTGTATTGATTTGACGACTATAACGTCTAAATATTAAAAATTACTACATAAATTTATAAAATCTACATAAACACTTTTGTAGAAGAATCTTGTTAGCAAAGAGAATGCGAAATATGTTGATCAAAGTGTTCAATATACATACTAGCAAGAATTTTTTGATGAGAAGGCATTATGGTTTGAATCATCTTTTATTTTTTAAAAACTCGTGTTTTACTTGTTATGATTATGTTAAAAAATATATCAAATTATATTTTTTTTTCAAGTTTCAACCTTATATTTATTTTCCGTATTCCAACCTTATATCTATTCTAACAAAATAAATTCAAATAGTACGCATCGAAAAAATTTAAAACCATATTTTATCCCAAATAAATTGTGTTTTACTTGCTAATTAAAATTTTGTTCAACAATATATCGAATTATTTCTTGAAACATGTTTTTTTTAGTAGAGACTAGAGGTTTTTGGATACAATCTATTTAATATTTTTTAATAAAATAGAGATGTAAGGGATTGAAGCTTGTACCGCCTACATGCAAAAAAGCACTTTACCACTTGAGCAACATACTACATTATAATGTTTAACTATTTATTATAAAAATATTATAACAAAGAATTTCAAAATTAAGGGCCCTCTGTATTAGAGGGTAATGTCTGGTCGCTCCAGATGAACATGATCAGAGCCGACCCTGCCCCTTGGACAACCTAGGACTCACCCGCATATGAGGGGTGGGTTCATCCATATTATGTTGCACATTTGCGCCTTTATCTCGCAGCAAAAGCTTCCACTTAGGATTATCTTGAGTAAGCACCTCATGTCTAGTTCTTTGAAAAGATTGTTCATCCTACCTGTAGTATCATTAATGTCACGTTCCGATTTCACAGAATCGAAAGTCGTCACTGGACGTGATGTCGTACAAGTCAAAATTACATTTGTACAAGACAACTACCAAAACAGTCGATTGAACAACTAAGTTACAAAGTCGTCGCAATAAAAAATATTAAGCAGAAAAGTTGAATCAACACAAGATATACAAAAGAACTTCTCTTTGATGACAATAGAATGGAATTACAATGGCTTGAAGCCCAGGAACAACTTGATTATAATCACCCTATATCTCTCTCCCAATACAATGAATCATATCATAAGGCTTACAACTCTAGAGCTATTCAAACAACAATGTTGTATACATTATGTTCTTTATATACAAAGAAAGCAGCATCACATCCGCAATACTTCAAGTCGCTAACCAAGCTCCAATGTCTTGGTTCGTCCAAGCAAACTTCGTACTTGCGAAGATCTGGTGGAGGTAGTGCATTGGTAAATACATTGGTGAGTGGCCTCTAGCCAACTCAACTAAAACCAACACGTTATTAAGTGAGTGCAAGCAAACTTATGTGATCTTTCTAATCTCGCCTTAGAATAATTTACATGGCATAGAATAAGTGTCTCCGAGCATAAACGTGTCACACAACAGAGTAACCGAGTTGATCTTAATACTTACTATTCATTCTTCCCTGTCAGTACAATAATACCAATCAAAAGAATCTATACTCAAAGTATCACAAGCGTGTCTCTGCATGAGATAATTGTTAGGCTCCTAAAATAAATATAGTATGCGGTGCACTAGTCTCTACAAACAATCTGCTAGACATGCAAGCAGATTGACGTTAGCATACAGTCTTAACTGTATATGGAGGTCACTGGCACCACAAGTCATCCTGGACTGTAGCTTAGTCGACGATCCTTTCAGTGCGGGTACGAGCCCCACTGGAAGTTCCCAAATCACCCGTGCTATAGTTCGTCAGCACAGCTATCGCGCTAGTACGTTAGCGTCGTTCTCCCATGTCTCATGATTTCGGTGTCCCGACGATCGTTCGAGAACATACCTTATTCACAAGTTGTTCATGAACATGTCAATGCTTGAATATTTAGACTCTATACAAATGCATGATAAAAGCTGAAATAACTATATAATACATCTCTTCATATTACCATTCCTCGAACCATTGCTCGCAACATCCTTCCCAATCCAGATATTATCCCATGTATGCAATTCTCAGTCCAGGGACACTCCCTTAGCGACCCAACGGTCCCAAACCTTTCCATGTTACCATTACTAAAACAACGGTACAATAATCATCTTGTCTAAAGAAATAGAACAAAATTCTATATAATACTCTACAAAAGTTCTATAATCCATGTGATAAGATATTACAACAGTACGAATTTTTTTATTTCTATAGCAGCTAATATGAATAGTCCAAGTGATAAGGCATTTCTACTTTACGCAATTCTATAACATTAGTACGAGTCTATGTGAAAAGCAGTAATATGGAAGTCTATCTATTTCATCAAGTTAATATTCCATATTCTATGGCAACAAGATACATAATGAGATTACTCTCTTATTTATGTGGGTTCTCTTCTTTTATTAGCATGCATCAATTCATAGTATAAAAATATAACATGCAACATTTGTTTCATTACTGTAAAGGTAAATGAGAGAAGGATCAAGACTACCTACTGAAATTGACAGCTATCTGCCTCATAAGAATCCTCTGAATGAGCCTAAGTCCAAATGACCCTTCTCCAACAAACTATCTCAATCTATCGAGCAGAGCGGGGCATTACAATTAAGCGCGGCCATTTTGTCCTTTGTTGTTTTATAGGTATTCTTTTTCTAGACTTCGCAACTCCTCCCTGTTGCAGACTATAACTCACCATCGAGCTTGGTATTTGGTTTTGTCTATAAGGCACTTATACCAAGTATGTTGTGTGCTGTTGAATACCACCAAATGAGTACTATCATCCTCATGCTTTTTCAATCTCTATCATCTCCTTAAGATGTCCCTACATCCCCTGGGTCAGCACAATCTTATAATGCATACATGTGTCCATCCTTCCCATATCTTCGGGGGCCCTTTATCTCTGCTTCTAGTTACTTGTCTAACAAACTGAACCCCAACCATACATCCTTCTAATTCGTTGCTCGACTATTGGGGATAATAAATGGTCTTCCTCCATAGGCTGATCTCCACCCTCACTATATTTATCCCGATCTAAATCCTTATATGTCTTATTCCTAACACCATCTCCTCCAGGCCCTTCTAACTCCTCTTGGTAAACACAATAGACTTGTAAAGCATCCGCTGGTAATCTACAACTAGCGATCGACGCTGACTGTTTGGGATTTCAAATCAAACTGAGCACGAAAGAATGTCGGTGGCTCAAACTTTTACGCACGCACGGACATAAGAGAGTCGAAGTCGCCTAGCCATAGGGATATATGTTTTTCTAGGCGTACCTATGATACTAGCCAACTTCATTATAACAGGAGCCATAATCTCAATTGTAACCATGAAAATCAGAACCATATGGGTGCAAAGGAAAACTGTTCCTTCTTGTAGCTTGTATCAGGTTTCCATTAGTGTTACCAGTCAGCTGTTAAACGTCCAAGACCCCCTTGAAGTATATGCTCCATGTCCTCTTACAACCCAAACTTCACATAATAAAATCTATTGTCCTTAGAGAAGATCTCCATACTCCATGTTGGCTGCCATAAACGATACACAATTTGACCATAGAAAGGCCGATAATCTATTACATATAACACAAAAGTATTCTTCCAATACTCATCAGTCTCTTCTAAATCATCGGCATTATTTCCACAACCTTTTCCTCTTAATCTAGCTTTGGTTCTACATATTGGTACTCAAGTTTCCCTTACATTCCACTTGTTTACTTTAGTCAGCCCACGACTTCAATCCCAATAAAAAAATCCCTTGTCGACATTTCTCCCGGTACATAACTGGTGGTACGTTTGGACCTCTAAGGATGTCCCTCATTCGTCTAATTATGAGTCAGAATTGTCACGCTCCAACTCAGTAAAGTCGATAATCGTCCCCCGGACGTGATGTTGTGTGTGCCTAGGTTGCCAACACACAAGACAAAAAGATAAAATAATATGGTTTTCATAGAAAATATCGAGTCGCAGCGAAAGATTTATAGAGTCATATGAAATATTCAGAGTATGCGAAGCGAAGCTCTTTTATTGATAATAGAAGTAGTTACAAAGACTTGAATAGCCTCCATTGAATATGCCAAGTTGGCTTACAACACTCGTTGATCTCTCTTGCTCACAAATAATTTTCCACCGTTCCATACATTACGTCTTCGTATATCCAAGATAAGGCCTCACACCTGAGAACCTGAAAGAGGGTGTCCACAAACGTGGGTCATTACACAACTTGTACTGGTGAGCAGGATAACTCACTCGCCTAAACTGACACTAAGCGATCTTGGCAAACATACAAATTTATAGTGATCTTTCTATTAGAACTTAGATGAATTTTAGTTCATTGAGGCATGCATCGAAATCAATAAAGCAGGTTTTGCAAGTAAATATTTCAGTTATGAAAGCATATTCGCATATAGTCATTGAATTCATTTAAGCAGGCATGCATGTTATATCCTTATCGCATCTGTAATGCTCGAAACATATTGAATCGCCTCGCTTTATCCGTGGCTCATACCATAGTCGATTTGTACTGCACTTTTTCGAGGCAAGGTAGACGCTCATTAGCGCGCCCACCCTTACATATGGCAAAGTGCATACTCTTTATCTATATGAAGGTCATTGGTGATATTGTTGACACCATAAAGGACTATATTGGTTATTGCGGTAGTCCTTCCAATCGAGTTGTGAGCCCTCTGGAGGTCCACAATATCGCGTGTCATCGCACGTCTTATCTTATTTTCCCCTAGGTAGACTCGGGTTCGGTTCGACTGAAATTGTAAACTCCCTCACCCAAAATAGGTATTTGTGTATATTTTATATTATTATATTTATTATAGATGTTGAATTTATTTAGAGTATTTTCTTAGCTAATTAGAAAATAATTTTTTTAGTATATTTACTTATATAAATATTCATTTAGAATTATTTAAGTTATTTTAGATTTTTGGAGATTTTTCTAGAATTTTTGGTAATTAAAACTTAGAAAACATAAATTTTTAGGACTTCTATGATTTACTATACGACCATAATTGCATGTCGTTCCTACCAAATATTTATTTTAGTTTAAAATATTTAATTATATTTTTTTGTAATTTATTTAGAATTTTAAGAAATTTATTTAGATTTTTAAAATTAATTAGGATTTATTTGGATATATATAGTCTTAATATTAGATAGATGCTAATTTAGTGTTAATAGGTATTAATAAAATTTTATAAATTATTTGTATTATATTTAATTATATTCAAGATTATAAATTATTGAGATAGATTCAAACTCTACTTTAAATTAATTCAAATCCTGAACCTACTAGGAAAGCAATTTAATGTATATCATATCCTTATTTAAATTCATCATAATCCTATCCAAATTAACCAATCCTAGTCGTATTTAATTAAGTAGTGTCCACCATTATAAATACCTCATCCTTCATATTTTTCTTCCCCAAATTCCTCTCTTTTTCGTCCAAAAATAGTCAAAATTCGTCATAAATTCAGCCTCATTTTTTACTAGTTATGACGAATTAAAAAGACGATATCTCCTAGCTCCAGACTCCAAACGTGCTCCAGTTTTTTTTGTTAGAACGATAATGAGGTTAGCTTTCTGATTATATAAATTGTTTTTATAAATTATTAATATTAAATTCTAGAAAATTCGTAGAGCACAGCATGTCCGAAAATAGATGTGTTTCGATGTATTCGCGATTCCGGGAGAACCAGGAATCAAAATCATGAACCGTTTAAAGTTTCGGAAAGATAATGTCGAGATAATTGACATATATTTTTCCCAGAATTTATTTTAAAGTATTTATATACTGTTAATTCTGTAGAACTTCTAGGTTAAAATTTAACCATCGGTGCACAATACAAAATTTGTATGTGCCATAATTTCCAAACGAATTTGAATTCGGACGAGCCATAAATTCCAGCATGTTTTTGATGCTGAAATCTATAGGAAATCATGCATGAAAATTAAGTTTGTGTCGGTTGACTTTTCGGTCAACAGATCGTCTCGATTTGCGTGCCATGAGTCTCGAGTTGATAAAATTCAGTTTCTTTGGACAAAATTTAGGAATTAACATAAAAATCAGAATAATAAGATTAAAATAGGATTTTAGAGTAATTATTCCCGAATTAAATAAATTAAAATAAATTATCTTTTGACGTGATAAATTTGTAATACATAGGCTATTTGGACTGTGACTTGGACTCTGATTCATACCAGCAGCAGGACCCCAGGCAAGATACCTTGCCAAATTGCTTACAGTATTTTGCATGCTTAGTATATTTTTGTATATTTATTGCATTTTGGTATATTTCTTGCATGTGTAGTTTTCTTTCAGTCATTACTATGTATTAGATATGTTGACACACACATGGCACTTAGTATCATCGAGGACAATCATTAGGCATATGGGCTTTTAACCACTCTGGTAAACCATAGTAACTAGCACGCACTATGGTGGTCATGTCCGATGGTCGCTACCCCCGAGGTATGTCGATTGATGGAGTCCGAGGGTCGCTACCCCAGAGGTATGTCGGCTGATGATGTCCACTGACGAGTGTGAGGTTGTGAGGATTAGATCGAGTAGCCTACCCTTGCCCATACGTCGAAAAGTTGTCCTCATTTGCATTCATATAGATTGTCCTGTACAGCGTACTTATCTATTTTTAAACATTATGCATGTTTACTGTATTCAAATTGGCTCGTATTTTCTGTATCTTGTTACGTCCCTCTGAGGACCTGATCCGCTGCCAGGTGTATCTTTTCTTGAGTATTTGCAGGAGCGCAGATTTGGATGGTTACATGTGATCCGAGGATATCTTCTCTTCGAGCTGTGATGGATAGCTGGTATTCTTATATTGTGTTGTGGTGTTGTACTTATATTGTATTTACCTCTCCATTCGAGTTGGTAGTGGATTTGTCTCCATCCAACTATCATCCTTAGATACTTCTTATTGAGATCTAGTTTCATAGATACTGGTTATTTATTTCTATATAATTTTGGTGTATGAGATTTAGATTATATCCTGTGACTTGTGACATATGTTTTATACCACTTGTGGATTTGATATTCATATTACAGCGTACGTATGAATTTGGTTTCCATACATTAGAGTTGCCATATCCATGCGGCTGGCATGCTTACGTGTCCTAGTCCTACGTATTTTTGGGACTGGGGCATGACATGTTTTTGTGGTGGCCCATGCAGGTCGAGAGCATATTGTCTCGGTTACGTTACTGTACCGAAAAAGCCTGCCCCTAGGACTAGAGTATAGGATCTCATCCACAATTGACTGTGATTTATCTCCTCCTATCTATTCTATTTTGAACAATTGTATCCTGCTTGATTCATGTGCTTACCTAATAGTTCCTTGAGTATAGTCTTCTGCTAGAATATAGGAACCCCTGTTATTAGGATGATAATTAGAGTAGCACACCTATTAAGAATACAACGAGAATATAGACACACCACTAAGTTTAGAATATCTAGTGAACCTAGAATTCCTTATCTTTAGATTATTATACCATTACCCCTTGATGTATTAAGAAGACTTGAGAGTAGTATAGACACTACTAGAGTTAGTTAGAAGTTTTACCATAATGTTTGACACCTAGTATCACATAGTCTTTTGACCTATTAATTGAAGTGTAACCGAATGATATTTATCGCATGCTAGCAAAAGACGACAGTGTTTATTCAGACCATAGAATTTAGAGGTCCTTGCCCTATTTGGTTGACTAGCGACTTAGATAAGGAGATTGTATGATAACTGTAGAGATTGTAGAGTCTTTTATTATTATTGCTTATGTTATTTTTGCTTTTGCGAACTTGAATTATTTTGTAACTTCTCACATCATAATCCAGCGTTATATTTTCTGTGCTACCTTGAATTATGCTGCTATTATAGCCTAGTTTTTGCAAGCTTAATCTTATATCGAGCTTGTTCACGACATATGTGTTATTGGGGCCTGATCAACCACACTAATACAAATTGTCTAATCAGAATCAGTATATTATGGTCTAGCTAGCCATAATGCGCTTGATTCGCCCTTCGCAATAATACTTTACGTGGATTGAGATATATAGTTGACTAGTATACACCTGTACTTGCCCTCTAGATATGTCTAAGCATATCGTATCCGTTACATAACTGTACCGAAGCGAGCATGTGGATAGGCATTACCAAAATAGGACTTCAACCCACAACTGCTTTGACAATTCCTATTTGAATTCTTTAAACGCCTTGATCCCGATACTTCTATTCTATTACCTCGCCCTTGAACTCTTTATTATCGATCTCCGTCTTCCCTTATTTCGGAAAGACGAAACCTCGTGCTTGGTATAAGTTTAATACACAGAGAGTACTAGATATACCCCGTAGGCTGATCACATACTTGAGGATTATTCTTTTGTAATTAAGGACATATCATATATGATATAATCGGCGTTGAAGTTTTGAGGATTGAATGACATGAGTAAATAAATTAAGGAATATTTTTCTTAAAGTATATAGCCTTCTGTGATAGATGGATAAATTCTAAGTTGGGTAGCAGTGCATTGTCAACTTGAGAGAAATTTCTTTTAGATTGTGATCAAGTAAGATTAGATTGGGAGATTCAAGTCATTTTAATTTTGAGAAATTTTAAAAGAAGGATTAAGATAGTGAGGATTTAATAAAATTTTAAAAATCTTGATATTGAGGACCCAATATTTATACTTTGAGCACATGATTTAAATTTTGAATATTGAAGGATGAATCATCGATTTAAATTTTAGGATAAATATAGAATTTTAGACTTGAATAACTGGTGAATTAGATTTAAATTTTACAATATGATGATTTGAATTAAAAGTTTAATTTTGATTGTTGGGTCACCTATTTGAAATATTGAGGATGTAAATTGAGTTTAAATATTTGAAGAGTACAAAATTCTTAATTTGAGAATAGGAATAAGATTTGATTAGAATTGTTTATTGTTCAAAGTCTAGAGGAGATTATGATACCTGTGACTTGTGACATATATTTTATACCACTTGTGGATTTGATATTCATATTACAGCGTACGTGTGGATTTGGTTTCCATACATTGGAGTTGCCATATCCATGCGGTTGGCATGCTTACGTGTCCTAGTCCTACGTATTTTTGGGACTGGGGCGTGACAGAAATCCCGATCCAGGAAAATAGTTTTCCCTTTTGCACAAGTTGTCAATGACCATGCAAATGTATGAATTATTATCTATGACGCAAATGCATGACACGGAGCAGAATTAAGCAGTATCATTTATGAACTTATGCAATATTTCTAACTTGTAAGTACGGTCGAGGAACAAGTCTACTCGCCCCACTAAATCCTTGCATCTTTTCTATTTCGTCCTCCAAATTATTGTTCCACACGAGCAACTCGTAGTCACCAAAAATTCTGAGGCACAATGCCTTTTCGATATCGTATTTTGCTTAGACCCAAAGGCTTCGAGGTACCGAGTCACTGTGTCGCTTCTCGACAAAGTATTTCATGGTGCCTGTCACGCCCCGCTCTCAGAATACTGGGTAAATACGAGGATTGACATGGCCAACCTTACCTTGCAGAATACCGAAGTAAGCCACAATGTATTAATGTTGTCTAGAAGACAAATGGGTGAACTCTAGCATGCTATGACGTCAGTCATAAGGCCGACAAATCCTAATATCCCAATCCATTAACAAAAATACAAGAGTATATCATACATAAAAGTAAAGAGGCATCCCAAATTATATGTCACATATGATCATGAATCTAGTGTATACAAAATATTGCACTAGTAGAGTATAATAATACATGATCAAATATACCAGTCATGGTCTAATATATACATCATGTTGACTGTAGTCTCAAAATTATAAGGAGCTAACTCTGCCCCTTGCTGAATACCATAAGATGAAGTAATCAAGACGAGGGATGGAAGAAGGAAACCTACTCGCGAGCTCCGGCCGCAGTCCTACGAGTGTGAGCCATCTTGCTGGAAGTGCGGTAGATCCTGGTTCTCTTCGGGGTAACCTGGCCATGCAAAGCCAGTGGGGTCATAACCCCAAGCAACAAGTGCCACAAAGGAGCTCGAGGTGATAGACCAAACACATCACAACATAAGCAGAAAGAGACATAAAAGGAATAAATGCTGATCGAGACTTGTACAGTACCAATGTACTTGTCTCAGGAATAATATTGGAAAAACTGATAATAAGTGCATAAATAAAAGTAAGGCAACGAGCGATAAGGAAGCATAGGGACTACTCTGGATCAGGACAACAACCCTTAAACTAAACAAGGACCGATGTTGCAGACCTTCACCCGAGCAGAACTTAGCACCCTAACCATGCGCCAGGAGAAAAATAAAATTATAAGAGTGAGCTATAATAAAAGTAACATTATTTATTGTACGTCCAAACAACTTTACGGCTTGCTACGATTAACTAGCTAGGTTGTCACAGACATTAATTACTAAATGCATGTTTTAAGAATATTGCTACCATCGACACTGCAGTTAACCTAGATGGCCAAGGGTACACTTGTCTAGTAAACTTAAATGCACATTCAACCATACAATAACATAACTTTTTTACTTTTAACAAATATAAATTGAACTTATAAGCATAAACTTAAACTTGTAATCATAAACTTGCTTTATAAACATAAACTTGTCTTGTAAGTGCCACAGTATGCGTAAACTTGGTCAGTCATTGAGCCCTTGCCTAGCAGGGTTATTCCATGCCGTATGAGGCCCTTAGAGATCGGGGTAGCCGGTAGGGCAATATTCTTCCTTTCTAATGTTCTAGGTAAATCTTATCTTGTTAAATCATTACTAAATTATTTCAAGTTCTCGGATCATGGACACTTGAGAGCTCCCTAGAACGACGGGTCACGAATACGAACTTTTCACGAGTTATCGTATTCATGACATATGATACATTGGACAATACTCATCCTCGATTGTCCGATGCCAAATGCAATGGATTTTATACACAAATATTTCTACGGTGTCGTGAGGGTTGTGAACTTGTACATAAACTTGTTTTATGAACTTACATGCAAAACTTATCTGGTATCATAAACTTGTATCGATATAAGGAAGCACACAACAATAATCACTAAAAGAAATTACTAAATTAACATAATAAAGGGAATACAAAATGCACACAAAAATTCATGGCCGCATGCGCTCACTGGCCGCATGTACTCACTTGCCGCATGCGCTCACTGGTCGCATGCACTCAATTGCCGCATGGACTCACTGGCCGTATGCACCCAATTGTTGCATGGACTCACTTATCTCATGCTCAAGGTTAAAGTCTACTCCTTGGAGCAAGTGCTAAGTGATGGGTCAATAAATAAAGTGTCAGTGAAGTGACATAAAGTGATTGATGTGACAGGTGTAGTGCCTCAAATCCCGATTCGACCAGGATGTGCACTACGTAATTGGGCTTGTAGCTAGTCTGTCTGAGTCGTAGCTTAGATCTTCGGCATCTTCTTGCCATGGACGAAATGCGATGATCCTTTCCAACTCATGAAAAGGCCTCTATTGAAACGAGTCCAATAGTTTTCGTGTTTGGTTGCTTGGTTTTCTTGATTGCCGCTTTGGGATTTTAATTTGGTGTTACTTTCGATTTGCTTGGTTTTCGCTGCTGGTTTTATCGTTTGGAGCTTTGATTCTTGGGGAGTTCGGCAAGGAAGTATAGGCAAGAATTCTAATTGGTGCTCGTGCTGTGCAGGTCCGCGTAACTGACGTTTGATCGTCGCTAGGCGGGATTCGTGTTTCAGCTACCTTTTTTCTTAACCAGTGAGTGGTTTGGACCCTTCTTTCCTACTTCTTCACGCCCACATCTCTAATGTTTCAAACGTTCACTCGATGATGCCCGGTTGGACGCCTAGGAAATCCTTGCCACAATGCATGCCAGCCACTAAGAAAGGAACATGGAAATTGTAGACTAATTTACTATATGCTTGCACACCTTATAATTTGAGTTGTTTATGAAGGGAATTGGTCGTTGGTGGCGGCCTAGTGCCTCGGACGGAGTTTGGACCTATGGGATACCAAAATTGGAACACCGCATTGAGAAAATATGAACTGTTGCATGAGATATATATTGCTGCTTTACTTCTTTGTTTATTTTGATGCATTGTATGATAATATGAATTGTTCATGCATTTGCATTATCTGGGACAACTTGTGCACAAGGTTTGGCATTTCCTCGAAACGGCTTTCCGGGGCACTGGAACCGTATCGATCCGGAGGGAAATATTTGATTCGTGCTCGTCACGATGCATTGCGGGACCTCCAGCAGGGCTTGCTACCCGGGCTGATAGGGCGCACCGCTAATGCTTGAAATATGTCCCTAAGGTGTGGATCAAACCAATGACCGCATAGAATAGAACACATGCTAATTTATTGTCTTGTGCAGATGATAAGTATACTTGTGTTTTGTTGCAGGGAAGGCGTGCATCGGTTGAGTAAGCAATCGATGCACTGGTTTGATTCAATGCTATTTTTCATTCCTATCAAAATATGCAACTGATATGAATTGAATTCACTTGCTTCTTTATATAAGTTTATCTTAATGCATGCTCGCCCCTAATAAGCTAGTGTCGATTTAGTCGAGTGGGTTCATCCCGCTCACCAGTACAAGTTTAATACTGACCCACGTTGTGGGCAACTATTTCAGGCACTCAGACGGTGCAACGCTAGTGGATAGACGAGGAGGCGTTAGGAGCACCTCTATTTTGAAGTATAGTTGGAGTCAGATCATTTTGGAGGCTTGGACTTTCAACCTATACAAGGGCGTAATGCATGAATGACGTGGACTATCTGATGGAGCGTGCCCTGCCTTTTGAGTTATCTTTTGTAATGCAATATTAAGTAGCCGAGGGGCGCATCAATGTAAAACTCTATGTAAATTACTCTGAATTATCAATGAAAAAGCATGTTTCTTCCTGCACTTGTGTTCAAATCTCTGTGAATGTGTTTTCTAAATTGTGTTTCAAAATGGGTTCCTATAACTGCAAGTTCTTGCCTTGTGCGAGCGCAACTCCAGGCTCGTACGGCATCACGCCCCAAGCGAGGACGAATCGGTTCCGTAAAGGATCTAGCGAGGACGATCGACCCTTACGGGATCGGGGCATGACATATTGGTATCAGAGCCTAGACTTTACTTCCATGGGATTTCAAAAGATTATATAGGAGTTTGATGCGCCTCTCAATTGAGTTGCGTTCGGCGTCCGCTGTGTCACGCCCCGATCTCCCGCAGGCAAATCGGCCGTTCCCGCTAGGCGGGAATCACCCTCGCCAGCGCTCCCGCGGAACGATCGCTTAACCCATCCGGGCGTGATGCCGCACGAGCGTGACCCACGCCCGTGCAAGGCCATGGTTCGTTGGCTGGCGGCAAGAGTTCTAAGCCACAGAGTCGCACAGATTGTCCGAGTGCAGCAGAGTCATGAACGCATAGGCGATCGGTAACAGGTTCACTGAGTCGACAAATATAGCGGAAGCATTGAAACAAGTAAAGCAAGCTCCTTTATTGATATAAACTTATGTTACAGGCGGCGTATAGCCGAGATTACAAGTCGCTCAAGCCTCTCTCTCTGAAACAGTAAAAGCGTGCCAAGTGGCTACAACTGTGGAATGATTTGTACAGGCGATGGTCAGGTGATGTTCACAACTTATGTCATGTATATGTGCTTCAGTCCCGGACGCACCGTTGCAAGGCTTCAGAGGGAACTCCTGGCCTTAGCACGCACGAAGGAGGCGTCCGCACCGCACGAGGTTCTCCCGCACCCTGCATATCAAACTGGTGGATTATCAGTACATTGAATGCACTGGTGGGGAAGCTACTCGCCCGCTCGACAAATCCAAACACGTAATACAGGTTTCGTGCACAACTATTCAGTTATCTTTCTAGTTGCCTTAGGATCAGTTTCATACAGATATTGAATAGCCTAACGTGTCGGCAGTGCACCGTGCGATGTTAGAGGAAACACGGCAAAACTTACCATCTCCTTCCCTGTCCAAGGCAAACATTGTTAATTCAAGCACGGGCAAGTATAAGCATTCAGGAGCATAGCATATGCAACATGCAACACGAGAGTTATTGAACGGGACAGTATTTGGTGTGCTCAGTTGTACTTGATGCGATGCAGTAACTCGCACGCGGATAGCCGCTAAGCGAGGATGACTTATCTATATGAACATGAGTCGCTGGCAAAGCCATAAAGGACTAATCCCAGACGAGAGTGGAACGCAACGAGAGCACACGATGCGCTACGAACCATCTCGCCCGTACACGATGGATTGCATATGTAGTCCAAGGCCAAGATGGAATGCAACCAAGTACACGATGTGTTGCAAACCATCTCGCCAGCACACGATAGACTACACATGATGTGGTCCTAGGCCAAGTGGAATGCAACCGAGTACACAATTTGCTGCAAACCACTCGCCTGCACACGATGGACCACACTTGAAGTTCCATCCAGATCGGAGCGGCCCCAGTGCCCCGGTGACCGTCCGTGGAACTATGCCTCATTTCCGAGTTGTCCGCGACATGCAAGTCAGGGTTAACCAATCTCAGGCAACACGATTTAACCAATCTCAGGCAACACGATTACACGAGATACACGAGAACACGCGTGCACTAGAACACGAGAACACGAGTGCACGGGAACACGAGTACACGAGTATACGGGATACTTGAATCTTGGTTCTGTACAATAACTTGTCTTGATGCATTCCCCTGGTTCGGGGCTGCCTTGGTGACCTAACGGTCCTGGATACTTGCAGGGTCAATCATACACGGAACGACTACTAAGTAGTCTCCCGGAGTTCGCATAAAAATACGGCAACATTCAAGCAGACAAGCATGCGTTTCTAGGTACATAAGCAGGCACGTTGCTCGGGCCCGAAGGTAGTCCGAGAGATGAAACCGTTAAGGGACTTAGCATGCGAGGGTCTGAATATAAGCAGTATTTCCTTTTCCATGTTCTAGCAAGCAATACAAGTTGGGATTATTCCCTTAGCTAGGTGCGTTGGATTTATTAGCATGCAGGGGGTGATTCACCTAGCGACTAGCATAAACATTCCAGATTTTTATGTGTGCTGGCTAAGCAAAGACAAGTTTACCGTAGCCACCCACCTTAGCGATGATTCGCCTCGGTAGAGCGATACGTCTGAGCGAGCCTCTGAAAGCCTAAGCCGGATTCCTGTAGGGGCAAGTCTGGATATCCTTTGCTTCTTGATCGAGGCAAAGCAGGTCGGGACAGCTGCACGATTGCCGATTAAGACGACAGTCCGCTTGAGCGGAACGGGGTGTTACATCCTACCCAACTTAGAAAAAGTCTCGTCCTCGAGACTTGCTAAGGACAAGCAGTAATCTAGGGTTGAGGCAATCCTAGACAAGTCGTTTGTACTTGTTCATTTGGATCTTCACTTGCACAAGCTTCAAAATCAGCATATCGCTTAGACTGGATCGTGCGCACTTTCGAAGGTACCCTCTAGCGTGAACACGTCAACCAGCTCAGTGATAGCGAAGTCTTAGCACTCGAGTTTCACCTTTTCTAAGTCTTGGATGGTGCACTAGTTCAAGGCGTCCCTCGAATAGATGCATTCAGCCAAACTTAGGGTTAGTGAAAATCGGACAAGCTACTAGCGATACTCTCAGGGATTCGCACAGGTTGGCTCAAAGGCCACTCGCAGCATACAACCAGACAGGCAATCATATCAATCAAAACGCATTTTGAAAGTATTTAGATTTATTGTTGGAACATCCCATCGAGGCATTGAGAGAGAGCGTGCACATAACCCACGAACGAGCTTTCAAAACAGAGATATCGAATTGAAGTCCAAAGGCCTAGAAGCCAGGCTCTGATACCAACCTGTCACGCCCCGATCTCCCGCAGGCAAATCGGCCGTTCCCGCTAGGCGGAAATCACCCTCGCCAGCGCTCCCGCGGAACGATCGCTTAACCCATCCGGGCGTGATGCCGCACGAGCGTGACCCACGCCCGTGCAAGGCCATGGTTCGTTGGCTGGCGGCAAGAGTTCTAAGCCACAGAGTCGCACAGATTGTCCGAGTGCAGCAGAGTCATGAACGCATAGGCGATCGGTAACAGGTTCACTGAGTCGACAAATATAGCGGAAGCATTGAAACAAGTAAAGCAAGCTCCTTTATTGATATAAACTTGTGTTACAGGCGGCGTATAGCCGAGATTACAAGTCGCTCAAGCCTCTCTCTCTGAAACAGTAAAAGCGTGCCAAGTGGCTACAACTGTGGAATGATTTGTACAGGCGATGGTCAGGCGATGTTCACAACTTATGTCTTGTATATGTGCTTCAGTCCCGGACGCACCGTTGCAAGACTTCAGAGGAAACTCCTAGCCTTAGCACGTACGAAGGAGGCGTCCGCACCGCACGAGGTTCTCCCGCACCCTGCATATCAAACTGGCGGATTATCAGTACATTGAATGCACTGGTGGGGAAGCTACTCGCCCACTCGACAAATCCAAACACGTAATACAGGTTTCGTGCACAACTATTTAGTTATCTTTCTAGTTGCCTTAGGATCAGTTTCATGCAGATATTGAATAGCCTAACGTGTCGGCAGTGCGCCGTGCGATGTTAGAGAAAACATGACGAAACTTACCATCTCCTTCCCTGTCCAAGGCAAACATTGTTAATTCAAGCACGGGCAAGTATAAGCATTCAGGAGCATAGCATATGCAACATGCAACACGAGAGTTATTGAACGGGACAGTATTTGGTGTGCTCAGTTGTACTTGATGCGATGCAGTAACTCGCACGCGGATAGCCGCTAAGCGAGGATGACTTATCTATATGAACATGAGTCGCTGGCAAAGCCATAAAGGACTAATCCCAGACGAGAGTGGAACGCAACGAGAGCACACGATGCGCTACGAACCATCTCGCCCGTACACGATGGATTGCATATGTAGTCCAAGGCCAAGATGGAATGCAACCAAGTACACGATGTGTTGCAAACCATCTCGCCAGCACACGATAGACTACACATGATGTGGTCCTAGGCCAAGTGGAATGCAACCGAGTACACGATATGCTGCAAACCACTCGCCTGCACACGATGGACCACACTTGAAGTTCCATCCGGATCGGAGCGGCCCCAGTGCCCCGGTGACCGTCCGTGGAACTATGCCTCGTTTCCGAGTTGTCCGCGACATGCAAGTCAGGGTTAACCAATCTCAGGCAACACGATTACATGAGATACACGAGAACACGCGTGCACTAGAACACGAGAACACGAGAACACGAGTGCACGGGAACACGAGTACACGAGTATACGGGATACTTGAATCTTGGTTCTGTACAATAACTTGTCTTGATGCATTCCCCTGGTTCGGGGCTGCCTTGGTGACCTAACGGTCCTGGATACTTGCAGGGTCAATCATACACGGAACGACTACTAAGTAGTCTCCCGGAGTTCGCATGAAAACACGGCAACATTCAAGCAGACAAGCATGCATTTCTAGGTACATAAGCAGGCACGTTGCTCGGGCCCGAAGGTAGTTCGAGAGATGAAACCGTTAAGGGACTTAGCATGCGAGGGTCTGAATATAAGCAGTATTTCCTTTTCCATGTTCTAGCAAGCAATACAAGTTAGGATTATTCCCTTAGCTAGGTGCGTTGGATTTATTAGCATGCAGGGGGTGATTCACCTAGCGACTAGCATAAACATTCCAGATTTTTATGTGTGCTGGCTAAGCAAAGACAAGTTCACCGTAGCCACCCACCTTAGCGATGATTCGCCTCGGTAGAGCGATACGTCTGAGCGAGCCTCTGAAAGCCTAAGCCAGATTCCTGTAGGGACAAGTGTGGATATCCTTTGCTTCTTGATCGAGGCAAAGCAGGTCGGGACAGCTGCACGATTGCCGATTAAGATGGCAGTCCGCTTGAGCGGAACGGGGTGTTACACGCTGCATGAGATGAGTCGCCTATACAATGAGCCCATAGATACAAATCTATCATTTTTGGAGTGTTAACAAGCTACTCTCTTTTGTAGCCATGGCAAAGAAGAACACTGCAACTGCCAGCAGTGCTCAACCTATTCAGAGCGATCCAGCAAGCTCTGGAGAATCCGGGGGAGCGGGTTCAACCGGTATGGCGGAACGGCTTATGCACCTCATGGAGGCGCAGCAACAACAAGTTGTTACCCAACAAGCTAACATACAAGCACAGTTTGCTTCTCAACAGAAGCAAATGGATACAATGATGCAACTGATTGCATCCCTGGTACCAAGCAACGGGGCAGCCGCAGCGACGCCTGTCACGCCGCCGGCCGTGGCGGTAGAAGACGAGTCGGAAGAGACTCACCCTCCAGCAAGGAACTCCTGCCGTGCAGCCGAGTTCACTAAAATGCATCCGTCAACGTTCAACGGACGAGCCGAACCGGACGTGGTGATGGGGTGGATTGCTAAGCTGGAAGGACTCTTCAACCTGGTTGGCATCAGGGGATCCAAGCGAGTGGCTTGTGCATCGGTTCAGCTGGAACTGCGTGCGCATGATTGGTGGGAAGCCACGAAGCAAGAGATTTATGATGCCAATCCCAACTGTAAAATTACTTGGGAAATGTTCAAATCTGCCTTTATTGAACAATATATTCCCCGAGCCGTACGTCAACAAAAGGAAGACGACTTCAGTAATCTGGTGCAAGAAAGTTTGTCTATTGACGATTAGGACTCAGTATTCGCTAAACTGGCTAAGTTTGCAGGGCACTTCTTGCCTAATCAGCAGGCGTGGTGCTATCGGTTTCAGAAGGGTTTGAATGACGATTTGCGTAGGGACGTCATCAACCAAAAATGTCAAACATACAGGGAATGTTACGAAGCGGCTCTGAACAGCGAACTGATCTTTGGGCGCCCTCTCCCAAAGGCCGAGGTGCAAACCCCCCGTACTAACAATAATAAACGTCCTCATGAAACGGGAGGGTCTGGAGCATACAAGCGGTCGCATACATCTGATAATAGGGGCCAATCCCAATCACTGAACTGCAGCCGGTGCGGCAAATCAGGGCATAAAGTGAATAAATGTCGGGTACAAGAATGTTTTAAATGTGGTCGCCTGGGCCACAAACAGTTTAACTGCCGAGAGGGCAAGCCAATCAGAGCAATGGGAATCAAAACAAGGAGCCTCCAGCAAGTGATGCCAATGCTGTGCCAGTCAATCCACAACGCCATGGTGCTCAAGGCCGAGTTTATGCACTGACTCGGGATGAGGCATCTGTATCTGATACTGTTGTAACAGGTACTTTACTTTTCAGAGATTTGCCCGCTAGGGTCTTATTCGATTCAGATGCTACGCATAGTTTCATATCTGCTGATTTTACTGTTGAGCATAAATTAGCTTCTACTCCTTTAAATATGAACCTTTGCGTAAGTACCCCTTCGGGAGTCGATATGCCCGCACATGCGATCTGTAGGGATGGTTATATCTGCATCGGAGGAAGGAAGCTTTCCTTAGATATCATTGTACTAGACATCAAGGATTACGATATTATTCTCGGGATGGACTGGTTGGGTGCTTGCCATGCAACAATCGAGTGCGCGGAGAAGCGAGTCGTATTTCGTCTACCCGGCGAGGCAGACTTCTACTATTCGTGCAGCGCTGCACCGAAGACGGCAATGGTGATATCAGCAATTTCGGCTAGGCGTATGTTGCATTCGGGCTGTGAAGGGTACTTAGCTTCTGTTCGAGACACCCGACGGGAATGTGCAGATGCAGCTCAGGCTGAAGTCATTACAGATTTCCTCGACGTGTTCCCAGACGAGCTGCCTGGAATGCCTCCTGATCGTGAGATCGAATTCAGCATTGACACTTTTTCGGATTCGCGACCGATATTAAAGGCACCTTATCGCATGGCCCCAGCAGAGCTTAAGGAACTTAAAGTTCAGTTGCAAGATCTGTTGGACCGAGGATACATTCGTCCAAGCATTTCTCTGTGGGGCGCTCCGGTGCTGTTCGTGAAAAAGAAGGATGGATCCATGCGGCTGTGTATTGACTATCGAGAGCTGAATAAGGCGACCGTGCGGAATCAATACCCATTGCCAAGAATAGATGACTTGTTTGATCAGCTGCAAGGTGCAACAGTTTTCTCTAAAGTTGATCTCAGGTCAGGGTATCACCAGTTGAAAATCAAATCAGAGGATATTCAAAAATCTACTTTCAGAACCCGTTACGGACACTATGAGTTCCTCGTGATGTCGTTCGGTTTGACGAACGCCCCGGCAGCTTTCATGGATCTGATGAACCGCGTGTTTCGGCCGTTTATGGATAAGTTTGTAGTCGTGTTCATAGACGACATACTAATCTATTCCAAGAACGAGGCGGAGCACAAGGAACACCTGAAGATCGTGCTGCAGACATTACGAGACTATCAGTTGTTCGCTAAGCTCAGCAAGTGTGAGTTCTGGTTGAACAGTGTGGTGTTCCTTGGTCATGTCATCTCGGCCGAAGGCGTCGCCGTAGACCCAAAGAAAATAGAGGCGGTGGTGGACTGGAAACAACCTACGTCAGCCAGCGAAGTTCGAAGCTTTCTGGGCCTTGCGGGATACTACCGTAGGTTCGTGAAGGATTTTTCTAAACTGGCCTCGCCGATGACTCGCCTTACTCAGAAAGGGATTGCATACGAATGGGGTGATGACTGCGAAGCCAGCTTTCGGGAACTTAAGCGGCGTCTTATTTCAGCTCCGATTCTTGCACTTCCAGATGGGGTAGAAGAGTTTCAGATATACAGCGACGCTTCAGGACTCGGCTTAGGGTGTGTGCTCATGCAGAGGGACAAGGTAATATCGTACGCCTCCAGGCAACTGAAGCCGCACGAGAAAAACTACCCGACGCAATATCTGGAATTAGCGGCAATTGTGTTTGCTCTAAAGTTGTGGAGGCATTATCTTTATGGTGTTGCTTGCAAAATCTTTACCGATCACAAGAGCCTCAAGTACCTATTCACCCAGCGGGAATTGAACCTCCGGCAGCGGCGTTGGCTAGAACTGATTAAGGACTATGACCTAACGATCGCGTATACACCGGGCAAGAGAAACGTCGTTGCTGATGCTCTGAGTCGGAAGCACGTGGGCTCGTTATCTATAGACAACCATTTACTTCGAGATCTTGAGGCGATGGGCATCGATTTTCGAGTTCGGCATCAAGGAGTGCAGCTGGCACCACTCCATCTTGAACTGGGTTTACGTGGTAGAATCAAATCAGCTCAGGAGGGCGATCAGTTCTTAGCGAAGGTACGCGGATTGATCTCGGCGGGAAAGACGTCTGACTTTGTGGCCGGCGAAGATGGGGCCTTACAGATGAAAGGAAGGCTATGTGTTCCTAGCGACCCAGAACTCCGAAGGGAAATTATGGCGGAAGCACACTACGCGAAGTATTCTTTACATCCGGGGAGCACTAAGATGTACAAGGACTTGCGCGGGACCTTCTGGTGGCACGGTATGAAGCGGGATGTGGCGACCTTTGTGTCATAGTGCATGGCCTGTCAACAGGTTAAAACTGAACATCAGAGGCCCGGCGGGGAGCTTCAGAACCTCGCTATTCCCGAGTGGAAATGGGACAACATCACTATGGATTTTATTGTGGGATTTTCGAAGACGCCACGGGGGCATGATGCAATTTGGGTCATAGTTGATCGTTTGACCAAGTCAGCCCACTTTTTTCCTATAAAAGTTACTTGGAGCGTCGATCGGTTAGCACAAATTTACATAGATGAGATTGTCCGATTACACGGAGTACCTGCCTCAATCGTCTCTGACCGTGACGGACGTTTCTTATCTCGTTTCTGGACTAGTCTACAGGCTGCTTTGGGAACCAAGCTACAGTTCAGTACCACATATCACCCGCAGACTGACGGACAGACAGAGAGGACAAATCAGATACTTGAAGACATGTTACGGCTGTGTGCGATTGATTTAAAGACTAGTTGGGACACGCATCTTCCTTTGGCAGAGTTTGCGTACAACAACAACTACCAATCAAGCATCCAGATGGCACCGTACGAAGCACTATATGGGCGCAGGTGTCGATCTCTAATCTGTTGGGACGAAGTCGGCGAGCGGCAGGTACTCGGGCCAGAGCTGGTAGAGCAGGCAGTTGAGAAAGTTCGCTTGATTCGGAAAAGACTTCGCACAGCACAGAGCCGACAGAAAAGTTATGCTGATGCACATAGAAGGCCCTTGGAATTCTTGGTCGGGGATCATGTCTTCTTGAAAGTGACGCCGATGCGTGGGGTGATGCGTTTCGGCGTGAAGGGCAAACTGAGTCCAAGGTTTGTCGGCCCCTTTAAGATACTGGAACGAGTTGCAGCTGTGGCGTACATGATAGCACTACCTCCCGCCTTGGCTGAAGTGCATGACGTATTCCACGTTTCCCAACTCCGGAAGTATGTGCATGACCCTAGTCATGTGGTTAGCTTCGAACAATTGGATTTGCGCACGGATTTGTCATACGCAGAGGAGCCGGCGCAGATTCTGGATCGTAAGGAAAAAGTACTTCGCAACCGTACGATGTCCTTGGTTCGCGTGCTGTGGCGGAACCATTCTGTTGGGGAATCAACTTGGTAGTTGGAATCGGAGATGAAGGAGAAGTATCCTTCATTGTTCATTCAGTCGGAGGTAGGGCCTTGTTCCTAAGTTTTGGGTCGGCCTTGTTCTTAAGTTTCGGGTCGAAACTTTTTCTTAGTGGTATATTATGTAGTGCCTCAAATCCCGATCCGACCGGGATGTGCACTACGTAATTGGGCTTGTGGCTAGTTTGTCTGAGTCATAGCTTAGATCTTCGGCATCTTCTTGCCACGGACGAAATACGATGATCCTTTCCAACTCATGGAAAGGCCTCTATTGAAACGAGTCCAATAGTTTTCGTGTTTGGTTGCTTAGTTTTCTTGATTGCCGCTTTGGAATTTTGATTTGGTGTTGCTTTCGATTTGCTTGGTTTTCGCTGCTGGTTTTATCGTTTGGAGCTTTGATTCTTGGGGAGTTCGGCAAGGAAGGATAGGCAAGAATTCTAATTGGTGCTCGTGCTGTGCAGGTCCGCGTAACTGACGTTTGATCGTCGCTAGACGAGATTCGTGTTTCAGCTACCTTTTTCCTTAACCAGTGAGTGGTTTGGACCCTTCTTTCCTACTTCTTCACGCCCACATCTCTAATGTTTCAAACGTTCACTCGATGATGCCCGGTTGGATGCCTAGGAAATCCTTGCCACAATGCATGCCAGCCACTAAGAAAGAAACATAGAAATTGTAGACTAATTTACTATATGCTTGCACACCTTATAATTTGAGTTGTTTATGAAGGGAATTGGTCGTTGGTGGCGGCCTAGTGCCTCGGACGGAGTTTGGACCTATGGGATACCAAAATCGAAATATCGCATTGAGAAAATATGAACTGTTGCATGAGATATATATTGCTGCTTTACTTCTTTGTTTATTTTGATGCATTGTATGATAATATGAATTGTTCATGCATTTGCATGGTCTGGGATAACTTGTGCACAAAGTTTGGCATTTCCTCGAAACGGCTTTCCGGGGCACTGGAACCGTATCGATCCGGAGGGAAATATTTGATTCGTGCTCGTCACGATGCATTGTGGGACCTCCAGCAGGGCTTGTTACCCGGGCTGATAGGGCGCACCGCTAATGCTTGAAATATGTCCCTAAGGTGTCGATCACACCAATGACCGCATAGAATAGAACACATGCTAATTTATTATCTTGTGCAGATGGTAAGTATACTTGTGTTTCGTTGCAGGGAAGGCGTGCATCGGTTGAGTAAGCAATCGATGCACTGGTTTGATTCAATGCTATTTTTCATTCCTATCAAAACATGCAACTGATATGAATTAAATTCACTTGCTTCTTTATAGAAGTTCATCTTAATGCATGCTCGCCCCTAATAAGCTAGTGTCGATTTAGTCGAGTGGGTTCATCCCGCTCACCAGTACAAGTTGAGTACTGACCCACGTTGTGGGCAACTATTTCAGGCACTCAGACGGTGCAACGCTAGTGGATAGACGAGGAGGCGTTAGGAGCACCTCTATTTTGAAGTATAGTTGGAGTCAGATCATTTTGGAGGCTTGGACTTTCAACCTATACAAGGGCGTAATGTATGAACGACGTGGACTATCTGATGGAACGCGCCCTGTCTTTTGAGTTATCTTTTGTAATGCAATATCAAGTAGCCGAGAGGCGCATCAATGTAAAACTCTATGTAAATTGCTCTGAATTATCAATGAAAAAGTATGTTTCTTCCTGCAGTTGTGTTCAAATCTCTGTGAATGTGTTTTCTAAATTGTGTTTCAAAATGGATTCCTATAACTGCAAGTTCTTGCCTTGTGCGAGCGCAACTCCAGGCTCGCACGGCATCACGCCCCAAGCGAGGACGAATCGATTCCGTAAAGGATCCAGCGAGGACGATCGACCCTTACGGGATCGGGGCGTGACAACAGGCCAAAAAATGTCAGGGAGAAAAGACAAAAATTATAAAAAGATGTGCCAAACAGTTCAGAGTCATGCGTTCAAAGAAAACAGCTCGTGGCCACATGAACTGCCCACCGCATAAACTGCTTGCCACATAACGCCACTCTTGGACTTAGCAAATTTTTTATTCGTTCAGCGAGTGAAAACACAAGCAATTTAAGGATAGCTCCATAACACTTTGAGTAATATACAGTCGTGCATCCAACAAGATGGACGCATGTTGTCAGTCTGTGGCAAGGAGTTCATCCCGCATAACCCTCTCTGGCCGCATAGCGCTCTCTACCGCATAGGTCGCTGGCCGCATGAAAATTTTGTCTTCTCCAACAGCAAGTTCAGCCGTGGCCGAAAGCTCCAAAAAATAAAAAAAATTATTTTCTTCATAAAAACTTCATTTTAACTCCAAATCAAGTGAAACAAAAGCCAAATTGCACGAAATAAAATGCTCTAACATAAAGAATAACTAGTTTTCGAAAACACTAAATTTTAATAGATCAAAATTAAGGAAAACTCATGGAACACATAAAAATCCTAAAATTAAAACTCAGATCTACAAAAATTTATACATCAAAATCCAAAACTCCAAGAACTAAATATGATCAGCAACTTAAGGAGAATATTTTCCATCCAATATATTTTAAAAACAACATATATATGAAAAATCCAAAAATTCAAGGTTTATCATGAAACAAGATGTACTTGCCTAAAAGTCCAATGACTTCTTCCTAGCTGGGTCCGGTGTTAGGGTTTGGCTAGGGAAGGTGCACGAGGGTGAGATAGAAGGGAGCAAGGAAGAAAAAATAAAAATAAAGAAGAAGAAAGAGAGGAGAGAGAGAGAAAAGCTCATATATATACTAAGATGAGAGGAAAAAATGGTTTAGTAATGGGTTCAATCAAATGAACCGAACCAGGTGTCTATTCTACATGCAGATCCTAAACCGGGTCTATGGAAATGCCAATAGGTATTCTATTAGTCTCGGGTAGTCTCTCTCAACAACAGAAAAAATAATAATTAAAATGACAGGAATCAACATGAGAAATACCGCAAGAATATATTATCAAAAAAAATTAAATTCTAGAAATTGAAGAAATACTAAATCTGGAATTGGGTGTGACATCTCTACCCTCCTTAGAAAAATTTTGTCCTCGAAATTTTACCAAGACTCGTCGAGCTGGAACACACGAGAAAGCTCAGGAAATCACAAGTCACTAATCAAAGGATTATACTAAGCAAATAATTAAAATAGAAAAGATATCTGCAGAAGTAACTAATGAATAAATGCACAAAAGTGACACACAGGAAAAATAGAGGCATGTGGATACATATACTCCTGAGTCAGTCGAATAGGAACTCGTCCTCGCCTGCCTATGCTGACTCTCACAAATGGACAAGAACCAAGCCTAGAGGTAAGTCGGTACCAATGACTATATCGAGGACATGAATCTAATCCAGGACATATCTTCGCAGTCGAAATATATGATAGACATCATGTACCACGAGATACAAGGACAGAAGAGCGGGGCAAAAACTTATATTTGCTCAACGAAAGGATCAAAATGACTGTCTTATTTCTAACGGGTCAGAATACAAGATCGTTCGACAGAAACCCAAGAATAAGACAAGGTAAAGAGAGCCCAAAAATCTCACCCACAATTGTAGCGCCTTCTTCTAACAACTGCTCTAGGTTGCCAAATATTTCGTCAGGCCATCATCCAGGGACTGTGGCTCTAACTTGATGTTGGTTCTGTCTTGCTGGTTGGGCTTGCTGGACTTACGCATACTGCGTCGGATGTTGTTGCTGGAACTTCTGAGTCTGCGTCGAAAGAGGACACTGGGCTAGGGGTCGAACTACTAACACTGGTCCTCACGGGCCTTCAATGGCTGCACGAGGCGGAGCTGGTAACTGGCGGACTGAAGAAGTCTCTGGGTATAAGATCGGGCATGAACCAATCATGTGTTCGGATGCCCCACATCTGAGACACTGTCATTGGCCCTCCTACACTGATCTTTGGTATGCCCTGGCTTGCCGTAGTGGCTGTATCCCGCTGATACGGACTGCCTGGTAGATTATACTGAGGTTACTGTAGAGGTTGGAGGTACTGGCGGGCGAGGTATTTTGACTGCTGGTGCTGGAGGTGATGACTGAATACTGATGCCTCTCATGGATGAGTGTGACCTCTTCTAGCCTCTGATCCTTGCTACTAATCTCTGGCCGACAAGTTCTTGGGACCTAGCTACCCCGAGTACTGCATCGTAGGTGGTATAATTATGATCCACCGTAAACTGCTGAAACTCTAGATATAACCCTTGCTCAAATCTCTTCGCTCGGTCTTCCTCGGAAGCTACCATATGAGGAGCAAATCGGCTAAGTCGGTAAAACTCGACCGCATACTGGTCGATCGATCTTATGTTCTGGCGGAGGTTGATGAACTGCTGTTGGAGCTGGAACTTAGCGGTTGTGTGAAAATACTTCTCCTAGAAGCGCTCCTTGAATGTCTGCCAGTTAATGGGCTTTAGAAGCGTCATTTCTTGTGCTACCCACCAACCTCGAGCAAGATCTGATAGTTATAACTTTATGACTGCTACATTCTCATCATCTGAGGTCTTGATTGCATCCAGAATGGCCTCAAAGTCCCGGAGCCAAGAATATGCTAAAACTGCATCTTTCGTGCCGAGAAACTTGGTTGGGTGCATGCGACTAACATTGGTCGCCGCGTTGTGAGTATAACGCTCAATGTTCTCGAGTGCTACTCTAACTCCATGGCAAAGAGTAGTGTTGGTCTGTTCTTGTCCTTGCTGAAACTGCTGGCAGAGTTGGACCACTTGTTGCTGAAGCTGGAGTTATTGTTGTTATTGTACCATCATCATAGCTTGGATCATCTCTAACATAGACTGCGAACATGCCTGCCCTAGTTGTACTGGTAGAACTAGTAGAATTGTCTGGGTTGGTTGGACTGGTATGAATGACGGAACTGGTTGTTCCAACAAGACTGGTGGAGATGATTGTGCTGGTCAGGCATGCGTGACTTGTGGAGCCGGCTGATGAAAAGCTACTGACGCTTGCCCTTGGTTCAATATCAGAATTTGGCACTGGCCTACTAGATCTAATGGAGCTATCGGTACAACGAAACCCTCGAAAGGAGAAGCGGGTGGGGTATCCCTGAAGGATAAGGACACAAGGATATCAACAAGGGACGAGAATGGAACAATCATGTCAAGCAAGTTTGAAGTTTAAGGAAAGCGAGCGGTGCATGTTGCAAGTGGAGTTCAATCGAAGATTATAGAGGATTGGGATTCTAACCGGATGAGTCCCCCCATGAGTCTAATAAATAGACCTGCGTGGGCCACTAAGAAAACTTTGTCACGCCCCGCTCCCAGAATACTAGATAAATACGAGGACTGACATGGCCAACCACACCTTGCAGAATACCAAAGTAAGCCGCAATATGTTAAGGTTGTCTAGAAGACAAATGGGTGAACTCTAGCATGCTATGATGTCAGTCCTAAGGCCAACAAATCATAATATTCCAATCCATCAACAACAATACAAGAGTATATCATACATGAAAGTAAAGAGACGTCCAAATTTATATGCCACATATGATCATGAATCTAGTGTATACAAAATGCTGCACTAGCAGAGTGTAATAATACATGATCAAATATACCAGCCATGCTCTAATATATATATATATATATATATATATATATATATATATATATATATATATATATATATATATATATATATATATAAGGAGCTAACTCTGCCCCTTGCTAAATACCACAAGATGAAGTAATCAAGACGAGGGGTAGAAGAAGAAAACCCACTCGCGAGCTTCGGCCGCAGTCCTACGAGTGCGAGCCATCTTGCTGGAAGTGCGGTGGATCCTGGTTCTCTTCGGGGTAAACTGGCCATGCAATGCCAGTGGGATCAGAACCCCAAGCAACAAGTACCACAAAGGAGCTCTAGGTGATAGACCAAACACATCACAACATAATCAGAAAGAGATATAAAAGGAATAAATGTTGATCGAGACTTGTACCGTACCAATGTACTTGTCTCAAGAATAATACTGGAAAAACTGATAACAAGTGAATAAATGAAAGTTAGGCGATGAGCGATAAAATAGCATAGGTACTACTCTAGATCGGGACCACAACCCTTAAACTAAACAAGGATCGAGGTTGCAGACCTTCACCCTAGCAAAACTTAGCACCCTAACTACGTGCCGGGAAAAAAATGAAACTAGAAGAGTGAGTTATAATGAAAGTAACAGAATTCATCGTACGACCAAACAACTTTACGACTTGCTACAATTAACTAGCTAGGGTTATCACATACATTAATTACTAAATGCATGTTTTAAGAATATTGCTATCACCGACACTGTAGGTAACCCAAATAGCCAAGGGTACGCTTGTCTAGTAAACTTAAATGCACATTCAACCATACAATAACATAACTTGTTACTTGTCATAAACAAAAATTAAACTTATAGGCATAAACTTAAACTTGTAATCATAAACTTGCTTTATAAACATAAACTTTTATATAAACTTGTCTTATAAGTGCCGCAGCACGAGTAAACTTGGTCAGTCATGGAGCCATTTCCTAGCAGGGTTGTTCTATGCCGTATAGGGCCCTTAGAGATTGGGGTTGCCGGTAGCACAATATTCTTCCTTTTCAATGATCTAGGTAAATCTTATCATGTTAAATTATTACTAAATTATTTCAAGTTCTTGAGTCGTGGACACTTGAGAACTCCCTAGAATAACGGGTCACAAATATGAGCTTTTCACGAGTTATCGTATTCGCGACATGCGATACATTGGACAATACTCACACTCAATTTCCCGATGCCAAATATAATAGATTTTATACACAAATATTTTCACGGTGTCGTGAGGTTTGTGAACTTGTACATAAACTTGTCTTGTGAACTTACTTGCAAAACTTTTCTGGTATCATAAACTTGTATGGACATAAGGAAGCACACAACAATAATCACTAAAAGAAATTACTAAATTAACATAATAAAGGGAACACAAAATGCACACAAGAATTTATGGCCTCATACGCTCACTGGCCGCATGTACTCACTTGCTGCATGCGCTCACTAGTCGCATGCACCCAATTATCGCATGGACTCACTGGTCGGATGTACCCAATTGTCGTATGGACTCACTTGCCGCATGCTCAGGGTTCTCCTTGGGGCAAGTGCTGAGTGATGGGTCAATAAATGAAGTGTCAGTGAAGTGACATAAATTGATTGATGCGACAGGGCAAAAAGTGTCAGGAAGAAAAGCCAAGAATTATAAAAGATGTGCCAAACAGTTCAGAGTCATGAATTCAAGAAAAATAGCTCGTGGCCGCATGAACTGCCCGCCGCATAAACTGAAAACAACAAAACACCCCTCTTGGACTTAGCGAATTTTGCATTCGTTCAACGAGTGAAAACACAAATAGTTCAAGGATAGCTCCAGAATACTTTGTGTAATGTACAGTCATGTATCCAACAAGATGGACGCATACTGTTAGTATGCTACAAGGAGTTCAGGCCGTATAACCTTCTTGGACCGCATAGCAGTCTCTCTCGCATTAGTCGCTGGTTGTAGTGTCCCGCTCCGCGTTGACACAATGTACAAGAAATATCGGTTTGATGACTCAAAAAAAAAAATTCTTGGAGAGCTTCTTATTGAACTAGAAGATGACTGATCTAGATGAGTGGAAAAAACTTCATTCTCTGATTCCTGCATGCCTTAATAATGAATCTGATTTTTATAATGCATGTTGCTAAGAAGATTATTATTTTCGTTGCATGAATAATAGAACTGCATGCTTAGCTTGAACTTGGATGCTTGTCAATAGATGTCACGACCCGCATCCGAATATTCGGGCACGAGTACGTGGGTACGTCCAGCCTACGCCGCAGTGTCGGCGGTAGTACGCTGTCTAGGCCATATCCACAGGTAATTAAATCTATCTCATCCACAATAACAAATAGGCAAGGATAATAACAGGAAGTAGGAATGCTAATTTTCATAAAACAAATTATGACAACAGATCCATAGTTTATTACAGAACCAGAAGATAAATCGGGGACAAACCTAATTACTATGCTGAAAGAAAATACTAACTAACTGGCTGACTACTCCTCAAAGGTAGTCTCCTGAGTGGGAACCGGCTTCTCAACTGTATTACCTGCTACCTCATAGGGACCATAATATGTGGGGGCATAGTCCTCATCATCGCCTAAATCAACGGATCCAGTCAGGAAAGGAGCAAAGTACCAAATGCACAACAAAGCTTAAACTAAATATTTATGACAAGTAGAAAAGAAATGACTAAGTATCATGTTGAGAAATATGCATAATAGATAGTAAAATTAACTAAGAGTTAAGCACTAAAAATCAGAAAATATAAGTAAAACAGGATTAATTGCTATAAACCAGGGACATGAGTAAAACAGTAATATAATGAGGCAAGAAAATGTAACTGTAACAAGACAACAGGAACTGCAACAAGACAAGAACTATTGTGTGTGAACTTGTGTATTTAGAATACATAGTTGGCATATAGGGGTTTATAAGGCTAATCCGACCGTCATAGATGGCTATTAAACAGGAATAATCAAGATCCGGCTGATGGTACAGTCGCGTACCAACAGCTATTAGACAGGAACAGGGGGAAGGGTAAACTACATGCCTCCTAGTATTCTCCCACCCGACACGAAAAGCAAGACATAAACTCCAGAAATCCAGTATTCTAATACTACGTGTAAACATCCAATGGTACTAGTAGAGCAAGGAACTAATTATCACAATATAAAGAATAAACTTGAAGTGCAGGTACTTGCCTGATGTTTGGATCCAATTACCGTTTTGTGCCTCAGAAAAATTTTCAGAAATGAGTCCAGATGCTGAAATAAATATTACCATCATGCTTAGAAGATATCAAATAGCTAAAAACGCCTGTCCTTGAGTCCAATTTGGAGACAAGGGCAAAAACGGCAATTTTGGGTCAAAACGGGGTCCGCATGTGGGCCCACTTTGCACCGAAAAATGTGTCAGGGTCAAAGATTTCCAAATTCATCAAACTTAGTGTCAACAGGTCAGGAACGATGATACGAACACAACGGAACTTCCAGAATTGGATTCCGATGAGCCGATCACGAAATCGCCCGTCGAGCGGGGTCTGTGGGGCCCACGACACGCGATTTTGTCAACGTTCTCAGAATCGAACCAAACTTGGGTCACAGGACCAGCGTATCGCTACGAGTCCAATGGCGCAAGTTTCGTTTTGATCCGACGTGTGTACAGAAAGTTAGGGCGTGATTCAGAAAAGGCAGATACGGGGCGGTGTCTGTGGATACGCGTTGATCCCGGTGTGCACGTACACCCGAATCGACTTCCGCGAAATCTCACACGTCCGTATCAACGATGCGCACGTATCTGTGAAGACCTCACGCGACCAAGTCATCCCGTTTGGCGGGGCGTACCAAGTTTCGGGGTGAATCGGGTCGATGTTTTTCCTGTTTTTGGATCGCGGTGTGCGATCCCCACAGGACGCGATGCCCCGAGCGGTTTGTCCGGGCACCGAGAGGGTCATACAGGCTTCGCAACGCAATTTACGAAATTGAAAATGGGGCAGCGAGGAAAAAGTTATACGTACCTGAACTGGGCTCCGAAAACTAGAATTTTCGTGTCCGTGTGTCGAGCCTTGTGTCCTGTGTTCACTGCCGTGTCCGACACAAAGGGGGATTTAGGGTTAGGGTTTGGGAATTCCGGCGAGGGGAGGCCGGTCGGAGGAAGGCTGGGCTGGCGGAGGCGACGGCGGGCAGCGGAGGAGGCGGCCAGGGACGGTGGAGCTCCGGGGAGGTCGGGCAGAGGCGAGGAGGCTGCTGCGGGTCTCCGGCGAGGGGGCTCGATGGGCTAGGTGGTCGGAGCGGCTGAGGGGAAGGAGGAAGGAGGCTGGGGCGAAGGCGGCCGGCGGCGAGGCGACTCACGGCGAGGTCAGGGGAGGAGATGGCTGCGGTGGCGGAGTGGGGGTTCGTGGTAGTCGACGGGGGAGGAGGAAGGGGGTATTAATAGAGGAGGGAGGAGGTCGGGGAGGCCGGGCAAGGCGGAGGAGAGGGCCGAGGGAGGCAGCGGCCAGCGCGGGAAGGGGGCGCGTGGCCGCGGCAGCGCGGAGGTCGGCCGGCGAGTCCGGCGAGAGACGCGGGGCGGGGGACTGGGTCAGGGAAGTGGGTTTGGGTTCGGGTCGGGTTCGGTCGGGCGGACCCGACCCGACCCGTTAGGGTTAATGGGCTGAGCCTGGGCTGATGGGCCGGGTTTACGGGCTGGGTTTGGGCCGAAAATAATAAAAACAAATAATAATAATAATAATAATAATAATTAATAATAAATAAATAAATAAATAATAGTTTTTAGGTGTTTTAAAATAGGTCCGGGGCCCGATAAATTCCAGAAAAATTACCCTAAGTCCAGTTTTTTTATTTTACACCCAAAAATATTATTTTCATAATATTTTAATATTATTTATTATTAATAAAAATCATTTAATAATTAAAAACCCTGAATTTAATTACAGAAAATTCCTAGAAAATTCCAGAAAATTGTGATAAATCCTAACTTAAAATTCTTTGCAAAATCAGGGGGTTTACAATCTACCCAACTTATAAAAATTTCGTCCTCAAAATTTAAAATTAAGCCATAATCTGTTAACCCTTCATGTACATAAGGCAAGTCCATCACAATCTCCTTGCGATAATTAAAATCCTAATCATATCCACTGCAATCACTTCAAGGTTAAGATGACTACTTGTTCCAATCAAAAATTTAACCTATGGTTATCACTTCTTACTTTCTCAAATTACCCTCAGGTAAATTTTTAAATTAAGCCCGTATAACATCTTCAAGATTTGCATACGCTTATAAATTTGCCTCACGATTCTAACTATCATAAATTCCTCTAGAAGTGATTCGAGTCTACAGTATTCCCATTTGTATGCTTCAACCTTTTAAATTCCATTCACATCCTCAATATTCCAACTAGGTAGTCCAACCATCAAATTTTAATTTTTAATTGAAAAATAATTTAAATGTAGTCCACCAATGTTCAAATCTGAATTATATATCCTCTAGATTCAAATTGATAATTTTACCTTCATTATTCAAAATTTAAATCATGTACCTAAGGTACAACTATTGGGTCCTCGATATCAATTCATTAATCATCTTAGTCACTCCTCTAAATTTTCAAAATTAGAATGGATTGAACATCTCCTAATCTAATCTTACTCGGTCACAAGAGAAATTTATCTCGAGTTGACAATGCACTGCAACCCAACTTAGAATTTACCTATCCATCACAAAAGGCTATATACCTTAAGAAAATATTCCTTAATATGTTTACTCATGTCATTCAATCATCGAACTTCAACGCCGATCATATCACATATGATATGTCCTTAATTTCGAAAGAATAATCCTCAAGTATGTGATCGGCCTATGGAACATATCTAGTATTCTCTATGTATCAAACTCATACCAAGCACGAGGTTTCGTCTTTCCGAAATAAGGGAAGACGAAGATCAATAATAAAGAGTTCAAGGGTGAGGTGATAGAACAGAAATATCGGGATCAAGGCATTTAAAGAATTCAAATGGGAATTGTCAAGTAGTTGTGGATTGAATCATATCTTGGTAATTCCTATTCACATGCTCGTATTAATACAGTTATGTAACTGATACGATATGCTCAGACATGTCTAGGGCAAGTATATTTTGTCTACTAATCACTATATATCTCAATCCACGTAAAGTATTATTTCGAAGGGTGAATCAAGCGCACTATGGTTGATCAGACCGTAATACACTGATTCTGAAATGACAATTGTATTAGTGTGTCGACCAAATAATACATATGTCATGAACAAGCTTGATAAAAGGATAAGCTTTCAAAACTAGGCTATACTAGCAGCATAAGTCAAGATAGTACAACAAATACAAGTACGCTAGATGATGATGAAAGGAGGTACAAATTATTTAAGTTCACAAAAACAACACACAATAAGCACAATAGCAAAAGACTCTACAATCTCTTTAGTTATCAAATTTAAAAGCAGACCAGGTTATTAGCAAGTTCAAAATTACTAGGTTGGGGCTGAGGTCACGAACCAATAGGCACGAGCTAAACAATACTAGAAACGGTATCTACGAATCACCTGTGCGCATTAGCTACTCCAAAAGTCTGCGCGTTCTCCACGGTCATGCTAGTAGAGCATCTCGTGGTGATCTTGTAGGAACCTCATCGCTTGCTGCTAGATCCATTACTCTGCATCCAAAATAAACGATAAGGGACGCACAGGAGTCAAGGCAGGATGCAAGTCAAGGAATTAATTTGAAGTCGATATGGATATCAAGAACGTTTCAAGTAAGTGGATGAGATCCTAAAAACTTATCCTATCTTATTGCAGGCCTGTTCGGTCCCTAAGTTGAAACCGAACAATTTAGTCGTTGACCTGCATGGGCCACCACAAAAATGTGTCACAACCCGCACCCGGATATTCGGGTACGAGTACGTGGGTACGTCCAGCCTACGCCGCAGTGTCGGCGGTAGTACGTTGTCTAGGTCATATCCACAGGTAATTAAATCTATCTCATCCACAATAATAAATAGGCAAGGATAATAACAGGAAGTAGGAATGCTAATTTTCATAAAATAAATTATGACAATAGATCCATAGTTTATTACAGAACCAGAAGATAAATCGGGGACAAATCCGATTACTATGCTGAAAGAAAATACTAACTAACTGGCTGACTACTCCTCAAAGGTAGTCTCCTGAGTGGGAACCGGCTTCTCAACTGTATTACCTGCTACCTCATAGGGACCATAATATGTGGGGGCATAGTCCTCATCATCGCCTAAATCAACGGATCCAGTCAGGAAAGGAGCAAAGTACCAAATGCACAACAAAGCTTAAACTAAATATTTATGACAAGTAGAAAAGAAATGACTAAGTATCATGTTGAGAACTATGCATAATAGATAGTAAAATTAACTAAGAGTTAAGCACTAAAAATCAGGAAATATAAGTAAAACAGGATTAATTGCTATAAATTAGGGACATGAGTAAAACAGGAATATAATGAGGCAAGAAAATGTAACTGTAACAAGACAACAGGAACTGCAACAAGACAAGAACTATTGTGTGTGAACTTGTGTATTTAGAATACATAGTTGGCATGTAGGGGTTTATAAGGCTAATTCGACCGTCATAGACGTCTATTAAACAGGAATAATCAAGATTTGGCTGATGGTACAGTCGCGTACCAACAGCTATTAGACAGGAACAGGGGGAAGGGTAAACTACATGCCTCCTAGTATTCTCCCACCCGACACGAAAAGCAAGACATGAACTCCAGAAATCCAGTATTCTAACACTACGAGTAAACATCCAATGGTACTAGTAGAGCAAGGAACTAATTATCACAATATAAAGAATAAACTTGAAGTGCAGGTACTTGCCTGATGTTTGGATCCAATTACCGTTTTGTGTCTCGGTAAAATTTCCAAAAATGAGTCCAGATGCTGAAATAAACATTACCATCATGCTTAGAAGATATCAAATAGCTAGAAACGCCTGTCCTTGAGTCCAATTTGGAGACAAAGGCAAAAACGGCAATTTTGGGTCAAAACGGGGTCCGCATGTGGGCCCGCTTTGCACCGAAAAACGTGTCAGGGTCAAAGGTCTCCAAATTCACCAAACTTAGTGTCAACAGGTCAGGAACGATGATACGAACCCAACGGAACTTCCATAATTGGATTCCGATGAGCCGATCACGAAATCGTCCGTCGAGCGGGGTCTGTGGGGCCCACGACACGCGATTTCGTCAACGTTCTCAGAATCGAACCAAACTTGGGTCACAGGACCAGCGTATCGCTATGAGTCCGATGGCATAAGTTTCGATTCGATCCGACGTATGTACAGAAAGTTAGAGCATGATTCAGAAAAGGCAGATACGGAACGGTGTCTGTGGATACGCGTTGATCCCGGTGTGCACGCACACCCGAATCGACTTCCGCAAAATCTCACACGTCCGTATCAACGACGCGCACGTATCTGTGAAGACCGCTCGCGACCAAGTCGTCCCATTTGGCGGGACGTACCCAGTTCCGGGGTAAATCGGGTCGATATTTTTTCTGATTTTGGATCACGGTGTGCGATCCCCACAGGACGCGATATCCCGAGCGGTTTATCCGGACACCGAGAGGGTCATACAGGCTTCGCAACACAATTTACAAAATTAAAAATGGGGCAGCAAGAAAAAAGTTACACGTACCTGAACTGGGCTCCGAAAAATAGGGTTTTCGTGTCCGTGTGTGTCGAGCCTTGTGTCCTGTGTTCACTGCCGTGTCCGACACAAAGGGGGATTTAGGGTTAGGGTTTGGGAATTCCGGCGAGGGGAGGCCGGCCGGAGGAAGGCTGGGCTGGCGGAGGCGATGACGGGCAGCGGAGGAGGCGGCCAGGGACGGTGGAGCTCCGGGGAGGTCGGGCAGAGGCGGGGAGGCCGCTGCGGGTCTCCGGCGAGGGGGCTCGACGGGCTAGGTGGTCGAAGCGGCTGAGGGGAAGGAGGAAGGAGGCTGGGGCGAAGGCGGCAGGCGGCTAGGCGACTCACGGCGAGGTCAGGGGAGGAGACGGCTGCGATGGCGGTGTGGGGGTTCGTGGTGGTCGACGGGGGAGGAGGAAAGGGGTATTAATAGAAGAGGGAGGCGGTCGGGGAGGCCGGGCAAGGCGGAGGAGAGGGCCGAGGGAGACGGCGGCCAATGCGGGAAGGGGGCGCGTGGCCGCGGCAACGCGGAGGTCGGCCGGCGAGTCCGGTGAGAGACGCGGGGCGGGGGACTGGGTCAGGGAAGTGGGTTTGGGTTCGGGTCGGGTTCGGTCGGGCGGACCCGACCCGACCCGTTAGGGTTAATGGGCTGAGCCTGGGCTGATGGGCCGGGTTTACGGGCTGGGTTTGGGCTGAAAATAATAAAAACAAATAATAATAATAATAATAATTAATTAATTAATTAATAATAAATAAATAAATAATAGTTTTTAGGTGTTTTAAAATAGGTCCGGGGTCCGATAAATTCCAGAAAAATTACCCTAAGTCCAGTTTTTTTATTTTACACCCAAAAATATTATTTTCATAATATTTTAATATTATTTATTATCAATAAAAATCATTTAATAATTAAAAATCCTGAATTTAATTACAGAAAATTCATAAAAAATTCCAGAAAATTGTGATAAATCCCAATTTAAAATTCTTTGCAAAATCCGGGGGTTTACAATAGAAGAACCATTGCTATGCTAATAAGAAAGAGTAAGAGATTGCTTGAACATGTTTCCTGATCGCTTGTGTTTTGATAGAACTACTTCGTGCTTGAACTTGATCAGAGAGATGGCGGCCAGTCCGTACAGAGATAGAAAAGAAGAGATAGATGGTCTGCTATTTTATTTCGTCTGCATCGTAGAGTTTATCTGATAGTGTTTTATGCATTCGCATCGGTCGGACAATGGCTATTAGTGCAGAGCTGAACCCTGGTCCCGGCTGCTAATATGTTAATGAAGAGCAACCATGAGTCACAGCTGCTAATAGCATCAGATAAAAGAGTCATTAGTTAGCTGGATTTCTGCTACTGATCCTGAGTTTCTCGGGGATCGAAAGCATATAGATAGTTCATCTTGTTTGCTTGATAGAAGGATAGTTTCTAGATGGTGCATTGGCCCTAGAGTCTTTGAGTATAGCTCACGAGACACGCTGCGCACACCCTGATAGTAGAATAATTGGCTTGTCTTGTGTGCTTGAATGCTATCGAACACGAACTCTGATTTCAAAGATGTCACGCCCCAGTCCCAAAATACCAAGGGACTAGCCACGTGGCAATGGCCAGCATCATAACTCCAATGGACAAACCCAATTTAATAAACCCGTTAGAGTATACTTAAGCTGTAATATATATAAAATGGTCTACAAATACCTGTCACAGTCTATATATCTAATCTCATCCACAATAAGCATCAAAATCACAAAGAGATAGTCCAGTCATAATGAACATAAAATGATCTGTCCAACCAAAGCAATATAAATAATATCACGGAGAATAACCCGTCATCAAAATAGAAAGAAAAATAACTCCAAGTACAATATCCAGAAGTCACTATAAGATCAAATATCTAAGAACACTAAGTATAATAAATGAATGATGAGAATATTGTGTGCTCAAGAGAAGTCCTCTGGAACAACCTCGTCCTCTGTAACCTGTACGTCTCCAATAGTAGCATATGCCCCGTAAACCTCGGGATAGCAGTCCTCGTCTACACCTGGGGACATAATCCGGATCCAGCTCCTCAGGGGACATAGCAAGGTACAATAAACACTCAAGTCAAATAAAATGCAACAAGTAAATATAAACAGATCCTTAGGACAAGCTATGTAACCAGCTAAGTAAAATACAAATGAGAGCATCATTAGTACTCAGGTTGAGACCAATACAAGCTATGTATCGGGGAGCCCATAGCAGCAAGTAGTATCACGACTCCAGTATAAGTGCCAAAGATCTGAGACAGAGTCCAAGGCACCTCCAGTAGTATATATATAAATAATCAGCCTGTAGCTTGTGTGTCTCTTCCTACCCAATGTAATATCATATCTCATGTCTATGACGTCTCATGTCCATAACACGCAAGATCATGACCTCTAGCTAGTACAACGAGTCATAATGATATCTCAATAATATGCAAGTCTCATGTCACGAATCATGTAAGCCTATACAAAATCACCATGAATAACTCAAAAAGGATTCTATCACATAAAATAGTGTCAAGTGTCCTATAGTATGACGTACTTGGTAAAGCAAGCACGCAAAAGTATAGGATCGTGGAATCAACTCTCTAAGTGACGTTACACGACTCCGCGTACGATGTCGACACCCGAATCTTGTTCGGACGGTAAGCAACGTCTCACGGTCCTAGGTTGAACAGGAACATCACAAGAATATATATATATATATATATATATATATATATATATATATATATATACAAGCAGATAATATAACAGGATCTACTGCAAGTTTGGTAAAGTACACTTGCCTGGGTTCTGAACTCCGTCAACTGCTCATGGGAAAGTAAAATCTGCACGTACACCTCCGGATGCTGAAACAAACATCACCAATATTCTCAGAATACTTAAAATAGCTAAGATTGACTACCCATAATTCTAATTTGAACAAAGGGGCAAAATTGACAGTTTTTTGTCAAAGCGGGGTCCACATGTGGCCCACTTCGTACCGAAAAATGTGTCAAAGATAAAGTTCTCTAAATTCGTCAAACTTAGTGTCTACGAGTCCAGAACGATGATATGAACCCAACGGAATATCCAGAACCGGATTTCGATGATCCGATCACGAAATCGCCTGTCATATGGAACCGTGGGACCCACGAAACGATATTTCGTCAACGTTCTCAGAATCGAACCAAACTTAGGTTACATGACCAGCATAATTTTATGAATCCAATAGCACAAGTTTCATTGCAAACCAACGAGTACATACGAAGTTATGGCGAGGTGTCGGAATAGGCAGATACGGTATTTTTTGACAAATACGCGTTGATTTCAGCGTGCACACACGTCCAAATCAAGTTCCGTGAAATCTCACACGTCTGCGTTGACGATAAGCATATTTCAGTAAAATCTTCACATGATGAAGTTACCTCGTTTAGCGGGACGCACCCCGTATCGGAGATTTTGGGAGTTTAAAAAAAAGTTTTTGGTCGTTTTGGAATCAAAATAATTTATCCATTAAAGCAAACTAATAAAAACTAAAAGAACAGTAAAAAACTTGGTTATATTATGAATAAGTCCTTTCAATTAAATTCTAAAAATAATTAACGAGTTGGTAGAAAATTGGACATGAACATGGGTACTTGGACTGAATTTCTGAACTGTTTTTGAACAGCTTTTCGGCCAACTTCTGGTCGATTTTTCGATCAAACCTGGGGGCCTAAATTTGTTCCACTTGAAGGAAATCCCAGAGGGTTAGTTTGTGAACATACCAGCGAAGACGGGACGCAAAACGGACGAGCGAGGAGGGCAAGAACTTTTACGCGAAGGGAGGTCGCATGGTTCTGCTGCTGTGCGCGTGCGGTCGGCCGCGCGGCTGCTGCGACGGCGCTGCGGGCGGTCGGCGGCTCCGGCGGGGTGATGGTGGAGGTGGTGGAGGCGTGGGTGATGGTGGAGGTGGTATGGTTTAAGGTTAGTGTTTAGTTATAGTTATATGTATGCATATATATAGATGGGAAGGGGTCTCCTGTGTACGGGTTTGGTAGTTTTATATTTTGGGTTTGGGTTTCGGATTAATGGGTTTGGATTTGGGTTTAGAATTTAGGTTTTATTTTATTTTATTTTATTTTATTTTTTTTATTTATTTAATAGTTATATGTAAAAAAAATCCCAAAAATAGTTAGGCACTTGGAATTTTTTTAGAAAATTTATATTTCCTCTAACAAATAATTTACACCCAATTTTTTATCAATTAAAACGGTATTTACTAAATATTAATGAATATTAAATTAATTAAATAAATCCATAAATTCTATTTTCTACTTAATATTATATTGGGAGTATGCGGGGGTTCGAATAACGCAACTCGAGTGTCATGTGCGTAATAAGACCAATTAGGCTCATAACATGGATTTAGTTGAAATCAATGGGTTAGTATGGCGTGTTAAAATTGTACGCCACAACAAAATGGTTAATTAAATCATCGTTTTCTCATAGTTGTGTCACAAAAGTTGTGCGACCAAAACAAAGCATGGGATTACGAATTTGTTAGGGACTGTCATGGCAGGAGCCTAATTTGACTCGTCTAAGTCGAGCATTCTAGGTTAGTTGGAAGAAAAATGCTAGTGTTGCACTCAAGATCTTAAAACCATTGTGGTTGGTTTTCAAAGTTCAATTAAATTATCGAATAAATATTAAAATAAAAAAAAATTATTAATTACCGAACTAACCCTATGTAAAAATTAGGGTGCTCACAATCTACCCACCTTAAAAGAATTATGTCCTCGTAATTAAGAAAATTAAAATGTAACTGCCCAAAAAAGGTTTCTCCAGAAGAGATGACGCAGTTGTAAGACATATTTGTTGAAGCACGACACAAAGGATAAGGGACCATGAACAAGAGAAAAATCGAGAGGAAGGGTGAGGGTTTTGTTCAAGCAAAACACGTAGGGAAGCAATGAAAACTTTTTTTTCCAAGGCAATGAGAGATGAGTAACTCAAGAGTCTGATTAGAACGAAGATCAACTACAACTTATAAAAATTTGGGTACCACTTACATATTACTGCTCTAGACTAACAAGTTCATGCTAATATAATACTAGGTATAGACTAGGGAATGAAACTAACAGGCACATGCTAAAGTATTACTAGGAATATTCGTTACTGTAGCTAGCTATGATAAGACTAAATCTTACCCATACTCGTTACTCCTCGAGTCCGTACCTCCTCCACTGTCATTGCAAAAGCCTGTCTACGTCCCTGTGGTGGTACCCTCTGCTGTTGCTGTGCCTGCTGGAAGAGTGCTGCCTGTGGTGCCAAGGGTGGCCTTGGCTGATATCCTCCCGGTGCTGGTGGTCTGAATCCTCCATCTTCCGCCTGTGATGCTCCTGGTGCTGGATAAGCTGGTCGATGTGGCTGCTGGACTGGCCCTGGTGCTCGTAAAGCAGGTCGATGAACCATCTGTGTTCCTCCCCGATGCTCAGGGAAATCCATGGCTGAATGCTAATGGGATCCGCAAGCTAAACATAATCCCAATTTGCGTCTGCACTCCCCTATCAATATGGCCTACCTTGCCACAGTAGTGACAAGTAGGAAGGGATGGGGCTCGTGATGTTGCTCTCTGTGGTGGATTTATCTGGGGTCGCTTTATAGGCTTCCCGTGTAGTGCTCGAGCTGGTACTAATGCGTACGGTCTCTTCTAGCTGGACTCCCTCCTGTGGATGCGCTTAATGCGTCGAGCTATGGCAAGGACATCCGTATAAGAAGTAGGTGCAACTGCACCAATCAATCTTTGTAACTGAAAGCTCACTCCGTCAAAGAATTTCTCCGTCTTCTCTTCTTCTATCGAGATCAGTGTAGGGTCGAATAGTTGAGTCAAGCATGATACAAGTCAAGAAATTTATTCGAGTCCGATATAGAGGTCAAGAACGTGTCAACATGTGGATGAGATCCTATAATTTATCCTATCAATTGCAGGCTTGCTCGGTTCCTTAGTTGAAACCAAAGCAATATATTCGTAGACCTGCATTGGCCACCACAAAAACTATGTCACGCCCCAGTCCCAAAATACCAAGGGACTAGCCACGTGGCAATGGCCAGCATCACAACTCTAATGGACAAACCCAATTTAATGGACCCGTTAGAGTGTACTTAAGCTGTAATACATATAAAATGATCTATAAATACCTGTCATAGTCTATATATCTAATCTCATCCACAATAAGCATCAAAATTATAAAGAGATAGTCCAGTCACAATGAACATTAAATGATCTGTCCAACCAAAGCAATATAAATAATATCGTGGGGAACAAACCGTCATCAAAATGGAAAGAAAAATAACTCCAAGTACAATATCCAGAAGTCACTACAAGATCAAATATCTAAGAACACTAAGCATAATAAATAAATGGTGAGAATACTGTGTGCTCAAGAGAAGTCCTCTGGAATAACCTCGTCCTACGCAACCTGTACGTCTCCAATAGTAGCACATATCCCGTAGATCTTGGGATAGCTCTCCTCGTCAACAACTGGGGACATAATCTGGATCCAGGTCCTCAGGGGAAATAACAAGGTACAATAAACACTCAAGCCAAATGAAATACATCAAGTAAATATAAACAAATCCTCAGGACAAGCTATGTAATCAACTAAGTAGAATACAAATAAGAGCATCACTAGTACTCAGGCTGAGACCACTACAGGCTCTGTATCGGGGAGCCCATAGCAGCAAGTAGTATCACGACTCCAGTATATGTGCCAAAGATTTGAGACATAGTCTAAGGTACCTCCAATAGTATATATATAAATAATCAGCTTGTAGCCTGTGTGTCTCTTCCCACCTAATGTAACCTCATGTCTCATGTCCATGATGTCTCATGTCCATAACACGCAAGATCATGACCTCTAGCTAGTACAACGAGTCATAATGATATCTCAATAATATGCAAGTCTCATTGTCACGAATCCTGTAAGCCTATACAGAATCACTATGAATAACTCAAAAAGATTCTTTCATATAAAATAGTATCAAGTGTCCTATGGTATGATGTACTTGGTAAAGCAAGCACGCAAAAGTATAGGATCATGGAATTAACTCTCTAAGTGACGTTACACGACTCCGCGTACGACGTCGACACCCGAATCTTGTTCGGACGCTAAGCAACATCTCACGGTCCTAGGTTGAACAAGCACATCATAAGAATATATATATAAAAACACAAGCAGATAATATAACAGGATCTACGACAAGTTTGGCAAGGTACACTTGCCCGGGTTCTGAACTCCGTCAACTGTTACTGGAAAAGTAGAATCTGTACGTACACCTCCGGATGCTGAAACAAACATCACCAATGTTCTCAAAATACTTGAATTATTTAGGATTGACTACCCATAAGTCCAATTTGGACACAGAAACAAAATTGACAGTTTTAGGTCAAAGCGGGATCCACTTGTAGCCCACTTCGCATCAAAAAATATGACGGAGATAAAGTTCTCCAAATTTATCAAACTTAGTGTCTATGAGTCCGAAATGATGATACGAACCCAACGGGACATCCAGAACTGGATTCCGATGCTGATGACTGTTATATGAAACCGTGGGGCCCACGAAACGATATTTCGTCAACGTTCTCAGAATCGAACCAAACTTGGGTCACAAGATCAGCGTAACACTACGAATACAATTTTATAAGTTTTGTTGCGAACCGACGAGTACACACGAAGTTATGATAAGGTATCAGAATAGGTCGATACGGTATTTTTCGGCGGATACGCGTTGATTCCAGCGTGCACACACATCCAAATCATGTTCCACAAAATCCCACACATCCGCGTTGATGATGTGCGCCTTTCGGTAAAATTCTCACACGACAAAGTTGCCTCGTTTAGTGGGACGCACTCCGTATCGAAGATTTTTGGTATTTTAAAAACAAGTTTTTTGTCGTTTTGGAATCAGAATAATTTAACCATTAAAGCAAACTAATAAAAACTAAAAGAACAGTAAAAAACTTGATTATATTATGAAAAAGTTCTTTTATTTGAAAATAATTAACGAATTGGTAGAAAATTGGACATGAACATGGGTACTTGGACTGAATTTCTGAATTATTTTTGAACAGTTTTTCGGCTAACTTCCGGTCGATTTTTCGATCAAACCCGAGGGCCTAAATTCGTTCCACTTGAAGGAAATTCTAGAGGGTTAGGTTGTGAACATACCAGCGAAGACGGGACATGAAATGAACGAACGAGGAGGGCAGAACCTCCGCGCGAAGGGGGGCGCACGGTATTGCTGTTGTGCACGTGCGGTCAGCCGTGCGGTCGCTGCAGTGGCGCTCCGGCGCTACTGCGGTGGCGCTCCGGCGCTACTGCGGTGCTCCGGGGCTGCGGGCTGTCGACGGCTCCAGCGGGGTGATGGTGGAGATGGTGGAGGCGTGGGGGATAGTGGAGGTGGTATTTTTTTAGGGTTAGGGTTTAGTTATAGTTATATATATGCATATATATATATGGGAAGGGGTCTCCTGTGGACAGGTTGGGTAGTTTTAGGTTTTGGGTTTCAGGTTAATGGGTTTGGGTTTCGGGTTAATGGGTTTGGGTTTCAGGTTAATGGGTTTGAGTTTCGGGTTAATGGGTTTGGGTTTGGGTTTAGAATTTAGGTTTTATTTTATTTTATTTATTTAATAGTTATATGTAGAAAATTTCTAAAAAATAGTTAGACACTTGAAAAAATTCTAGAAAATTTATATTTCCTCCAACAAAAAATGTATACCCATATTTATATCAATTAAAAAGTTATTTACTAAATATTAAATTAATTAAATAAATCCATAATTCTATTTTCTACTTAATATTATATTGGGAGTATGCAGGGGGTTCGAATAACGCAACTCGAGTGTCATGTGCGTAATAGGACTAGTTAGGTTCATAGCATGGATTTAGTTGGAATCAATGGGTTGGTGTGGCGTGTTAAAATCGTACGCCACGACAAAAGGGTTAATTAAATCATTATTTTCTCGTAATTGTGTTGCAAAAGTTGTGCGAACAAAACAAAGCATGAGATTGCAAATTTGTAAGGGACAGTCATAGCAGGAGCCAAATTTGACTCGTCTAAGTCGAGCATGCTAGGTTGGTTGGAAGAAAAATGCTAGTGTTGCAGTCAAGATCTTAAAAGCATGGTGGTTAGTTCCCAAAGTTCAATTAAATTATCGATTAAATATTAAAATAAAAAAAATATTATTGATTACCGAATTAACCCTATGTAAAAATCAGGGTGCTCACAAAAGATGTTTCCAAAAGAAGTAATATGACTCCATTCCTGTACTGCATGTAACGAACCTAGGTAAAACTAGCAAGATCACTAGTAATGTAATATTTTATAACATAATTGCTTAGTGTTGATTTTAGTGAATGTTGCTTTTGTTCGTTGATTTTATACTGACCAGTACTTTCTCCATAGTGTTGACCTAGCAACAGTTTACTTTTTCGTAGGTGTTGGATCGTCCGAGAAAGTGATAGTCATGCCTCATCCCCAGGACCCAGAAATCTAGTTTCGATGCCTTGATCCGTATCGATGTTTTGAGCTACTTTTGTATAGAGAGACATAATGTATGGAACGATGCCATTGTATTCAGAGAACTTCGTGCCTTGATCTTTGCCCCGTATATTCAGATGGATTATTGTTTGCAACACTATCCCTCCGCTGCGTACTCGATCGATTCGACGATAGCCACAACTTTAACGATGTTGTTTTGTGCGGGCGCAACCCCAGGCTCGTACGACATCACGTCCCGATAGAAACGATCATCCCGCAGAAGCGCTGGCGCGGTGATTCACGCCCGACGGGGATGCCTGATTCCTGCGAGAGATCAAAACGTGACAGAATGGTATCAAAGTAACTCGATCCTCTGGCCTTATGCCCATTTTGCTGTTGTTCTTAGATGACGATTCCTTATGCATTAATATCGTTGCTGAGTTGAGAGTTCCATATAATAAGTCCATAGATATTCTCAAAGTTGACGGCAAAAGTTTTCTGGATTTGATTTGTTGCTTGAGAGTTGGGCTTTCGTGCCTGTAGTTTTCTAGAGTTTTTGATTAAGGATGGTGAGGGATGAGGACTGTCGCTGCTCTGGATATTGAATATTTCTCCCTGAAGTTTCGAGGACGAAACTTTTTCTTGGTGGGTAAGTATGTAGTGCCCCGCTCCGCATTGGCACTATGTATAAGAGATATCGGTTTGCTGACTCAAAAAGAAAACCTTCTTGGAGAGCTCCTTGTTGAACCAGAAAATGACTGATCTAGGTAAGTGGACATAACTTTATTCTCTGATTTTTGTATGCCTTAATAATGAATCTGAGTTTTATAATGCCTGTTACTAAGAAGATTATTGTTTTTGTTGCTTGAATAATAGAACTGCATGCTTAGCTTGAACTTGAATGCTTGTCAATAGAAGAACCATTGCTATGGTAATAAGAAAAAGTAAGAGATTGCTTAAACATGTTTTCTTATCGCTTGTGTTTTGATAGAACTACTTCGTGCTTGAACTTGATCAGAGAGATGGAGACCAGTCCGCACAGAGATAGAAGAAAAGAGATAAATGGTCTGCTTGTTTATTTCGTCTGCATCGCAGAGTTTATCTGATAGTGTTTTATGCATTTGCATCGATCGGACAATGGCTATTAGTGCAGAGCTGAACCTTGGTCTCGGCTGTTATTATATTATTGAAGAGCAACCATGAGTCACAGTTGCTAATAATATCAGATAAAAGAGTCATTAGTTAGCTGGATTTACGCTACTGATCCTGAGTTTCTCGGGGACCGAAAGCATATAGATAGTTCATCTTGTTTGCTTGATAGAAGGATAGTTTCTAGATGGTGCATTGTTCCTAGAGTCTTTGAGTATAGCTCACGAGACACGCTGCGCACACCCTGTTAGTAGAATAATCGGCTTGTCTTGTGTGCTTGAATGCTATCGAACATGAACTCTGATTTCAAAGATATTTTCAAGAGAAGTAATATGACTCTGTTCCTGTACTGCATGTAACGAACCTAGGTAAAACTAGAAAGATCACCAGTAATGTAATATTTTATAACATAATTACTTAGTGTCGGTTTTAGTGAATGTTGCTTCTGTTCGTTGATTTTATACTCACCAGTAATTTCTCCAAAGTGCTGATCCACCAACAGTTTGCTTGTTCACAGGTGCTGGATCGTCCGAGGAAGCAATAGCCGTGCCTCATCCCCAGGACCCAAAAATCTTGTTTCGATGCCTTGAGCCGTATCGATGTTTTGAGTTGCTTTTGTATAGAGGGACATAATATATGGAACGATGCCATTGTATTCAGAGAACCTCGTGCCTTAATCTTTGCCTCGTATATTCAAATGGATTATTGTTTCCAATACTTTCCCTCCGCTGCGTACTCGATCGATTCGACGATAGCCAAAATTTTAACGATGTTACCTTGTGCTGGCGCGACCCCAGGCTCGTACGACATCACGTCCCGATAGAAATGATCGTCGCGCGGGAGCATTGGAGCGGTGATTCGCGACCGACGGAGACGCCCGATTCCTACGGGAGATCGAGGCATGACACTGGCCGCAAGAAGTCTTCGTCTTCTCCAACAGCAGGTTCAGCCATGGCCGAAAGCTCCAAAAAACCAAAAATTGATTTTCTTCATAAAAACTTTATTTTAATTCCAAATCAAGTGAAACAAAAGCTAAATTGCATGAAATAAAATGCTCTAACATAAGAAATAACTAGTTTTCGAAAACACTAAGTTTTAATAGATCAAAACTAAGGAAAACTCATGGAACACATAAAAATCCTAAACTTAAAACTCATATCTACAAAAATATATACATCAAAATCTAAAACTCCAAGAACTAAATATGATGAACAACTCTAGGAGAACATTTCCCATGAAATACATTTTTAAAACAACATATATATAAAAAATCCAAAAAATTAAGGTTTATCACGGAGCAAGATATACTTGCCAAAGTCCAACGACCTCTTCCTAGCTGGGTCCGTGCTAGGGTTCGGCTATGGGAGGTGCATAGAAGTGAGGGAGATGGGAGAAAGGAAGAAGAAAATGAAAATAAAGAAGAAGAAGAAGAAGAAGAAGAAGAAGAAGAAGAAGAAGAAAGAGAGGAGAGACAGAGAGAGAGAGAGAGAGATAAAAGATCATATATATATTAAGAGGGGAGGAAAAAAAATGGTTTAGTCATAGGTTCAATAAAATAAACCGAACCAGGTATCCATTCTACATACAGATCCTAAGCTGGGTCTATGAAAATGCCAATAGGTATTCTACTGGTCTCGGGTTGTCTCTCTCAACAACAGAAAAAATAATAATTAAAATGACAGGAACCAACATGAGAAATACCGCAGGAATATATTATCAGAAAAAATTAAATTCTAGAAATTCAAGAAATACCAAATCTAGAATCGGGTGTGACAGTACCCTATCTTTGATCGATAGCTTTATGGCACCATTCTCTATCCGCCACAATTGCACGATTTTGAACTGCAACAGCACGCTTCATTTGACGATGCATTCTTATGATATTCGTGCACGGATGCACGTTTCCATCTCTCGTTCGATACTCGTGCGCTTAACGTACGTCTCAATATACTTTGTTTCAATGTTCTATCTTAGTGTTCAACATATATTCTGACTTGTGTTTCTTTGAACCACGCTCGCTGAATCTATGATATCACTAGCATGCAACTATGTATTTTATTAAGCGTGAAGGAGTAGAGAAGAAGGGTCAGGGCTTGCCTACCTTTATTTATCTACCTACCCGTTATGCCAAGTCGTCACGGCCTATCGCTTCACCTGATTCGATACAGCTTATACCCAAATATTTGTGGTCTGATGCGAAGCACGATTTACTTAACTGGTATAACCATGCGAGCAGATCGTGCTTCTCAATCATCCGACCCGAGAAGATTTAAGGAAGACTGCACCATCGCTTAAGTCCCACTATCTCTGCACTTCTCTGAGTTAATCCACCGATTACCTTGCACAATTTATGACTCTGTGCATCTGCCCACATCAAGGCGATAAATTGAACCTCAGAAAGTTTTACATAAAGCCTATAAATAAAAGCAAAATCTGAATCAATACTTGTTTCCAAATCCGTTTTATCGTAATGCAAGCAACTTAATATCTCATTTCAATCCGACTCAGCGTAATACACTATGCAGAGCGGGGCATTACATAATATATCACTCAAAACAAGGTTCGTCCTCAAACCATAGCCTATACTCGTCCCTTTTTTATAATACTTAATCTTCGTTTCAAATAATGCCTCAAATTTACTGTCTCTATTTCGTATGCAATGCTCGTACAAATTTCTTAACTCCATATCGCTTTCCTACAGCCCTATTCGAGTTCAGCATATCGCTTATTTTGGATTCATACAAATATTTTTAGGCATCCCCAAAATATATGCATTTCAGCCAAGCTTAGTGATAGCAAAATCGGACAAGTTGCAGGTGCAACTTCGTTTCCGAAAATACCAAATGTTTCTTACTCCCGTCTGAACAGATCTTAGGGTCCATTCCGGTAGCCCATTCACATGCGCACTATTTCTAAACACCTGATTTCTTCCCACGAATCTTTGTGCACAACTTGATTCATAATCGTCTTCCATCTTGATATATTTTGAACCGACAATTTTGACTTGCGCATTGCATCGAGTCGTTACATAATCTGAACGCAGTGAGTCTCTGCAACACCTTCTTGTTCTTCAAATATTTCACATTAATATTTTCGTGTATGCGTTGCATCAAGCCCTTTGTGCATCCGATCGCAACAAGTTTTTCGTAACACACATTCGTCCAACTGTTAGCCATATCTTGTCCAACTATTTCTGAAGTCTTGCTTGATACGGACTGAGTCCAACATATGCAAGAGCCATCTGCCTCAAGTCAAACTATCGCTTGCGCCATCTATTTTTGACGATCATCCTTTTCGAACTGCCGACACATCAATATCTAGGTTCACCCCCACTAGGCGACTTATCCAGACAATATAGTAAGTCTTTCCGATGCAAGGACTAACTTAAACCGACCAATCCCGTCTATATCGTTTCTCAAGATACTCCGGTATGCGATCGCACCCGATATATATCACTAGCATTGATCGAATCGATAACCAACGCTAACCATCCTTCGGTCCTCGCTATAAATCGACGATCCTCAAAGACATCACTCTGTCCGAAACCAACGTTTCATCTGGCGCATCTAAGGTTACATACTCTATCGAGTACCAAATCACCAACCATCAAAATCCCGCTATGTTATTTTTTTTAGCCAAAGGCTATTCCATCGAATTCTGAAATTAATATTCGACCGCCTAGACTTATCTTCAATATGCACAACTCAATATTTATCTATGACATAATCTCTTATGCGTTATCTATCGGGTCATTTTATGGGTCTCCAACGATTACTTTGATTTGGCGGTCAAGTCTCTAGGTTCACCTGCACCGAAGCTACGCTCTATAATTATGGATGATCAATGATGGACAGTTACTAAGAACCATGTTATATCTTATTCCGAAGCCAAACCAATTTTTGACGAGTTCTATGGGATTCTACCCAAATCTGAGAGTACGTTTCAAAATTATGAAACACGCTTGCACTACCATTAGCATATCTGTTAACCACGGAAACATCTATTCGTCTAGGGTCTGAGTTTATCTACCCCTTTAATCGATATCCGAGATACTCTATACTCGGTGAAACCATCCTCAATTGAATTTTCCATCCCCGCTAGCTCATCCCGTTAACTCTATCATTCTGCCATGAATCCATCAAGTAAATTTTTGGCCGATCGATACAACTTTCCGTATCGTTACTCGCAACTTTTTGAATCGTAAACATTACTCTGTTTGGGATCCTTTATCCCGCTTAAGTTTACCTGCGTAATCTATTTTGCTTGAGCGATACTGTAATTCATCCCGACATCAAGTTCCGTCGAGTTTCCTCAAAGGTCCATCCCTTATGATCCTTGCTCCCGTTTTGATCCATCCCATCGCTATGTTAATTTTTATGTGTTTCGTTCATGACGTACAGTCCCGATAACTTGCGCACAATTTTCTGCGATAAGTTCATTCCAACTATATCTCTTCTGATACATCATGTTTGTCTATGTTTCGTAGATAACTTGCCTACGCTCGTTGTACCATCTTGCTAATATCCGCCTCTATCTATCTCCCGATCGCGTAACCTAGTTTCCGATCAAAGTCACACGCAACAACGATCAAGTCCTCAAAGTTTTATGTGACAAGAATAATTCCAAGTCTTTTATTCTCAATCGAGTCCCTCTTCTCGGCTAACTATTTCCTTGCGTTTACAAATCCAAGGACTAACGCTTGTTACTCCTGAATTTGCATCGATCCCTAGCGGACGTGTGCGCACTTAGCCACTATCGATTTCCTTCGCCATTCTCAGCCAACTGTCCGCTTAACACTTTCTGAATTCTCGTCCGACATAACATTTGTTAGACTCGAGAGTCTGTTCTCGGTCGTTCGAACATAATGCGTCGAAGAATACTCGAGTCACACACTGCCTTACAATTTCCCAAATGAGGCTCGGTGCTACCCCATCCGTTGCGGACAAATCTATCGCTGTCCATGCGAACGTTCCGACGCATCGATCACTTCATGGTATGGTATATACCACTCAAAAATTGAGCCACTCTTCGTATCGAACTTCCTCTGCCACGATTCGATATCTATTATGAACTATCCATCCCTTTGTGATTCTACCGACCACGAACCCGATGTTCGCTTACTCAAAGTTTGCCACAAAACTCAGCCAACACATGGACCATCTTACTATTTCTGTTAATCTCGTCTGTTGCATCTCGTGCAACATTTCCTTCTCGGTTATTGCAACTGTTACTCGAACCGTTCAACCCGTTTGTTATCATTCCGATGTAACCACATATATGATATCGTTCGAGAGATCGACTTGTTACACATTGTGCAACAAACGTCGCTTGTCACGCCCCGCTCCCAGAATACTAGATAAATACAAGGACTGACATGGCCAACAACACCTTGCAGAATACCGAAGTAAGCCGTAATGTGCTAAGGTTGTCTAGAAGACATATGGGTGGACTCTAGCATGCTATGACGTCCATCCTAAGGCCGACAAAACCTAGTATCTTAATCCATCAACATCAAGTACAAGAGTATATTATATATGAAAGTAAAATGCGTCCAAAATTATATAACACATATGATCATGAAGCTAAGGGCTGTTTGGTTGCACGAAAGTGTATGAAAGTGCGAAAGTGAAAAAACGGAATTTGCGTGCACGATGCGAGCAGATAAATTTTGACTTTCCAAAAGTTTTTTGGTTGGTGGATTAAAAAATATGAAAGTGGAGGAAAAAGAAGATCCATTGTTTGGATAGTTGTTGAAAGTGGAGGAAAAAGGAGTTTCGTTGTTTGGATGGTTGTTGAAAGTGGATGTTAGTTGGAGATATGGTAAACGTAGGTATTTTTACACCCCCCCCCCCTTCTTTTTTCTTCTGAGGATAAAAAAGAAAATTTTGTTGCAAAAAATAAATTAAAAAATATCGTAAATTAAAAAATAAATTGTAATGAAGAAAACTTTTATTTTGAAATATGGTAATTTTTTCACAATAATTAATTTACCTGTCATTTTTTTATGTGGTTTGTTGATTAAAAATACTACAATATAAATTCTTTCAATGAATTATTGATAATTTAGCAAATAATTACTAATTAATTATTATTTTATTTTATTTTAATTGACATATAATTAATGAATGTAATTTTCCTAAAAGAAGGAATTAAAATATAATAAATGAAAAAAAATTATATTGAAGACAAACTTCATTAAAAAAATTTAATGAACTTAATATTGTCACAAAACTTCCATTATTCTCCAGTAAAATCCAACATTTTTTTTCTCTCAAGCCACACATGTTTACAAACTGCACACATAAGAAAGATAATTACTCAAATTTCATTGCCATAGGTCTCCAAATTTTTGGCTTACAAACTTCACACATAAGATACAAAGAGAGGATGTTGCAACATATGTTGAAGACAAATTTCATTGAAACAAATTTAAGGAATGTAATATATTTACAAAATTTATTTTACTCCAATACAATCCAAAGGTTTTTTTTCTCTCAAACTCCATTAACAATCTAAGATGGTTGCTATCCATCTGCAGCTTCTCCACACCTTCAGAATCGCCAAGGCTTCTTTTGCTGTTGCATTATCACTTTGCAGCTATTAACCAAGTCTTTTGTTGTTTCCTTCACAAGCATAAACCAAGAATTTCAAGCATAAATGATATTGAAGCATAAAGCAAGAACAAGTATTTCCAAATGATCAGGCTTATTCATGTAATAATAAATAAATAAAATTCTTAATATATATTAAATTGGGCTCAGAAATTTGTGTACAGGGTTCATATATCATCGTACGAATGCTGTAACATTCCAGTGACCCATGTTGACAAAACCATAAAAGCCAAGTGATACTCGAACCATATACTTAAAACTCACTGATGCTCAAAGCCAAAGTGATACTCAAACAAAAGTAATATGAAAACGAAAACTTATCCAGATTCCATGTAACTTGGGTCTGAATGAAAATAAATCCAAAATGAAAACTCACTGATAGAAGCAGTATCATAAGCATGAAAAAATTCATCTACTACTGCTTCCAACCTCATCATAGATGAATAAGTACTACTTTAGATGAATTAGAAGCACATCACTACCAAGTTCCAAGCTCATACTTTAGATGAATAAGAAGCACATCTCTAGATGAAAAAATGACTTCCAAGCTCTCATACTGTCCTAATAAAAAAAGACTTGACACTCACTAAACCAACATAGCCCAAAAACTTCTCACATGTAAATAGAAACTAAAGAGGAATCTGAGTATCACAAAATGAAGATGCACATAGACAAATATAATTCTTAATATAAAAAAGATTGGGCTCAGAGTAATATTAAACCTTTCCATCATGATCACTACATGTAGAGTCACCAGCAAGTAGCCAAAATAAGTACATAAAGCGGAAACTGAACTGGAATAAAGGCAGCAACATATAGACTTGGGAAGCAACAACAGGAAATCACAAAATTTCCAGGATACTCATATAGATACAATTGAATAGGATACTCAAGGTAGCCAAATCTCCATCATTAAAATTTCCAGGATACTCACAAAATTGCATCGTAACTATTTCATCACAATCATGCTCACAAATATTCATTTGTAATGGATTTTGAAGTTAGCCAAAAAAAGGAGCAGTTAACCCAACTCTAACTGGCTACTGATAGCTTAAAGCCAATGTGGAATTTAACTCATCATAGCCCAAAAAAAAGCACTCACATTATGATTAAAACAAAAACTGATACACTCACCATTGATACTAAGGAGTGTTGAAAAAATGTTGCTGCCAAATTCAAGAGTTCCAATCCAACAAGGAAGAGCACAGAGCATAAACTCCTGATAAGCAAAAAGTGGCCCAAAAATAAAGGCCAGCATTAAAAGTACCAAAATCTCCATCAGGGGATTTCCTCATGATAATTTCCTCATCATAGCATATGGAAGAATAATATCCAGAAGTAAACAGAGGGCCTGTTTTGTTGGATGTTAATCGGCTGGATTTGGCTATTTTGGTTGAAAGTCGCTGAACTCTCACGAGTTCAAGGGTTTGGCTACAGAGTATAAACTCATGATCGAGTGCAAAACACGGAGTATAAACTCCTGATACTCAAAAAATGGTCCTGACAGAGCAGTACATAGAGTATAAACTCATTGAAAGTCAAAAACTTTGTTTCGAAGGGATAGTAGAAAATTGTATAGAGGCAGCAACCTCTATAGTAGTAGTACACAGAGTATAAACTCATGAAACCATAAAACTGAAACCAAGTTGAGAGGCAGCATATAGAAGCAACAACCTGGACAATAATAGAGCACACTAGAAGTATCTGAAAACCAAGTTAAAGTGATAATAGCAGCAAATCCAACAGCTACTGCACAGGAACAACTCTGGACATCAAATCCATAAAATCCATCATATGAATACCCAAAGTAATACTCAGTGATACGCACTGATACTCGAAAACTGACTCTCAAATAACAAATTCAACATGCTGCCAACACCAGAATCCCAAAAAATGAGTAATCTCACATGTACATTCCAGTCTATTTATACCAAATTTGGTGTATCCATGGCCATTCCAGTCTAAAACAAAGCATTAAGAGTATTATAAACATGGATATGCTGATAATCAAAGAATTGGCTCAGGTAAAAAATGAGCAAAACACTTGATACTGAAAAAACTAAACATCTGGGAGTACACTCAAAGTCAGTGGTCCACGAATAGAGGGGCAGCAGCAATCCACTTTATTATACTCAGGTTTCGTGGCTTTCAAACAGAATAATCATAAATAAATGCATATTTGTTCTTCTATTCCTGTAAAAATATGAAGAGGGGCTGCATATTGTGTAAAAATTCATATATATACAATTTTGTCAAGAAAAAAAACAGATGGAACTGTTTAAATTCGTTCATAAAGCATAGATATAGTGGAAAAAAATGACCTTGCCTTGTCTGCTCATAGATCTGTCCAAATCCATAAGATGCATATCGGAAATCCCCATATTAGGCAATTTAAACCTTAGATCTACGATCGAAACCTATAGATCTGCCAAGATCACAGGAAAACGTGAAGAAAGATACATCAAGGGAGGGAGAACCATTGGGGTCAGAACCCCAAGCAACAAGTACCATAAATGAGCTCAAGGTGATAGACCAAACATATCACATCATACAGCAGAAAAGAGACATAAAAATAAATGCGGATCGAGAATTGTACGGTACCAATGTACTTGTCTCAAAAATATAACTAGAAGAACTGATAACAAGTGCTATAAAGAAAGTAAGGCGACGAGCGGCAAGAGAGCATAACTACTCTGGATCGGGACCACAACCCTTAAACCAAATAAGGACCGGAGTTGCAGACATTCATCCGAACAGAACTTAGCACTCTAACCACGCACCGAAAGAATGAATTAAAAGGGCGAGCTTAACGAATAGACAATCATTCATTGCACGGTCAAACATGCCTACGACTTGCTATCATTAACTAACTAGGGTTATCACAAACCTAGTTACTAACAAATGCATGCTTTAAAGAATATCGCTACCACCGGCACTACAGTCAACCCGGATGGCCAATGGTACGTTTGTCGAGTAAACTTAAATCCACATTTAACATCACTACAACATAACTTATTATTTTGTCATAAAGAGAAATTTGAACTTGTAAGCATAAACTTAAACTTGCGATAATAAACTTGCCTTATAACATAAACTTGTATATAAACTTGTCTTATAAGTGTCGCAGCACGCGTAAACTTGGTCAGTCATGTAGCCCTTGCCTAGCAGGGTTGGTCCATGTTGCATGGAGTCCTTAGAGATCGGGGTAGCCGGTAGCGCAATATTTTTTCCTCCCAATGATCTAGGTAAATATTTTCTTGTTTAATCATTACTAAATTATTTCAAGTTCTCGAGTCGTGGACACTTGAGAACTCCCTAGAATGACGAGTCACGAGTACGAGCTTTTCACGAGTTATCGTATTCGCGACACGCGATACATTGAAAAATACTCACACTCGATTGCCCGATGCCAAATGCAATAGATTTCATACACAAACATTTCTACGGTGTCGTGAGGATTGTGAATTTGTACATAAACTTGTCTCGTGAACTAAAGGCAAAACTTGTCTGGTAACATAAACTTGTATCAACATAAGAAAGCACACAACAATAATCACTAAAAAAAATTATTAAATGGACAATTAAAAGGAATACAAAATATACACAAGGATTCCTGGCCGCATGCGTCCACTGGCCACATGCGTCCACTGGCCACATGGCCTCACTGGCCGCATGCATCCAAGTGCTGAGTGATGGATCATAAATGCATGTCATAGAGAATTGACTAAAGAGGATATATGTGACATGACATAAAAAATGTGTCAAGGAGATAGGACAAGAATCATAAAAAGATGTGCAAGGGCGAAGCAGAAGTTATGCGTCCACAAGAAAATGAGGCGCATAGGGGCACTGCCGCATAAGTCCGCTTGCCGCATGCTCTCTCGGCCGCAAAGGTGTTTCTTTTAGACTTAGCGAATTTCTCATTCGTTCAGCAAGTGAATACACAAGGAGTTCCAGGACTTAGTTCCAGAACACTTTGTGTAATAAACAATCATGCATCCAACAAGATGGACGCATGCTGGTTGGCTATGCAGCAAAGAGTCTAGGCTGCATAGAGGTCATGACGCATAGAACTCTCGGCAGCATATAATGCTAGCCGCATGAGAACTTTGTCTTCTCCAAACAGCAGGTTTAGCCATGACAAAAACTCAAAAAAAAAATCAAAAATTATTTTCTTCATAAAAACTTCATTTTATCTCTGAATCAAGTGAATCAAAAGCCAAAATGCTCGAAATAAAGTGCTCCATCAACCACAAAAACTATTTTTTTAAATACCATATTTTAGTAGATCAAAACCACGAAAAAGACATGGAACCCATAAAAATTCTAAACTTTAAATCCTGATCTACTCAAATATACTCATCAAAATCCAAAACTCCAAGAACTAAATATGATTAACAACTCAATGAGAATATTTTCCATTAATTACATTTTTAATTCACAAACTTATGCAAAAATACAAAAATCAAGGTTTCACTATTAAGCAAGATGTATTTGCCTTGAGTGCCTCCTAGCCTCTACCTCTCACGGTACAAGTCACAGCAACTTCTCCCTAGGGCTAGGGTTTGGCTAGAGGGAGCTTGAGGAAGAGGAGGAAGAAGGAAGCAAGAAGAGTGACATATGAAAATGAGTGAGGAGAGATAAAATACTCATATATATACTAAGAGGAGAGGAAGATGGTTTAGTCATGGGTTCAATCAAATGAACCGAACCAAGTGTTCATGTTGAAATTAGTTGATTATTTTATTGATTGTCTCATTGGCATTATATAGCCTTACAGTCATTAATACAATGATCTCAATCATTATGACAATAATCTCATAATGGAATATCCTGTGACATATTATGGCATCCCAAATATGTCCTCAGGATATTCCCATGTGCTTATACTATACTTAAATATGACACCCAACATACCATATCAACACTCCCCCTCAAGATGGGTGAAAGATATTCACTAAGCCCATCTTGTCACATCCTCTAATCATGCTCACTGAGGCGAGTCCCTTGGTTAGTCCATCTGCTACTTGATCCCTGGTTGGAACATGGCCAAGCTCCAGTAATCCACTATCCAACTTCTCTTTGATGAAGAATCTATCAATCTCGATGTGTTTGGTCCTATCATGCTGTACTGGATTGTTGGCGATACTAATAGCTGACTGATTGTTACACCACAGCTTCATCTTGGCTCCTTGATCCAGCTTCAGCTCCACCAGCATATTCTTCAACCATAGCAGCTCTGCAACTCCCAAGGCCATAGCTCTGTACTCTGCTTCAGCTGTCGATCTGGCCACCACAGACTGCTTCTTACTTCTCCAGGAGACCAAGTTACCTCCTACAAATATGCAATATCCCGAGGTAGACCTCCTGTCATCAGCACAACTAGCCAGTCAGAATCACAGTAGCCCTCGATGCTCACGTGATTGTTCTTCCTGAATATTAGTCCCTTCCCGGGAGCACCTTTCAAGTACCTCAGAATCTGGTACACTGCATCCATATGACCCTTCCGTGGGTCATGCATGTAGCGGCTCACCACACTTACTGCAAAGCAGATATCAGGACGTGTGTGGCTCAAATAGGTCAACTTGCCAACCAGTCTCTGGTATCTGTCCCGATCAACTGGTTCTCCAGCCTCAGCATCAATCTTGAACCTCTGATCTATTGGTGTCGCTGCAGGTTTGCACCCCAACATCCCAGTTTCTGTGAGAAGGTCCAGTGCATACTTCTTTGAGAGAGAACAATCCCCTCTGCTTCTTGAGCAATCTCAATCCCAAGGAAGTACCGAAGAAGGCCGAGATCCTTCACCTCGAATTCCTTGCCAAGCTTTCCTTTGAGTTGGGCGATCTTCTGCTCATCATCTCCTGTGATAATCATATTGTCCATATACACCGCAAGCATGGTGATGTGGCCTCCACTCCGACGGAAGAACACAGTATGATCAGCATTGATCTGCTGATATCCCATCCCTATCATCGCCCTTCTGAATCTGTCAAACCACGCTCGAGGAGACTGCTTCAGTCCATAGAGGGACTTCTTCAACCTGCAGACCTTGCCTACTGTCTGATTGGTGCCAAATCCTGGTGGTATCTCCATGTACACCTCCTCCACTAGATCTCCGTGAAGAAACGCATTCTTCATATCCAGTTGGTGTAGCTTTCATCCACCATTCGCTGCCAGAGAAATCAGAGTCCTGACAGTGCTCATCTTTGCAACTGGTGCAAAGGTCTCGTCATAGTCGATGCCGTACGTCTGACTGTATCCTTTGGCTACTAGTCGAGCTTTGTAGCGCTCAACCTGTCTATCTGGGTTCTGCTTTACGGTAAAGACCCACTTGCATCCAACTGCTCTCTTCCCCTCTGGCAGTCTCACAAGCTCCCAAGTGTGGTTCTTCTCCAGAGCTCCCAACTCCTCGTGCATTGTCGTTTTCCACTTTGGATCGTTCTTGGCAACCTGTCAATTGTTAGGTACAGTAATACTATCCAAAGATGCTATAAATACTCCATGAGAAGAAGGGATATGGTCATAAGAAACAAACTAAGCAATATCCCAACCATATCTGTTTGGAGGATTTCCTGCATTGCTGCGAGTGGTCCTCCGTACAGATAGTGGTGTGGGAGGAGTAGAAGTAGGAGGAATGATATCTTGTGAAGGAGGGGGTATCACCTGAAGGGGGGTTGGTGTCGGTGCCTCAGGAGTTTGGACGAACGCAGGCAAGGGACTTGGCACTGGCACTGTCGGTACTGGTCCTGCAGTTTGCTTCTCTCTTCTGCTGTAGGTAAGTAACTCTCCCTGAGCCATAGGCCTAACACCTTTACCTTCTTGTCCCTTCTCCGTGCCTCCATGCCAAACTTCTTAATCGATTACCACCAAGTTCTCCATCTCCCCCTCTCGCCTAATACTGGCAGTATTAGGCGTGTTGTGTGAAGTTCCATCCTGGTGGTAGTATGGCTCATGCTCCCGAAAGTGGACATCCATACTGACAAACTTCTTCTTCTCTACTGGACTCCAGCACACATACCCCTTCTGGGTCGCCGAGTAGCCTACGAAGATGCATTTGACCGCTCTAGGGTCAAGTTTCCCAACTGATGGCCTGTTGTCCTTCACAAAACAGACACACCCAAACACCTTCAGTGGGAGTATCCCACTATTATTGCCTTGAAATACCTCACATAGGGACTTCCATCCGAGGACCTTCGAGGGCATCCTGTTGATGAGTTGAGCTGCTGTCAATACTGCATGCCCCCAAAGACTCTGTGGGACATTCATGTCGATCATCATACTTCTTGCGACCTCTAGAAGGTGTCTGTTTTTCCTTTCAGCAACTCCATTTTGTGTTGGTGTGTATGCACAGGTGGTCTGATGCTGTATTTCGTGTGCTGACAAGTATTTTGCAAGCGTCCTGTTGGTATACTCCGTTCCATTGTCAGACCTCAGTACCTTCACAACTGCTTTGTACTGAGTCTGGACATGCTTATGGAAATCCCGAAAACAAGCAGGTACATCATTCTTATTTTTCATCAAATATAACCAGGTAACACGAGAGGCACACTCAATGAAAGAAACAAAGTACTTATAACCATTCATAGTGTTAGTAGCACATGGACCCCAGACATCAGAATGTACTACCTCAAAAGCAAAAGTGCTCCTATGACCCGTGCCAACATATAAGCTCCTAGTAAGTTTTCCTAACTCGCACGCATCACATACTAATTTCTTTTTATTTGTTTTTGCATAAATCTCTGGATACAACTTACTTAGAGTATCAAAGGAAGAATGTCCCATCCTCCGATGATGGAGTATCAAGGTATCCTCAGTCCTCTACTGTAGTCCTTCCATGCCAGCCTTCTCTGCCATAGATACCAATGCTGAGTCCAGTCCTTCTCGATCTCGGTACCACAGTCCCTCATGCCAAGTGTCAGTCCCAAGTCTTCGTCCTATCCCTTTCTCCTGGAAGGTCACCTTAGGAATATCAAAAGAAATAATGCATTTAAGTTGGAGGATTATAGAACTAATGGACAAGAGACTGACTGGAAAGGATGGAGCATGTAAAATATTGGATAATCTTACTGAACCTGTACAATTAACAGTACCCTTACCGATCACTGGCTGAAAAGTGCCATCAGCTGTCTGAATGCTGTCTGCTGATGCTAGGTGAGTGTAGGAAGAAAACTCACTAGCATTTCCCGTCACATGCCGAGATGCTCCCGAGTCGATAATCCAGTCTGATGATTTAAGAAAAGAGATAGACGCAAGGGCAAGTGATTCGTTAGTACCTTCTGATGGATGGGCATACATGGCAGCGTTGCCCCTAACAAAGAATGAGGTGGACGCCTCCTCTGTTCTACTCCTCATGTCTCTCAGTGCATGGTCCTCCACAGTAAAGGTGCCATCAGCTTCTCCGTTCCCTTCTGATATCAGGAGGTTCGCTCGATAACCTCCTCGGCCGCCTCGTCTACCCCCTCGACCACGACCACGTCCTCCATTATATCCTCGTCCGCCGAACGGTCCTCGTCCACCACCTGAATCTCCCTACCTAGGTGGTTTGGTACAAGCATACCGATGATGACCCATCTCCCCACAATTGTAGCACTGCCGGTTATGCTGCCAGGGCTCTCCCTTAGATCCTGTGTTACCTGAGCTGGTGATCGCTAGTGCTGACTTTGCTTCGGGGGGACCACCTGTCCCAGCTTGCAGCCTGATGCGTGTCTCCTCCTGGATCATGGCTGAGATAGCCTCCTCAAGGCTAGGGATCTTTGGTTGGGCTAGAAGTATGGCCGTCCTCTGTACGAAAGCTGCAGTCAGCCCTTTGAGGAACTTCATCGTCCTCTCCTGCAGACACACTTGTCTCTTCTTACACTTAGGGTCCCCGCAGCTCGTCCGATCTGAGGAGTGATCATAATCCAACCACAGACGCTCCAACTCTGTGGCATACTCCTGCACCGTCTTCTCTCCTTGTACGGTGTCATCAATCTCCCCCTTTATCTGGAAGACCCGTAAGTTGTTCCCCACACCATCATAGGTCCTTCTCAACTTCTCCCACACATCTTTCACCATTTCAATATCGTCTACTGTGGCGGCAATAGACTGGACTAAGGAGTTGAGAAGCCAGATGTAGATCACCATATGAGTGGACTTCCACTCATCGCGTCCTGTCGAGCCCCCGTCCGGCTCTGTCGTCTCGCCCGTCAGGAACCCCTCCATGTTTTTTCCTGCGAGGGTTCTTCTTACCCGCCGTGACCAACTCAGATATGTGGCTAGTCCATAGAATTTCAGATCGATGGTGGGAAGCTTCAACTCCGGCGACGTTCGTGTCGTGTTCTCACCAGCCGACATCGTCAACAACTTTATCAACGTCGCCACCTCTGCAGAATCCAGCTTCTTGATGATCTCCTCCATCGATGCATCGTCTATCCAATCACGTCACGTCCGCTCCATGACTCACGCTCGTCTTCGTCGTCCACTCCTAGATCCGAACATGTCCCCCCTTTTTTTAGATCTAGGCATCCCTATTAGGCGCTATCTCGTGTTGGTGCGGAGGAGACGGCAGCACGCATAACACAGCCGCCGTCGCAGCAGCAACAGCAGTCGCAGCAGTCGCAGCAGCCGCAGCAGCAATAGTAGCCGCATCAGTAGCGGGACGGGACAGCAACAGCGAAGGGCGACCTGTGAAGGGCGGAGAAGGGAAGAAGGGGGGGCGTGGAAGAGTTCGGTGGAGAAGATCTAGGAAATCCTTCTGTGGGTTTGTGGAAGCTTGGTGACGGCTAGGGTTTGTGGAAACTTGGCTCTAATACCATGTTGAAATTAGTTGATTATTTTATTGATTGTCTCATTGGCATTATATAGCCTTACAGTCATTAATACAATGATCTCAATCATTATGACAATAATCTCGTAATGGAATATCCTGTGACATATTCTGGCATCCCAAATATGTCCTCAGGATATTCCCATGTGCTTATACTATACTTAAATATGACACCCAATATACCATATCAACAGTGTCCATTCTATATGCGAGTCCTAAACCAGGTCTATGGCAATGCCAATGGGTATTCTCCTGATCTCGGGTAGCCACTCTCAATAACAGGAATACATTATCAGAAAAAAAAATTCTAGAAATTTAAGAAATATCAAATCTGGAATTGGGTGTGACATCGCTTAAATCGGCTTGTCGTACGCTATGCAACAATGTCGCACAATGTTACTCAATATTACGATCGATAAAGATTATAAGCAGCAAACACACACAACAGTTTAAGTTTATATAAACTTATTATATGGAACATCCAGTGTAGCTTCGAGTAGAGTCAAGAGTCGTTCGATACGCGGAAGCAACTTTGAGTTTGTGAAATGAGTAATTGTCCAAGAAAGTTAACCGGGCGCTCTGATACCACTTTTTCATGTCCCGACTCCGTAAAGTCGACAATCGTCCCACAGACGTGATGCCGTGCGTGCCTAGGTTGTACAACGCAGAAGGCAGGAAGATAAAACAATATGGTTTCATAGAAAATACCGAGTCACAATGGAAGATTTATAGAGTCATATGAAACATTCAGAGTATGTGAAGCGAATCTATTTTATTGATAATAGCAGTGGTTACAAAGGCTTGAATATCCCCATTAAATATGCCAAGTTGGCTTACAACACTCATTGATCTCTCTTGCTCACAAAATTTTTTCCACTGTTTCATACATCACGTCTTCGTATATCCAAGCTAAGGCCTCACACCTAAGAACCTGAAATAGGGTGCTCACAAACGTGGGTCAGTACACAACTTGTACTAGTGAGCAGGATAACCCACTCGCCTAGACCGACACTAAGTTATCATGGCAAGCATACAGATTTATAGTGATCTTTCTATTAGAACTTAGATGAATTTTGGTTCATTGAGGCATACATCGAAATCAGTAAAGCATGTTTCGCATGTAAATATTTCAGTTATGAAAGTATATTCACATATAGGCATTGAATTCACTTAAGTAGGCAAGCATGTTATATCCTTATCGCGTCTGTAACGCTTGAAACACATTGAATCGCCTCAATTTATTCGTGGCTCTTATCATAGTCGATTTGTACTGCACTTGCCCGAGGTAAGGTAGATGCTCATTAGCGCTCCCACCCTTGCATATGACAAAGTGCATACTCTTTATCTATATAAAGGTCATTGGTGATATTGTTTACCCCATGAAGGACTATATTGGTCATTGTGGTAGTCCTCCCAGTAGAGTTGCGAGCCCTCTGGAGGTCCACAATGCCGTGTGTCATCGCATGTCTTATCTTATTTTCTCCCTAGGTAGACTCGGGTTTGTACGACCGAAATGCCGATCCAGGAAAATAGTTTTTCCTTGTGCACAAGTTGTCCATGACCATACAAATGCATGAATTATTATCTATGACGCAAATGCATGACACATAGCAGAATTAAGCAGTATTGTTTATAAAATTATACAATATTTCCAACTTGTAAGTACGGTCGAGTAACAAGTCCAACTCGCCCCACTATATTTCCATCTCTATTTTATTTGTAAGTACGATCGAGGAACAAGTCTACTCGTCCCACTAAATCCTTGCATCTTTTCTCTTCCGTCCTCCAAATCATTGTTCCACACGAGCAACTCGTAGTCACCAAATATTCTAAGGTACAATGCCTTTTCGATATCGTATTTCGCTTAGACCCAAAGGCCCTGAGGTACCTGTAATTCTCTGCTCCGCGAAGAGGCATTACGCTGGAATTCAAGATGGATCAGACATATGGGATACAAGTTGTGAGGAAAATCGAGATGCTTTGTGTGATGGTGCAGCCTTGCGTAACTTGGCCGAATGGAATATTTTATGGAGCATGGTTCGAGGGTATGACTATGCCAAGTTAGAAGACCGTGCATCACATCAGATCATTCGTAGGAAATCGTAGGCATATATGGGATCGAGGCATGCATATTGTACTTGTAGATGTGAGTGAATCTATCCCTTCTCCTATACTCCTTCATGCCCTAATAAAATTATTGCTAGTATGCTCTTATGTGTTCCATAACTGAATGCTGCTCTAGTCCACATAAAGATAGTAAAGGCTTATATTCAATACTGATGTAATCAATGAAATACTTGAGTACCGAACTGCTAATACCATTGACACAAAGAATGTCGTAATGTACGCATCACATAAGATAAGAAGTATCACTGTGCAAACTCCTTATATGTTTATTGTACTGAAATTATAACATGGAATGCCAATACGTCTATTTAGTGCATCAGTGCACAGGAACTACGAAAGCAGGTATGGACTGATAAGTCCCCATGAAAGAAAATAAGATGGAAGTATGTTGGGACCTATGGGTCACCAACCCATACGAAAATGAGAATGTTGAATTCACGAGCATAATCGAGAGATCATTTGTTTATATTCTTTGTATCGTGCAATTATGCTTAAGATTTTATTTGCATAGACGTTGCATGGTCATGGACCACTTTTGCACAAGGTTAAATTTTTCTCGATCTGGAACCGGGGAACCGGGTACTGCTTCGACCTAGGGGGAACATTCAGATGTGCTTATAGGCATGAGATATTGCGAGATTCTCAGTGGAGGCTAGCTACCTTCCCGAGGAGGTGTACTGCGTACCGTGGTAAAGTTCTATATGGTGAAATAATGCCAATTACCCTCATATAGTTAAGTTGCATGTTGACGAGAACAATTATGCATGCTTAACCGATCATTCACAGGAATTCTTCATAATGATTATTGTATCGCTAATGCTTGTTTTGCAGGGATACGACGAGAGTGATATTGGTAAGAATCGTTGATAAGCGATATGTAATACTTTTCTCATATTTAATTTATAATTTTGATCCTATAATATGATTTTATTATGCTGCTGGATACTCTGAACTTTGAAATAAATCTAGTCCTTAATAGCAAGATCACATTTCTAATAACTGCATACTCATATGACTACTTAGTGTTGGTTTAGATGAGTGGGCTAGTTTCTGCTCACCAGTACGCGATATGTACCGATCCATATTTGTGGGCATCCTCAGGTACTCAGCTTTGGGGAGTGGCTGGAATGGTTCTGAGGCATCGAACCATTGTTAGGGCGCAGAAGCTCTTCTTCCATCGGAGGCATCTTCTGTTATAAATGACATAATGTATGGAACAATATAATTCAGCTGTATCAGTGAGATTATAAGCCAAAACAACAAATACTAATATAAGTCAAGTGGCCAAGTATCAGTTGTAATTGAGAAGCTTTGTAATCTGATGTAAGCCATGTATTCAAAAATCATTATGAATAAAGAGCTACTTTTCATTCTATTCTGTTGGGACTTCAATTTGTCCACTTATTTTCTGCTGATATATCGTTATTTCTGAGAAATATCATGATTTGTCTATCTTCTTGCCTTGTACAAGTGTAATCCAGGCTTGTACGGTATCACACCCGTGGCTACTTTCGATTCTTCGGAAACGGGGCCTGACAGTACCGAGTTACCGTGCCGCTTCTCGATAAAGTGTTACATGGTGCCCTATCCCTAATCGATAGTTTTGTGGTACCATTCTCTATCCGCCACATTTGCATAATTACGAACCACAATTGCATGCTTCGCTTGACGATGCGTTCTTATGATATTCGTGCACAGATGCACGTTTTCATCAATTATTCGATACTCGTACGCTTAACGTACGTCTCGAAATACTTTATTTCAATATTCTATCTTAGTGTTCAACATATATTCCGACTTGTGTTTCTCCGAGCCACGCTCGCTAAATTTATGATATCGCTAGCATGCAAATGTGTATTTTATTAAGCATAAAGGAGTAGAGGAGAAGGGTTAGGGCACGCCCACCTTAACTTATCGGCCTAGTCGTTTTGCCGAGTCGTCATAGTCTATCGTTTTACCTTAGTTGATATAGCTTATCCCCAAATATATGTGGTCTGATGCGAAGCATAATTTACTTAACTGGTATAATCATGTGAGCAGGTCGTGCTTCTCAATCTTTCAACCCGAGCGGATTCAAGGAATATTGCACCATCGTTTAAGTCCCACTATCTTTGCACTTATCTGAGTTAATCCACTGATTCCCTTGCATGATTTATGACTCCGTTAATATGCCCGCTTTAAGGCGATAAATTGAACATCAAAAACTTCTACGTAAAGCCTGTAAATAAACCCAAAATTCGAATCATTACTTGTTCCCGAATCTGTCTTATTGCAATGTAAGCAACTCAATGTCTCGTTTCAATTTGGCTCTGCATAATGGGACATTACAAGATTACTCACTCTAGATTGCGTATGCCAAAACCCACTTGATAACCCCGCTCTCCGCTGCCCCTCTCCTTGATTAACTTGCTCCTGCGGTTGTTGACGATTAAAGGAACCACTTATAATCGTGGAGGGAGGGTTAGCACTCGACCGCCTACTTCTTCTTTACGAGTCCCCTCCCTGCCTACGTCTCTCCACTGTTGACCACCATTCTTCTTCCTTATTGTATAGAGTGCCTGCAGATTGCTGAACTCCCCCAATCATCTTCGAGGGAGAAGACCGACCAAGCTCTCGAAAATCGTCAGGATTGCCAATTAACCTTAGATTCACCCTAGTTGTCACCATTTTTTATTATATACATATATATGTGTGAGTGCGCGCGCGCGAGCGCGCCAGTCACCTCTAGCTCAAGTGGCACTGAGGTGGAAGGCATCTTCAGCAGCTGCCAAAGATCAAAGGGAGGTTGGAGCTTAAATACTGGGAGTGGGGGCGGTGGGCCGGGGGCGAGCCGGGTTTCGTGCTTATGGTCCAAGTTATAAGTCCTTCGGGGCCGAGGAGGTCCTTCGAGGTCACATTTTGTAAACCCCATGATTTTTTTAAGATTTTTAAAACCGAATGTTCCGAAATTTTCTAGGATTTTTCGAAAATTTTTGCTAATTAAAATCAAGGTATTTTTGGCATTAAATAAAATTAAATAATTTTAAAATATATTAAAATATTATGAAAATAATATTTTATGGTGTAAAATGAAAAACTGGACTTAGGGTAATTTTCTGGGAATTTATTGGACCCCGAAAATATTTTTAAATGCCCGAAAACTATTTTTATTAATTAATTTAAAAATAAAATTCAAAAACCAAACGAACCGAACTGAACCGGGTTCAACCGGACTGAACCGGCCGAACCCGGTTCAGTCAGACCGGACCGGTCCGACCGGCCTAGCGGGTCGGGTCGGATCCGCCCGACTGAACCCGACCCGCCCGTGCCCGAACCCGCACCCCCACGACCCAGCCCAGCTGCCAGCAACCGCCGCTCAGCCCGCACTTTCCGCCGCCCCGCCCGGCCACGCGCCGCTCAGCCCGGCCATGCACCACCGCGACCTCCGCCCGCCACGCCACGTCGCCGCCTTGCCCGGCCCGCCGCTGCCCTATAAAACCCTCGCTCCCCTCCGGCCAGTTCACCCCCACCAACTTCTCACCCAGCCGCCTCCGCTCCTCCGCTGGCCTCCCCGACAGCACCCAGCAACAGCAGCAACGGCCGCAGCAGAGCCCCCAGCCGCCTGCCGCACACCGCCGCCTCCGGCCAGCCCCGCCAGCGCCGCCCCAGCACCCTCCGGGCCGCCTCAGGCCGCAGCGCCGCCCCTCCGCCACCGCCTCGCCGTGCCCAGCCCCGCGTCGCCCAGCCGCCTCCGCCCCTCCGGCGGCCTCCCCGACAGCACCCAGCAACAGCAGCAGCGGCCGCAGCAGCGCCCCCAGCCGCCTGCCGTACGCCGCCGCCTCCGGCCAGCGCCGCCCCTCCGCCGCCGCCTCCGGCCGACCGTCCCAAACCCTAACCCTAGGTTTTTGTGTCGTATCGGACACGAAAATTTTGAGTTTTTTGAACCCTGTTCAGGTACGCGTATCTCCCTGCTCGTTTATCCGATTTCGATTCAGTCAGTTGCGTCGTGAACCCTGCGTGACCCTCTCGGTGCCCGTGCAACCCGCTCGGTGCATCGCGTCCTGTGGCGATCGCGAACCGCGATCCAAAAACAGAAAAAATAACGCCCCGATTCACCCCGGAACTGGGTACGTCCCGCCAAACGGGACGACTTGGTAGCGTGCGGTCTTCACAGATATATGCGCACCGTCGATAGGGACATGCGGGATTTCGCAGAAGTCGATTCGGGTGTGCGTGCACACCGAAATCAATGCATATCCGCGGACACCGTCCCGTATCCGCCCTTTCTGGAGTGCGTCCTAACTTTGTGTACATACATCGGATCAAAACGAAACTTACGCCATCAGACTCGTAGCAATACGCTGGTCCTGTGAGCCAAGTTTGGTTCGATTCTGAGAACGTTGACGAAATCGCGTGTCGTGGGCCCCACAGGCTCCACTCGACGGACGATTTTGTGATCGGCTCATCGAAATCTACTTCTGGAAGTTCCGTTGGGTTCGTATCATCGTTCCTGACCTGTTAACACTAAGTTTGGCAAATTTGGAGACCTTTGACCCTGACACGTTTTTTGGTGCAAAGCAGGCCCACATGTGGACCCCGTTTTGACCCGAAATTGCCATTTCTGCCCTTGTCTCCAAATTGGACTCAAGGATAGGCATTTCTAGCTGATTGATATTTTCTGGATCTGATGATGATGTTTATTTCAGCAACCGTAGTACCGTCTGCCAATCCAGCTGAAGTCAGAGCTACAGTTGGAGCCAGAACCACAGGCAAGTGTACCTTGCCAAACCCTGCAGCTTGCTATTTATTTCCTTGGCTTAATTTTGCATCAGTGGGCAAGTAGAGCTTGTCAACTCACAGTGATTCCTGTTATAGTATTTTACTTGAGTTTCTTGTAGATTTCATATATAAACTTGTTTAACTGTTCAACCCAGGACCGAGTGACTTTACTTAGCGTCCGATTCATAGTCGGGTGCTAACCCCGTACGCGGAGTTGTGTAACGTCACATAGACATGGATACCGAGACCCAATATTTCTCGTACTTGTCTTATCAAGTACATCATAACCCAGGACACTTGACACTATTCATGGACAGGATCTTCCTGAGATATTCGTGGTGATTCTGTATAGGATACAGGACTTGACAGAGATATTGTATTTAAAGATACTATATGACTTGTTGCATTAGCTATGATCCCGCTTGACATGGACATGAGACGTTATGGTCATGATATGCGTGGTTACATTGGGTGGGGAGAGACACACAGGCTACAGGTTGATTATATTATGCCGGCGTCGTAGTCTTCCATTGTGAGCTAGACAACCACATGATATCACTGCTACCGGCTCCCCGACACAGAGCTTGTAGTAGTTTCAGCCTGAGTTCTAGTGATGCTCTCAACTTGCATATCACTTAGCTGGTTACATAGTTTACCCTATTGTTTCATTTATTTCCTGCACTGCATGATTATGGCTTGAGCTTTCTTGTACCTTGCTATGTCCCCTGAGGACCTGGATCCGGATTATGTCCCCAGGCATAGCCGAAAAGATCCATCCAGAGATACACCGTACAGGAGCACTTCCAGGAGCTGTACCAGGACCTGAGGACGAGATCGCACCAGAGGACTTCTCCTGAGCATTGGCTGTATATAGTCAGTGATTTCTGTTTCTGTTTCTATTTCCAGTTTATTTATTTCCTGTCTATTTGCATTCGATGTACCAGACATATTCTCGGATTCTTCCTTGAGACACTTATTTGAGATTTGCTTATTTATTCTATTGTATTTATTCTGGCATTTAATCTGTGATTATCTGTTGTGGATGAGATTAGAATAGTCTGTGACCTGTATCATTGGTTCTATTTCCTCTTAGACTACACCTTAAGCATGCCCTGATGGATCCATTAAATTGGGTTGTCCATCGGTGCGTGCTGCTGGCCATTGCCACATATCCAGTCCCTGGGCATTTTGGGACTGGGGCGTGACATGGTTTTTTTGGTGGCCCATGCAGGTCTACGACTAAATTGTTCGGTTTTAACTTAGGGACCGAACAGGCCTGCAATAAGATAGGATAAGTTTTAGGATCTCATCCACTTGCTTGAAACGTTCTTGATATCCATATCGAATTCGAATTAATTTCTTGACTTGCATCCTGCCTTGATTCTTGTGCGCCTCTTATTATTTATTTTGGTTGCAGGGTTATGGATTCACGAGCGAACGATAAGACTCCCCTAGAATCACCATGAGATGCTGTGGTAACCAACGAAGATAAAGTAACACTAGTGGATGGAGGACAATCAGCTCAACAACATGCCTCGAGAGTCCAGCACGATGATATTCCACCATCGACGCAATTTACTCCACCAATGCCCGTAATTCCACCACGGCAGGCCATGGACGGACATCAGATGTTTCAAATGATCTATACAATAACGCAAGCTCAACAAGAGGCTTTCAGTCGCAGCCTAGTAACCGCACTAGAGCAGGCAGATCTACCAGCACGACGGCCAACGACGGGCTCTATCACCAATTTCTGGCAGCTGAAGCCCCGTACCTTCTCAGGCAAGGAGGAGCCCACTGAAGTTCATGAGTGGATCACCAACACTCAACATCAATTAGAAGCAGCCGAGCTTCCAAAAGAACGTTGGATGACTGCCGTCAGAATGCAGTTGACGGACAATGCACAACACTGGTGGTTATCTGAGGAGACACGGCTCGGACCAGACCGAGTCACTTGGGAAGAGTTCTCTAGACTCTTTCAGGAGATGTACATTCCAGCTATCGCTAGATCAGAACTTCGGGACAAGTTCAATCACCTCACTCAGGATGCTAAGACGGTGGAAGAGTACAATGCTGAGTTCATTCGTCTAAGTCGCTTCGCCCCAACATTGATCCCGACAAAAGAAGAGAAGGTCGAGAAGTTCTTCGACGGACTAAACATTGAGCTACAGAAACTAATTGGATCCGTTGCACCTACTTCGTATTCGGACGTCCTTGCTGCAGCGCGACGCATGGAGCGCGTCATCAGGAGAGAGACCAGTCTGAAGCGGCCATCCACATCAGCACCAGCCGGAGCACCACAAGAAGAAGTTGCAAAAAGACCTCACATACACCAGCCACCAGAAGCATCTCCACAGGCAATACCTGTCTGTCCATATTGTCACAGGCGAGGTCATATAGAGAACAAGTGCAGACGAAAAATGAGATTATGTTTAGCTTGCGGATCCAGTCAGCATTTATTGAGGGAATGCCCTGAGCGTCGAGAAGGAGCACCAAGGGTAAACCAACAAGCGTTACCAGCACCGAGGCCAGCCTATACAGCATTGGGAGCACCGCAAACGGAAGTTCAAGAAGTCCTACCACCAGCTCCAGGAGGGTATCAACCGAGGCCACCCTTGATACCCCAGGCACTACTCTTCCAGCAGGCTCAGCAGCAGAAGAATCGACTGCAAGGACGCGAGCAAGCCCTGACGATGACCGTGGAGAACGCGCAGACTCGTGGAGTAGCTAATGCGCGTAAGTGATTCGTAGATGCCGTTTCTAGTATTGTTTAGCTCGTGCCTATTGGTTCGTGACCTCAGCCCCAAACTAGTAATTTGAAACTTGTTAATAATAACCTAGTTTTCCTAAGAGTTGTAGTTCTCTTGCCTTAACTAGATTTTTACTCTGGAAAGTGCACAACTTTCATTCTTAGGAAAATGATATTTTCCTAAGTAGCTTGTGACGTGTTTCGAACATGCTTGCGACCCGTCATCTCTGTTGACCGGTTATTCTTTGATTGCGAGGACGCAATCCTCTTAAGGGGGGTAGATTGTAAACCCCCTGAATTTTTTAAGATTTTTAAAACCGAATGTTCCGAAATTTTTTGGGATTTTTCGAAAATTTTTGCTAATTAAAATCAAGGTGTTTTTGGCTTTAGATAAAATTAAATGATTTTAAAATATATTAAAATATTATGAAAATAATATTTTATAGTGTAAAATGAAAAACTGGACTTAGGGTAATTTTTTGGGAATTTATTGGACCCCAAAAATATTTTTAAATACCCAAAAACTATTTTTATTAATTAATTTAAAAATAAAATTCAAAAACCAAACGAATCGAACTGAACCGGGTTCAACCGGACTGAACTGGCCGAACCCGGTTCAGTCAGACTAGACCGGTCCTAGCGGGTCGGGTCGGATCCGCCCGACTGAACCCGACCCGCCCGTGCCCGAACCCGCACACCCACGACCCAGCACAGCTGCCCGCAACGGCCGCTCCGCCCGCACTTTCCGCCGCCCCACCCGGCCACGCGCCGCTCAGCCCGGCCACGCACCCCCGCGACCTCCTTCCGCCACGCCACGTCGCCGCCTTGCCCGGCCGCCGCTGCCCTATAAAACCCTCGCTCCCCTCCGGCCAGTTCACCACCACCAACTCCTCGCCTAGCCGCTCCGCCCGACGCCGCCACCGCCTCGCCGTGCCCAGCCCCGCGTCGCCCAGCCGCCTCCGCCCCTCCGGCGGCCTCCCCGACAGCACCCAGCAACAGCAGCAGCGGCCGCAGCGGCGCCCCAGCACCCTCCGGGCCGCCTCAGGCCGCAGCGCCGCCCCTCCGTCACCGCCTCGCCGTGCCCAGCCCCGCATCGCCCAGCCGCCTCCGCCCCTCCGGCGGCCTCCCCGACAGCACCCAGCAACAGCAGCAGCGGCCGCAGCAGCGCCCCCAGCCGCCTGCCGCACACCGCCGCCTCCGGCCAGCGCCGCCCCAGCACCCTCCGGGCCGCCTCAGGCCACAGCGCCGCCCCTCCGCCGCCGCCTTCGGCCGACCGTCCCAAACCCTAACCCTAACCCTAACCCTAGATTTTCGTGTCGTGTCGGACACGTGTCGGACACGGAAATTTTGGGTTTTTTGAACCCTATTCAGGTACGCGTATCTCCCTGCTCGTTTATCCGATTTTGATTCCGCCAGTTGCGTCGCGAACCCTGCGTGACCCTCTCGGTGCCCGTGCAACCCGCTCGGTACATCGCGTCCTGTGGCTATCGCGAACCGCGATCCAAAAATAGGAAAAACAACGCCCTGATTCACCCCGGAACTGGGTACGTTCCGCCAAACGGGACAAATTGGTCGCGTGCGGTCTTCACAGATACGTGCGCACCGTCGATACGGACGTGCAGGATTTCGCAGAAGTCGATTCGGGTGTGCGTGCACACCGGAATCAACGCGTATCCGCGGATACCGTCCCATATCTGCCCTTTCTGGAGCACGTCCTAACTTTGTGTACACACGTCAGATCGAAACAAAACTTGTGCCATCAGACTCGTAGCAATACGCTGGTCCTGTGAGCCAAGTTTGGTTCGATTCTGAGAACGTTGACGAAATCGCGTGTCGTGGGCCCCACAGGCTCCACTCGACGGACGATTTTGTGATCGGCTCATCGGAATCCACTTCTGGAAGTTCCGTTGGGTTCGTATCATCGTTCCTGACCTGTTGACACTAAGTTTGGCGAATTTGGAGACCTTTGACCCTGACACATTTTTTGGTGCAAAGCGGGCCCACATGTGGACCCCGTTTTGACCCAAAATTGTCATTTCTGCCCTTGTCTCCAAATTGGACTCAAGGACAGGCATTTCTAGCTGATTGATATTTTCTGGATATGATGGTGATATTTATTTCAGCAACCGGAGTACCGCCTGCCAATCCAGCTGAAGTCAGAGCTACAGTTGGAGCGAGAACCACAGGCAAGTGTACCTTGCCAAACCCTGCAGCTTGCTACTTATTTCCTTGGCTTAATTTTGCATCAGTGGGCAAGTAGAGCTTGTCAACTCGCAGTGATTCCTGTTATAGTATTTTACTTGAGTTTCTTGTAGATTTCATATATAAACTTGTTTAACTGTTCAACCCAGGACCGAGTGACTTTACTTAGCGTCCGATTCATAGTCGGGTGCCAACCCCGTACGCGGAGTTGTGTAACGTCACATAGACATGGATACCGAGACCCGATATTTCTCGTACTTGTCTTATCAAGTACATCATAACCCAGGACACTTGACACTATTCATGGACATGATCTTCCTGAGATATTCGTGGTGATTCTGTATAGGATACAAGACTTGACAGAGATATTGTATTTAAAGATACTATATGACTTGTTGCATTATCTATGATCCCGCTTGACATGGACATGAGACGTTATGGTCATGATATGCGTGGTTACATTGGGTGGGGAGAGACACACAGGCTACAGGTTGATTATATTATGCCGGCGTCGTAGTCTCCCATTGTGAGCTAGACAACCACATGATATCACTGCTACCGGCTCTCCGACACAGAGCTTGTAGTAGTTTCAACCTGAGTTCTAGTGATGCTCTCAACTTGCATATCACTTAGCTGGTTACATAGTTTACCCTATTGTTTTATTTATTTCCTGCACTGCATGATTATGGCTTGAGCTTTCTTGTACCTTGCTATATCCCCTGAGGACCTGGATCCGGATTATGTCCCCAGGCATAGCCGAAGAGATCCATCCAGAGATACACCGTACAGGAGCACTTCCAGGAGCTGTACCAGGACCTGAGGACGAGATCGCACCAGAGGACTTCTCTTGAGCATTGGCTGTATATAGTCAGTGATTTCTGTTTCTATTTCCAGTTCATTTATTTCCTGTCTATTTGCATTCGATGTACCAGACATATTCTCGGATTGTTCCCCGAGACACTTATTTGAGATTTGCTTATTTATTCTATTGTATTTATTCTGGCATTTAATCTGTGATTATCTGTTGTGGATGAGATTAGAATAGTCTGTGACCTGTATCATTGGTTCTATTTCCTGTTAGACTACAGCTTAAGCATGCCCTGATGGATCTATTAAATTGGGTTGTCCATCGGTGCGTGCTGCTGGCCATTGCCACGTGTCCAGTCCCTCGGCATTTTGGGACTGGGGCGTGACACATTTGAAAGAGTTGTAGCAAATTCGGAGAGTAAAACCAATTACCTATATGTCAAAGTCTCCTAGTTCTAGTGGCTAACAGGTGGAGACATAACACATTCCGACTGGGTAAATTTGATCCAGTGAGGAAGAGAAATATTTCTTCTAATTAATTTGTGAGAATATATATATATATATATATATATATATATATATATATATATATATAAGAGGTAATTGTCTTACAGACTCCTAGCCCGAAGGGCTACAAACTCGGTCCGAAGGCCCACCACATCCTGACCCGAAGGCCCCACACATCTCGGCCCGTAAGTTCGCACCTGCACTTGAACCGCACCTGCGCTGCACCCATCACCAACTCATCACTTAATTTCCCCAAAGGGGAATTAAATGGCGTCCATGAGGCTCGAACCCGCAACCTCTTGTGTGTCAAGGCCAGATATCAGGGCCGGCCATATGCTCATGGGGCCGGTGCAAACTTCGAAAATGGGCCCTCATACATAATGTATATTTTATTTTAAGAAACCAAAGTAAAAATAATTTTAAAAAAATATTGTTACCACAAAAAATATAACTAAGGATACCAATACACTCCAACTATTTTGTGTTAAAAGTGACCATTAATACATATTAGTTCTATATTAGATAGTACTATGTTAGTATTTCTTTAGTCTTTAGGTCCTAGACCATCGTCCAACCTGCCTTGGACCAGGCCGCCCCTGCCAAATGTCTTCAAGATATCAAAGATTCGTATATAAAGTCAAGACAAAATGTTAGAGTAGTTCCTCATTGATGCTAACTTCCAAAATAGGGTCTCATAATGTAATTTTTAATTTTTGAGAGAAATTAAAGTAAAAATAATGTTAAAAAAAAATCCCACAAAAAAATGAACTAAGAATCTCTAGTGTGCAAATCTAACATAATAACCAATTAATACACCCAAACTATTTTTTGCTAAGGACGACCCATGATACATATTAGTTCTATTTTAGATATAACTATATTGATATTCCTTTAGTCTTTGAGTCCTGAACCAGGGACGGAGCTATTAGTTGGCTGGGGTGGGCTCCAACCCACCCCAAATTTTGAGCCACATAATTTTTTTTGTTAGAGCACATATATCATTCGGTCTAAATTTTGAGCCATCCTATTTTATAGCTATAATCCCTTCTATTAACTCCTCTTATTTAAAAAAAAAAAGGAGAGCCCATCCAAAATATTTTCAAGTTGATTTTTTTGAGCTTGTGGTCAAAATTTAGATTAACTGTTATGCAAGTATATAGTAACAACTAACAATTATTTTGTTATTTATAAATTTGGGATATAAAATTTGAGGTCTTAATTGCATTTTTTGGAGTTGTTGTTTCTTAGTTGCTGCTTGTTGTAGATATGAGGATTTGAGGTCTCAACCTAATATTTGTATACTTGAAGGGTTGTAATATTTCTTGACGAAGAAATATTGTACATTATTCAGTTTGATGATGATCTTGTATAGTCTTCGACCGGTGTCTAAAATTATTGTTCATTCATTTTGAACTGACGAGAGTCTCTTTTGCTCTTTCGGGGGGGGGGGGGGGGGGTTGTAAATTGTTTTGAAAAGTATGATGCATATTGATGCAAATGCTATTTTTTGATTGGGGTTGACTAAATTTAGTTTGTGGTCACTATAAGAGACCTTCCTACAATTTGCTTACAACAAGATTTTTTCTATAGTTTTTAATTACTTGTATATAGCCCATTGCATTCCTCACTATAAAAAAGATGACAATGCTGACTTAATAATCTCAGCGCGCGCGCGCGCGCGCACGCACGCACGCACACACACACACACACACACACACACACACACACACACACATATATATATATATATATATATATATATATATATATATATATATATATATATAATGCAGACTAGACCAACCTAGGATTATGTTGAATGGTTTCACTCCTGATTGGTAGTTGACCGGACCTACCTATAAAAAGAACATGGATAAATGGTATTGTTTTGTTAGTTCTTCATTTTTTTAGTATATTTGACACCGTTCTTCATTGGCCAGACACGATACGGTATGGATACGAAGATATATGGACATGACGATGTTGACACAACACTAGTTTTGTTTAAAAAAAGTGAAGATGTTTTAAATTCAGTCCAGGGTAGAATAAAATTCTGACTCCGTCCTTGTCCCCAGCCTTGAACCAGGGCTGCCCCTGCCAATTGTCTTGAAGATATCAAGGATTCATACCAGAAGGGCTAGGGGCGGATCTATTGGTGGGCTGAGGTGGGCTCCAGCCCACCCACCCAGCCAACCAATCAATCAATTTTTTTAAATATATATGTAGTTAAGACCAAACCACACAGTACAGACTTTAGTCCACCCATCTCCTATTGACGAGGATTTCCAACAGCTAGCATCTAGGAGCCAGAGCCCGGTCTTGTCTCTTGATGGTTTTAAAGAGGCTTCAAGCAACCTCTCCCTCTCTCTAACAGCTAGGGGGTCAGTCCAATCTGAGATGTCGAGCTATCACTGACGGAGCCGCGCGGCTGCATCGAGCGGATAGTCCAGTCCCATCTCTCAGCCTCTCTTCATTTATAAGGATGTTCACCTCACCCACCAGAGCTAGGGAGAGTCGCAGTCGCAGTCGCATTCGCAACACTCGGAGCCGGAGCACTTGTTCGGTTCCTGCTCAGCAGCTTAGGTAAATCCTTGAATAGTTAAAGAATTTTTGAATTGTTCATATCAAAGGTTGAAACGTTGAATAGTTCATAATTTGTTGTCTACTGTTTTTTTTTTTTTGCTGATACTTGAAGTCTTGAATGGTTAAGATTGTTTGAATGGTTCATTTGAAATTGGTTGGAGAAGCACATATTCATATCAAAGTTCAAGATTTTTCAATAACTACTTTCTATTTTATTAGGATGGAAAATCAAGAACAAAAAAAAGCGAAAACTATTTTTCCGTTCTTTAAAAAGAAAGGTGAAGAAGAAACATCAACAAAAAAAAAGCGAAAACTCTTTCATTATCTTTATTTGTCTTTGATTAGCCTTTATTTTGTGGTAGATTTTCTTTCCTGGATAGAAGAAGTTGAAGGAGATTTTTGGAAGGCAGAAAAGTTTAAAGAGATTTTTTGAAGGCAGAAGCAAATAGAGCAGATTCGTCGAATATTGCATCTTTATTCTCCATGTTTTTTTTTCCATTTTTCATCTTATATATAAAGATGATATTTTCCTAATTATCTTAACCAACATGTCTACTTATGAAATTCAACCTATGTCATTTGATAACTTTTTTTTGTCCGGAAATGATATTTTGAAGCACACATTTGGAATATGATGACATTCTGAGAAATAATTTGTGTTAAAAATTTTTTTAGCATGTTTTGAGTTCAGTCGGGGTAAACTAGAATTCTGGCTCCGCCCTTGAGAAGGGCCAACAATGTTGCACGCTGTCTAGCATCTAATGCTCTACTCCAGAGTCATTCTAATTTCGTTACTTCATATGACTCAATTCCAGGTTGCATTTCGGAGCTTGTCATGAAAGACAAGGCACTCTGTAGATCCGTAATTTCTTAATGAAATTTCCTTTTAAGAAAAAAAGATATCAAGGATTCATACCAAGCTCATGTGTCATGTAACCAGTCCACTCCATTTCAAGAAAGCCATGCGTTTTTGGCTCCCTCTCAAACGTAAGGCCCACATATTGCTAGATCCATGGCACCATTCCCCCCTCAACCCCGATACATGACAAAAACACAACACCCGGACGTTCGTTTCTTTCTCCTTGCCAACTTTCACAAACAAACATGGACTATTACTACTACTACTACAACTCCTCTTATAGAAAGAAAGCTTAGACCAAATGGAGAACAACAACAGCTCCACCACCACAGCCACAGCCCGCCACCACTCCATGGACTTCGACCTCTCGGCCGCGGCGGCGGTCTCCATGTTCCTCGTCTCGTCCGTGCTCTTCTTCCTGCTCATGTACTTGTACTACAGCTGCCAACGGCGCGAGAAGCGGAGGAGGATGCTGCGGAGCCGGCCTCCGGAGCTGCCGGTGGTTCGCTACGGGAAGGCGGGAGGTCCGCTGTCGACGGACGGGTGCGTGGTCTGCCTCGGGGACTTCGAGGAGGGGGAGGAGCTGAAGGTGGTGCCGGGGTGCGGGCACATGTTCCACCCGCAGTGCATCGACCAGTGGATCGCGGGGCGCCGCTCGTGCCCGGTGTGCCGGTGCTCGGAGCTGTCCAAAAAGAAGAATGCGCTCGCGGCGGAGGTGTCGGCGCCGGCGCCGGTTCCGGTGCCGGCGTCGGCGGAGGAGGAGAGTGTTGTTGAGGTGGTGGTGCGGGAAGAGGATGGATAAAAAGTTTTAAAAAGTTTAGTCGTAACTTTTACCATATTAAATGAATAATACTGTTTGTAGCTCCAAAATATTTTTTTAAATTATTATTTTCTATTACATGAAATGACGGTTAATATGGCACCTCATATGACAAATTATAAAATTAAAATTAAAATTAAAATTAAAATTAATATTAATATTAAAATTAAAATTAATATTAATATTGAAATTTTTTGGGTGATTAATTTTTTGGATTAAAATTTGTCATGTTAGCTGACACGTAATGTTATTTAGCATGTCACGTCAGCCGTCACATAAGGAGAGATGGTTTGGAGAGATATTTTGGCGATACGAATAGCATTGCTCATATCAAATGACGTATTAATTTTCATATTTTAGTATTGATTAAAAATAAGGGTGGGCATTATTCTATTTTGGAACGGAAATTCAACGAAACCGAATAAGAAATTCAGTTTGATTGGAACAAATTTTTTTTGGTGATTTCAGTTTCGAAAATAGTAGATTTTTTTTTTCCGTTTTGTATTTCAATTTGGGTCCAAAACCGAAAACCGAATAAAACTTACGTAATTATGTAAATATTCTAGATTTTATGCCTATTTTGTGATTATAAATATACATTTATAAAAATAATTATATCTGTGTTTTCAAGTCCAACTATGATAATTTAACAACTTGTCCAACTTTAGGCGCAATTTTCAAATACAACAGATGTACATGTATATAAAACTTATAATTATCAATATAATTTAATCACGATTTCAACTTTGGACCCGACCCATTAAACAATGAATTAGTCCAACCGAACAAACCAAATCGATTATTCGATTCGGTTTTAGCTAATTTTGGTTCGATTTTGGTTTTGATTTTTTTAGAATATAGGTTTATTCATTTTTTACTATTTCGATTCGGTTGAAATCGAATAAACTGGCCGCTCACCCTTAATTATAAATACCTAAAAAAATTTTAATATCACACATGCACACAATCTATACAATTTCTGCTGTGATTGAATCCATCCAAACAGAAAAAAATGTCTCCAATCTTAACCACATAAATTTGAGATATTTACAGATTAAAAATACATAATTAAGAAATAATGAATGTCTTATTATCAATATCTAATACATAATAGCTCAAGTGGCTATAATATGAGGAAATAAAAGTCTAAATGGCCGTGTCTGTATTCCATTGGAAGCGGGTATGGAAGCGGGTATGAAAACTTTATCTTCTTAAAAAAAATGTATTTATGTATTAACTAAATTGTGTACTGTATAATAAATAAAACTAGTTGTAGGGTACCGTATAATATTCAAAATTTACGTTTATGTCTCTATATTATCCAGAAGAGGGTCTGGATCTCGTCATGACGATTGACTTGGACTAACTGTTAGATCTCGTTTAGGTTTCCATGTTGGAAACGAACACAGAAACCGTTATTCCAAACCAAGAGACTATGAGATAACCGAAGTAAATCGCAGAAAAACTAACTTTTCAAATACAGACAAACCACAATGCAAACTATTTTGACATAGAAAATTCTTGCAAAAAAACTACGGGATGATCGGAGTTCAACCCAGGAAAGCCTTCACTAATGGAGTAGAATATTACACCCTCTAAAAACATCTCCACCGTTCCAACATGATCACCGCAACTACTCAAAGTAATAAAAACGAATTACAATAGATTAACGAAGAACGAAGATGACAAGAGCAATCACCCAAAATATATTCCTTCGAAGTAGCCACCAATCCCTCTTTCTCTTTTTCGAAAGTTGCAAACTTGAGAACTCTCTCCTCTTTGATCATTCTACCTGGTAGATGTGATAGGAAATTAGGGTTAGGAACGACCTACTTAAATCTCCCTAAGCCCCATAATAATCTGGATGTTTTTTTAGATTGAACAATGTAAATAAAATATCAAATTTGACCTCAGCCCCGACAACGGGAATCAGAGTTTCTGGAACAAAAGTTGCACCTTCAGCAAAAACGGTATACCTTTAGCGGTACGCCTCTGAAATTGCTTTTTTCTAATTTCCAATCCGACGTCCGCTAAAATTTGCCTCCTCAACCTTCGACTACCCGAGCTTCTTCGACACACAGATGGAGCTTGTCGCACTCTAGAATATTCTTCACATAAGTTTGGACTCCATCCAATACCGACATATCTCACCCTTCCCAACTATATGGAGGATATCGTCACTCCAACGATTCTCCTGTATTGCTCAAACTTTCCTCTTGGCAGAACTTTTGTGAGCATATCATCTTCATTGTCTTTCGTGTGAACCTTCTCAAGCGCCGAATATTTGATCAATTGAACCCCTTCAAGTCTTCTTGGTTTTAAAACCCCCTATAAAATTTTATTTGGCGCTTCTCCTTCTTATGATGAATTACGTGTTTTTGGTTGTCTATGCTTTGCCCACAACCAAAAAACTAAAATGGACAAATTTGCCAGTCGTAATCGGAAGTTGTCACGCCCCGGTTCCATGGATAAGGAACCGAGCCACGTGGCAATGGCCAGCAGTGTACTTCGGCGGGCTTTCCAATCCAATGGGCCCGTCGGAGTACACTTAAGCTGTGAAGTACAATGAATAACCCAACACATAACACAAGTAAACTAAATCTAAATCTCATCCACAGGCAGAAATATAAGAGCACGATAGAAGTAAATACAACGACTAATGTGCAGAAAGGAAATGTCCAAATAGTATCAAGTACAAACACTAGAGTAGTCACACGGGGACAAACCCGCTAGCACAAATAAACTGGAATGGAAATAAGCAATAAGATAACTTGGGACGGTAGTAGGTAACTAGGTAGAGATACCGTCCCAAGGAAAGAGTCACTACCAGCGATCAGGCGAAGTCCTCAGGAATGACCTCGTCCTCGGCAGTGAGTACAGCTGCTGGATAGATGCCCGGTCCGTACTCCTCCGGATAATCCTCGTGACCTACACCTGGAAGGGAACCAGGTCCTCAGAGGGACGTAACAAGGTACAAGAAAATAACATGCCAGGTAAACAGATAGTACAAGTGCGACAACAGGGTAGACTAGTACAACCAAACAAGTGTGACACAGTTTAAAGACAACGTTCGACGCGTGGGCCGTCCAAAATAAAATCGTAGCTCCGGACACGGAAACACACGGCACGTACCGCAGCTCCGGGCAAAGAGTCACACGGGTGAAACAGGCTACACTAGAAAATACTACATATATATCAGCGCGTGCAGAGTAGCCCAAACGTCTAGTAACTGTCTTCCCCTTCCCAAGCGGTCAACGATTGTGCGTTGAACCTGAACCTCTAACTACAGTCTTGACATACACAGAAGTTAACTCAACAGACGTGACCCTATGGTCGTCCCAGTCTCTGGTCATGATGTCAGTATCAGGATACAGGAATCTGGCACGAACACAGTGTATAAATGTGTCCTGGGGTATCGATGTACTCTGGTACGTGCATCGAGGTGCTATGAAGCAACAGTAATTAATCTAAGTCGTTAAGTCGAATGTCAACACCCGGTTGTGAACCGGACACGGAATATCGAACATCAACGTAAACAAGCGCACAATGTACAATAAGAAAAACAATATCTGTAAACTGAAATACTGGGAGGCAAGGTACACTTGCCTGCGTGCGGCTGCTGATGACGGGGATCGGGTACTGCGTCCAAGTCCTCAGGTCCCGCAATACCTAGAGAAGAGATACAATCTAAATCAATAATCTATTTTACCACAGACTGGTGTACTACACACTGCTACATCTAGACTCAGTCTCAAAATTATCTATTAATTTCCCGTCCTCAATTCTTTGTCTCGTGATCTGATATAATACTCATTCCGGATTTATTCACCTGCTCTCCATTTGCAGGTATTTTATAACCTCCATCGATCTTCTATTTATCCGAAAAATACTGGACTTAATTATTTATTATCAACCCTGTATATGCCAATCAATATAATTACAGCCCTAAGCACCTTATCTACCGATAATCCTCGAACCAATTACCATCCATAACCATCAATACTTATCCTTAGATAACTTATGTCCATATGTATATGTAAGCATCCACATTTCAATAATATTTGCATATAACAAACCCATATTTCCTTTAGTTCAAATGTTTCACTACACTATAATTTATCATCACTATACAAACATTAGCAATATATTATGTCTCTTTTAACACTACCTCCTCCTTATTTATTTTAAACATCAATAATCTCAACCTTCATATATATCACACTACCCTATCCATCCATATACTTAAACCCAAACCCTAGCTAGTATTTCACATGCATAAACACCAACATATATCATCAAAACATAATCTGGAATTTTAAATGAAAGAGAGGAGTAGTCGACCTCGTCTCGGCGAGGTTGATGGCCGGCCGGGTGGTAGTGGAGAAGATGGAAGAAGTGGGGAGTTAGCCGGAACAGGTCGGCCGGAATGCTCAGTCCGGCGAGGCTCTGCGCGGGGGATGTAGATGCTGCCCGGCGGAAGGTTTCAGCGAGAGTGGCCGGCGTTGGCCGGTGGGTCGGCTGCTTGTACAGCGGGGGAAAAGATCCACGGCGCCGGCGGGGGAATGAAGAACGGCGCCGGCGGGACGCACAGTCAGGCGCTGCTGACTGCAGCCGGAGCGAGGAAGAGATCCGCGCCGGCGGGATGATTCAGCGGGGGAAGAGATCGACGTCCGGTGGCGGGACGCACGGGAGCTGGGGAGACTGCAGCCGGTCAGGGGGAACTCAGGCCGGCGGGAGAATACGCACAGGCCGGTCGGCGGTGTAGCCGGAGTCGACGCGGAGGTCGACTGGCCGGAGCCAAATCGGTCGGCGGGCCGGTCTCAGGAGGAAGAAGAGAAGTAGGAAGAAGAAGAAATGAAGGAGGAAGAAGTATGAAGTTTCCTTTGCATGAAGGAATTTATGGAGGAGGAGAGAGAGAAGTTTTTCTCATGGGGATTAGGGCCGGTGGAGTATTGAGGGTGTGGGGAGAAGAGGTTACTTTATAGGGAGATGTGAGGTTTGAATGTGTGGTTAGGATTCTCCTAGGAAAAATGAGTGGTTGGGATTTAATATGAATAGGGGTGGGTTTCTTCATGAGGGAATTGGGTTTGGGACCCCATTTTGGGACCCAAATTAATACTCATGACCAATGAGGTGTTGCCAACAATTTGCTAATTGCAAATAAGCCCCCGTAAATTCGGGAATTTGCATGGTCACATGAAATGACGCAAAAATTGCGGAGAAAAATATATTTAAAATTGTCATAGTGAGGGGGCGTTGCGCGTCAGGCGCGGGTCAAATTTGGAGGGCATTGGGATTAATTTAATATTAAAATATAATTTACAGAGCTGATAAATCCCGATTAAACTAACGATAACGCGTCCCGCGAATTTAATTTAATTGGGGCCCGCGGGGTCAAAAACTGGAAACGGCGCAAAGGCCAAAAATGGTGGGGGCTTGGAGTCAGTCTTGGACCCTTTAGTTGGTCCGGCTCAACGGGTTAAGTTGGTACTTCAAAATTGAGGGTAACGACACAGGTGTCTGACACGGAATAAAATACGGGTTAAAATTTTCGGGATGTTGCGCAATTAATTTAGAGCACACGAAAGTTGATTTTAACAGTCAGAAAAGTCCAGTGCCTAATTTGGCGAGTTGAGTCGAGTGTAATATTTGTACGGAATTTGTGGGCTGAAAATGGGTTCCGAATAAATAGACCAAGATAGGGAGGAAATAATGTTTAATTAAATGGATTAAAATTCCAGATAAAACATATCTAAGCTAAACCTCAACAACTGTCATCAAAATTTTCCAGATCCACTCTAACTTTTCACAGAATAAAATGAGGGGGTTTACATTCTTCCCAACTTAGAAAAATTTTGTCCCCGAAATTAAAAGTAAAGCACGATAATAACTAACAGAATTTAATTTAACTAGTAATTAAACTGTCGTACGTAAATTCGTACCTTGCTCCTCAAATAAGTACGGGAATCGCTGCCGAATAGAATCCTCGCGCTCCCAAGTAGACTCGCCTGGTGAATGGTGCTTCCATGCCACTCTGACCAGTCGAATCGTCTGTCCTCTCAAAGTCTTCTCGCTGCGATCGAGAATCTCAACTGGCTGCTCTACGTATGACAGACTAGGCCCGACTGTAATCTCCGAATGATCAAGCACGTGGCTAGGGTCTGCGACATATCTTCTCAGCTGCGATACGTGAAATACGTCATGTACTCCCTCTAATGATGGAGGTAATGCAAGACGGTAAGCCACTTCGCCAACTCGTTCCAAAATGTCGAAAGGTCCGATATACCTCGGACTCAGCTTGCCTCTGCCTCTGAATCTGATGGTACCACGAGTGGGCGATATCCTCAAAAATACGTGGTCACCCTCCTTGAACTCCAATGGTCTGCGGTGCGCATCTGCCCAGTGTTTCTGTCTGTCCTGTGCTGCGCGCAGGTGTCTCTGAATCTGCTTGACCTTCTCTACTGTCTGTGTCACCAATTCCGGACCAAGTATCTGACGCTCTCCCACGTCACTCCAACAAACTGGCGACCTACATTTCCTGCCGTACAGTGCCTCATAGGGTGCCATATGTATGCTAGCCTGGTAACTGTTATTGTAGGAGAATTCCACCAAGTGTAGATGGTCCTCCCAAGATCCTCTAAAATCAATCATGCATGCTCTCAACATATCCTCTAATATCTGTATCGTGCGCTCTGACTGTCCGTCAGTCTGTGGATGATACGCAGTGCTGAACTTGAGACGAGTTCCTAGGCTCTCCTGCATACTCCGCCAAAAGTGTGACGTGAATCTGGAATCATGATCCGATACGATGCTGACAGGCACACCATGTAATCGTACTATCTGCCTCATATACATGTCAGCTAGTATCTCTGTGGATTGCCCAACTCTGAAGGGCAAGAAATGTGCAGACTTGGTGAGTCTGTCTACGACAACCCAAACTGCATCCTTCCCGCTAGGGCTGCGCGGAAATCCTGTGACGAAGTCCATGGTAATATGTTCCCACTTCCACTCGGGAATGGGGAGTGGCTGCAATAATCCTGCAGTCCTCTGATGTTCAGCCTTGACTTGCTGACACACTAAACACTTCGCCACAAATCTTGCAATTTCTCTCTTCATCCCATGCCACCAGAAATGCTGTCTCAAGTCTCGGTACATTTTCGTACCCCCGGGATGAATGGAATAGATCGAGCTATGAGCCTCTGTCATCAACTCTTGGCGTAGCTCGCCACTCGGAACATATAGGCGATCTCCGCACCTCAGCGTTCCGTCTTCATGAATCCTGAGTCCCGTCTGCAGGCCGGCTTCTGTTCTCTCTCGCAGACGTCGAAATCTCGCATCTGTAGGCAATGCTGCCTTGATCCTCTCAATCAAAGTAGACTGAACCTCAAGTCTGGCCATCTGTCCATCCATTCCTGGCAATACGATCTCTATCCCAAGCTCCTGGAGATCCTCTAGCAACTGTCGCTGCGTCGTCAAAAAGTATGCCATGGGCTTCCTGCTTAAGGCATCTGCTACGACGTTCGCCTTGCCAGGGTGGTACTGCAGCTCAATGTCATAATCTGTCATCAACTCTAGCCAGCTTCTCTGTCTCATATTGAGCTCCTTCTGCGTGTAGACATACTTCAGGCTTTTATGATCTGTATAAATCTCAACACGCTCACCATAAAGGTAATGTCTCCATAGCTTTAGTGCAAATATCACCGCAGCTAGCTCCAAGTCGTGCGTCGGATAGTTCTTTTCATGAACTCTCAACTGTCTCGATGCGTAGGCTATCACCTTGCCGTGTTGCATCAGTACACATCCCAATCCGCTCCCTGACGCATCGCTGTACACTACAAATCCTCCTGATCTGGAAGGCAGTGTCAAAATCGGTGCTGATGTCAGACGCTTCTTCAGCTCATCGAAAGCCGCCTGACACTCGTCGGTCCAGATAAACTCTTCGCCCTTACGCGTCAGTCGCGTCATAGGCGCAGCTATCCTCGAAAAGTTTTCCACGAACCTCCGGTAATATCCGGCAAGTCCGAGGAAACTCCTCACCTCTGTAACTGATGTAGGGGTAGGCCAGGTCTCTACTGCAGCTATCTTCTCCGGATCCACTGATAGTCCATCTCCGGTGATTATGTGTCCCAGAAATGGTACTCTGTCCAAGCAAAACTCATATTTGCTGAGTTTGGCGTACAGCCTCTCATGTCTCAGCGTCTCTAACACAATCCTGAGATGTCTCTCATGCTCCTCCTGGCTCTTGGAATATATCAGGATATCGTCTATAAATACCACCACGAACTTATCTAAGTACTGGTGGAAAACATTGTTCATCAAACACATAAATACTGCTGGCGCGTTGGTTAAACCAAACGGCATGACTAAAAACTCATAGTGGCCATACTTCGTCCGAAAGGCCGTCTTCTGGATGTCCTCTTTCCGTACCTTGATCTGATGATATCCGGATCTGAGGTCGATCTTCGAGAATACACAAGCACCGCTAAGCTGATCAAATAAATCATCGATGCGCGGTAGTGGATACTTGTTCTTTATCGTTACAGCATTTAGCGCCCTGTAATCGATACACAAGCGTACCGTCCCGTCCTTCTTCGGTACGAATAGAATGGGTGCTCCCCATGGAGATACACTAGCCCGAATGAAACCCTTTTCTAAGAGATCATCTACTTGTACCTTCAGCTCAACCAACTCCTTCGGTGCTAGTCTATAAACGGGAGAAGTAACTGGCTCGGCTCCTGGAGTCAACTCTATAGTGAACTCAATCTCTCGGTCAGGTGGCAGTCCTGGGAGATCCTCTGGAAACACATCCTCAAACTCTGCTATAAAGTGAGGGTACATCGGTTCACCTTCTGCAATGTGTGCCGCTAGGGTAGGTTGGACACCATGCTCTCGGGCTTCCCGAAGGAACTAAAACTCTGGGTGATCTGGGGGTCTAAAGATGACACAACCACGATGGCAATCTAGCGTTGCGTGGTATTGGCTCAACCAATCCATGCCTAGGACAATGTCATAGTCCGGCATGGAGAAAACCAAAAATCGGGCACGCATCTCTCGCCCGCAGACAACTACTGAACATGACCTACAAGTGTCACTAACAGGTACTATTCCACCTCCCGTAAGAATCCTCTTGACCTTCGGAAGGGGTGCAGTGGCTATTCTATGGGTAGCCATGAAACTAGCAGCTATAAAAGAGTGTGTGGCACCAGAATCAAATAGGACTAATGCTGGTAATGTAGCTACTAAAATTATACCTGCTATCACTTCTCCTGCTGTCTCAGCCTCCTCGATGGTCATAGCATAGGCCTGTCCTTGCCTCGGTGCCGGTGCCCTCTGCTGCTGCTGCTGAACCTGCTGGTATCGCTCTCCCTGTGGAGCCAAAGGTGGCCTCCTCTGGTTCACTCCTGGTGCTGGGGGTCGCTGTGCTCCAGCTCCTGCGTAGGGTGGCCTCGGCCCAGGAGGCTGCTGATAAGGCCTCGGCGCTGGCAGGGCTGGTCGGTGAACCATCTGTGCTGGATCCCTCTGATCTGGGCAATCTCGGACTGCATGCTGGTCCGATCCGCATCTCAAGCAAGCGCCCAATCTCCGTCGGCAGTCCCTCAATATATGTCCCTTCTTGCCGCAGAAATGGCAAGTGGGAATGACTGCACCCTGCTGTGGTGCTGCCCTTTGGTGTTGCTGCTGTACCAAAGGACGCTTCGCAGGTCCTCCCTGCGGGGCTCGGACTGCTGATGTCGTCGCAAAGGGGCGTTTATGACTAGCCTCCAACTTGCTGATACGGTCTTGGCGTCGTGCTGCAAGTAGTACCTCGGAGTAAGTGGTGTAGGCTGTGGACCCGATAAGCTTCTAGTTCTCATATCTCAGGCCCTCAAAGAACTTCTCGGCCTTTGCTTCTTCAGTGGGGATCAGGTATGGTGCAAATCTGCTCAGGCGGAGGAACTCAGAATTGTATTCCTCTAAAGTCATACTCCCCTGGATGAGGTTCTGGAATCTGCTCCGAAGCTCTGCTCGGGCGGTAGAGGGTATGTACATCTCCTGGAAGAGTCTGGAGAACTCTTCCCAGGTGACGCGATCCGGTCCCAAACGCTCCTCCTCGGAAAGCCACCAGTGATGAGCGTTGCCGGTGAGCTGCATCCTGACAGCCGTCATCCATCGGTGTCGGGGGAGGTCAGTAGCCTCTAGCTGGTGCTGAATGCCGGTGAGCCAAGCGTGGACCTCCGTCGGCTCCTCGGTGCCCGCAAAAGGTTGCGGTATCAAACGACGGAAGTCTATGACAGACCCTCTCGTCGGCGCACATGCGGGTGGTGTCGCCTGCCCCAAGGCCGTCACGATGCTCTCTCTCAAGGCCTCAGCCTGGTGCTGCTGAGCCTGCTGGGCCTGCTGCTGAGCCTGTTGCTGGGCCTGCTGCTAGGCCTGCTGCTGGGCCTGCTGGGCCTGCATCATCGCAAACATCATTTGGAACATCTGGGTTCCGTCCATCGGTTGCCCTGTGGGGAATGGCATATAGGGCATCTGGGGCGGAAATGGTGGAGGAGGTGGTAGCTGCTGCTCCTCCTGACTCGGGATCCTCTGATCCTCAGGTCCTGCCTGATGTGGAGTCTGGTGTCCGCCCGATGGCATGCCGGGGTGTCCTGATGACTGTCCCATGGGAGCTGGAGTCAGTAGAAGGACCTGCTCCAGATTCGGTTCCCCGGATGATCCTGCGTCTCGGGGAACGTCGCCAGGCTGCGCGATACGTCCACTGCGGAGATTCATAACTCTGAAAAGAAGTCATGACTGCGATCAGCGTTTGAGGAAAATAAACAAGATGCAATTGGATAAACGATATCGAGATAGAGGTGTCATGTGAAGGTTTCAAACTTTGCAGATGAGATTTCTAACTCTATTCCTAATTTGCAGGCTCGCTTGGCACAGTTAGGTGACCAAGACGATTTAAATTTGACCTGCATGGGCCACCACAAAAACCTTGTCACGCCCCGGTTCAATGGATAAGGAACCGAGCCACGTGGCAATGGCCAGCAGTGTACTTCGGCGGGCTTTCCAATCCAATGGGCCCGTCGGAGTACACTTAAGCTGTGAAGTACAATGAATAACCCAACACATAATACAAGTAAACTAAATCTAAATCTCATCCACAGACAGAAATATAAGAGCACGATAGAAGTAAATACAACGACTAATGTGCAGAAAGGAAATGTCCAAATAGTATCAAGTACAAACACTAGAGTAGTCACACGGGGACAAACCCGCTAGCACAAATAAACTGGAATGGAAATAAGCAATAAGATAACTTGGGACGGTAGCAGGTAACTAGGTAGAGATACCGTCCCAAGGAAAGAGTCACTACCAGCGATCAGGCGAAGTCCTCAGGAATGACCTCGTCCTCGGCAGTGAGTACAGCTGCTGGATAGATGCCCGGTCCGTACTCCTCCGGATAATCCTCGTGACCTACACCTGGAAGGGAACCAGGTCCTCAGAGGGACGTAACAAGGTACAAGAAAATAACATGCCAGGTAAACAGATAGTACAAGTGCGACAACAGGGTAGACTAGTACAACCAAACAAGTGTGACACAGTTTAAAGACAACGTTCGACGCGTGGGCCGTCCAAAATAAAACCGTAGCTCCGGACACGGAAACACACGGCACGTACCGCAGCTCCGGGCAAAGAGTCACACGGGTAAAACAGGCTACACTAGAAAATACTACATATATATCAGCGCGTGCAGAGTAGCCCAAACGTCTAGTAACTGTCTTCCCCTTCCCAAGCGGTCAACGATTGTGCGTTGAACCTGAACCTCTAACTACAGTCTTGACATACACAGAAGTTAACTCAACAGACGTGACCCTATGGTCGTCCCAGTCTCTGGTCATGATGTCAGTATCAGGATACAGGAATCTGGCACGAACACAGTGTATAAATGTGTCCTGGGGTATCGATGTACTCTGGTACGTGCATCGAGGTGCTATGAAGCAACAGTAATTAATCTAAGTCGTTAAGTCGAATGTCAACACCCGGTTGTGAACCGGACACGGAATATCGAACATCAACGTAAACAAGCGCACAATGTACAATAAGAAAAACAATATCTGTAAACTGAAATACTGGGAGGCAAGGTACACTTGCCTGCGTGCGGCTGCTGATGACGGGGATCGGGTACTGCGTCCAAGTCCTCAGGTCCCGCAATACCTAGAGAAGAGATACAATCTAAATCAATAATCTATTTTACCACAGACTGGTGTACTACACACTGCTACATCTAGACTCAGTCTCAAAATTATCTATTAATTTCCCGTCCTCAATTCTTTGTCTCGTGATCTGATATAATACTCATTCCGGATTTATTCACCTGCTCTCCATTTGCAGGTATTTTATAACCTCCATCGATCTTCTATTTATCCAAAAAATACTGGACTTAATTATTTATTATCAACCCTTTATATGCCAATCAATATAATTACAGCCCTAAGCACCTTATCTACCGATAATCCTCGAACCAATTACCATCCATAACCATCAATACTTATCCTTAGATAACTTATGTCCATATGTATATGTAAGCATCCACATTTCAATAATATTTGCATATAACAAACCCATATTTCCTTTAGTTCAAATGTTTCACTACACTATAATTTATCATCACTATACAAACATTAGCAATATATTATGTCTCTTTTAACACTACCTCCTCCTTATTTATTTTAAACATCAATAATCTCAACCTTCATATATATCACACTACCCTATCCATCCATATACTTAAACCCAAACCCTAGCTAGTATTTCACATGCATAAACACCAACATATATCATCAAAACATAATCTGGAATTTTAAATGAAAGAGAGGAGTAGTCGACCTCGTCTCGGCGAGGTTGATGGCCGGCCGGGTGGTAGTGGAGAAGATGGAAGAAGTGGGGAGTTAGCCGGAACAGGTCGGCCGGAATGCTCAGTCCGGCGAGGCTCTGCGCGGGGGATGTAGATGCTGCCCGGCGGAAGGTTTCAGCGAGAGTGGCCGGCGTTGGCCGGTGGGTCGGCTGCTTGTACAGCGGGGGAAAAGATCCACGGCGCCGGCGGGGGAATGAAGAACGGCGCCGGCGGGACGCACAGTCAGGCGCTGCTGACTGCAGCCGGAGCGAGGAAGAGATCCGCGCCGGCGGGATGATTCAGCGGGGGAAGAGATCGACGTCCGGTGGCGGGACGCACGGGAGCTGGGGAGACTGCAGCCGGTCAGGGGGAACTCAGGCCGGCGGGAGAATACGCACAGGCCGGTCGGCGGTGTAGCCGGAGTCGACGCGGAGGTCGACTGGCCGGAGCCAAATCGGTCGGCGGGCCGGTCTCAGGAGGAAGAAGAGAAGTAGGAAGAAGAAGAAATGAAGGAGGAAGAAGTATGAAGTTTCCTTTGCATGAAGGAATTTATGGAGGAGGAGAGAGAGAAGTTTTTCTCATGGGGATTAGGGCCGGTGGAGTATTGAGGGTGTGGGGAGAAGAGGTTACTTTATAGGGAGATGTGAGGTTTGAATGTGTGGTTAGGATTCTCCTAGGAAAAATGAGTGGTTGGGATTTAATATGAATAGGGGTGGGTTTCTTCATGAGGGAATTGGGTTTGGGACCCCATTTTGGGACCCAAATTAATACTCATGACCAATGAGGTATTGCCAACAATTTGCTAATTGCAAATAAGCCCCCGTAAATTCGAGAATTTGCATGGTCACATGAAATGACGCAAAAATTGCGGAGAAAAATATATTTAAAATTGTCATAGTGAGGGGGCGTTGCGCGTCAGGCGCGGGTCAAATTTGGAGGGCATTGGGATTAATTTAATATTAAAATATAATTTACAGAGCTGATAAATCCCGATTAAACTAACGATAACGCGTCCCGCGAATTTAATTTAATTGGGGCCCGCGGGGTCAAAAACTGGAAATGGCGCAAAGGCCAAAAATGGTGGGGGCTTGGAGTCAGTCTTGGACCCTTTAGTTGGTCCGGCTCAACGGGTTAAGTTGGTACTTCAAAATTGAGGGTAACGACACAGGTGTCTGACACGGAATAAAATACGGGTTAAAATTTTCGGGATATTGCGCAATTAATTTAGAGCACACGAAAGTTGATTTTAACAGTCAGAAAAGTCCAGTGCCAAATTTGGCGAGTTGAGTCGAGTGTAATATTTGTACGGAATTTGTGGGCTGAAAATGGGTTCCGAATAAATAGACCAAGATAGGGAGGAAATAATGTTTAATTAAATGGATTAAAATTCCAGATAAAACATATCTAAGCTAAACCTCAACAACTGTCATCAAAATTTTCCAGATCCACTCTAACTTTTCACAGAATAAAATGAGGGGTTTTACAGAAGTGTATTTTTGTGGGATACCTCCATGGTAAAAATGGTTGGAAATTGTATGACCTTGCTACTAGCGATTTTTTTGTCTCTCGAGATGTTAAATTTTATGAGACTGAGTTTCCCTATTCTTGTGGTACGTCTTCACCTGAGCTTGTGCCACTTGCGTGGGTGATGATGATTTGATTTTAGATTCTGTGATTGATAGTACTATGGGGTGTGATTTACCTCATACGTACGGATGAGATGGTCGTCTCCCCGGATGGGAACGACGTAGTGGGGGTGGCAGATGGCGAGGGTGGCGGGGCTGAGGCCGTTGTGGAGGATAAGCCGACGGAGGTTGAGGCAGGAGTAGGGGAGCCAGATGGTGCGGGTGTGCTGTGGCGTGGAATGCGTGCCAAAATTCCGTCCATGAAGCTCCGTAATTTTGTAACAAATACAATACGAAAGTTGAGTCACAGTTCTTCCTCCCAATGTTCCACCACGTCCAATCATTTCTCAGGTACTCGTTATCCTATAGCACATTTTTTGAATTATGATCGATTTTCTCTGGGACACAGGAATTTTCTTGCAGCTTTAACTGCAGGTACAAAACCAGTCACTTTTAAAGATGTGGTTAAAGATGAAGGGTGGCGCGAAGCTATGCAGAAGAAGTTGCGGGCTTTGGTGGATAATGGTACCTGAACCATGGAGACGCTTTCGGCTGAAAAACGTGCTCTGGGAGCCGGTGGGTGTATAAGATAAAGTATAATTCTGAGGGAGCGTTGAGCGGCTTAAAGCCCGTTTGGTAGTTTTTGGCAACCATCAGGTTGAGGGATTGATTACACTGATACTTTTGCTCCGGTGGCAAAAATGGTTACTATTCGTACTTTTTTAGCTGTAGCTGCAGCTGCAGCAAAGAATTGAAAACTACATCAGATGGATGTTCACAATGCTTTCCTGCATGAAGATTTTACCGAAGAAGTGTATATGAAACTACCATCTGGTTTTCGAACCACACGTCCTGATAAGGTATGCCGGCTTCGAAAATCTCTTTATGGGCTTAAACAGGCGCCTCGTTGTTGGTTTGCGAAGTTGGCATCTTCTTTACGGGAGTACGGATTGTAATGCCCCGTTCCCCCTATTCGGAGAGCGCGGCCAAGAAATACTTGGTACCGTTCGATCGGGACAGATTGAATCAAGTTCCTTTCCTAGTTATGGATTGGTTTTTTCAGAATCAAGTTCCATATTCAACGGATCGTGTCTCAAGAAAGGACTCGACGGCAGAGTCGAGAGGGGCCTTTCTGTTGCGCTGGTTTTCTTGCTCGTTTTTTATGCCGCTTGGTTGCTTTCTTGTTGGTTTTATGACTTGCTTTTTCTTGAATGGTTTCGAAGGATTTCATTGCCTTCATTCTTAGGATTTCGTATTTCGTATCAAATCTCGGAGACCGAAGCAGAAGATATTGATCATCTGTTGGTGTGTGCAGGTGATCGGATAGGCGACACGCAAGCAGAGTCTTGAAGTTCTTCCATTTTCTCTCCTAGTTCACCAACTTGTGAGTGGCTTTACTTCGATTAGCGCCCTTCTTCCAAGTCTTCACTTTTAATAAATTGGCTCATTTGTGCATCCCGCTCCAACGATATCATAATAAGAATAAATTAAGTCAAATAAAAGAAGAGTTAGACTTGAAACACTTATAATGCTTGTCACCTAGAATTCTCAAAACGATCACATTGATGCGTACTTGTCCGCTATGCATTTATATATTCATATTTCAGTTGTAGCTAGAACTTATTCTATATAATTGTACAGATGTATTGTGCAAAGTAATTGAAATGCAATCACTTGGACAGGTAGACTATGCTAAATGCACTGTGCTAAAGTAGATATATACATTCTTTTGGCTTGAATGCTTTATCTATTAACTTAGTGTCAATGCGTGGTTCGGTCGGACAACTTGTGCACAAGGTTTAGTTCCTGCGAATGGTACCTGGGACACTGGGGTCGATTCGTTCCGGGCAAAACTCGGATAGCTACGCTAGCAAGTCTAGCACGGGTAATGTGAGGGCCTTACAGCGGGGCTTGCTACCTGCGCTGCAAGGGTTACCGTCTTACTGTAGCTATTGTCCACGGTGGCAATGATGTGCCATGACCCAATTTATATATATTTCTGTATTTCTTGCTCAAAAACTAATGGTGTCTTCATGGCAGGAAGGACATGGTAAGTATTGTGCATGCAGTTCAGACGGGAAGGTAAAAGTCATCTAATAGTGGCATATTTGTTTCTTTAAATTGAATACTCAATGCTTGCATGTAAATTGAACTAAGACAAGATAGAAAGACCACAAATAAATTGCATGCTTCATATGAACAAACTTTGGATTTGGTTAGTTGGGTTAGCTCGCCCTCACCGATACTTTTTAAAGTACTGACCCTCGTTGCAGTAGGTTCCCCGAGCCCAAGCGACGTAGAGAGGAGCTGAAGCTTCTTCTTCTTCTCCCAACCAGTCCAGTACTCGTTGCACCCCATTCGTGACTTTTTGGAGCTTGTACAAAGTACCCGGAGCCCGCACAACCCTTATATACAGCTCCGAGGCAAGGTGATAACTTCACCAGCAGGTGTCTATATTATTTTGAAGTTTTAGTAAATGATGTGATGTATGGAACGGCTATCTCATTTTGTATCCAAGTTGTAAGCCCATGTGGCATCCTTATCACTTTTGGGTCAAGAGTCTGTAATCAGATATTCATTATCAATAAAAGAAAACTTTTTTATGCCTCATTGTGTGTTATCTTTTTTGCGTACTCTGTTGCATGTGTTATAAAGAATATCATTATGCCTAGGCCTTGTGCACGCGCGTCCTACACGTGTACGACATCACGTGTCACGTCCCAGTCCTAAAATATATGGAACTAGGTGTCACTACCCCATTTCCAGAGTCGAATATTTTTTTTTTATTTTTAATTTGGTTAAGTGTGTATTATTTTTAATTAATTATATTTATAATCAATTATTGATTGTATTATTTTTATATTGATTGTTTTATGATTTTGGCTAGCCTGGACCCATGTCAGACCCTAGTGGACCCATGTCCGACCCAGCCCACACCACTGTGAGACTTATTTTTGGGTTTAGAATATTTATTATATTTTTAGTGGGTTAGTTGGAGAGATTTGGAGCTAGTTTGAGTGCTTTTGGAACCCGAAACCCGAAACCAAGTCAAGTAGGGGCGTTTTGGAAATTTGAAAACTTGGCAACCCCTTTATTATTGCTTTGGCCGACCCATTCACCCCCCCCCCACCCGTGGAACAGCAGCCCCCTCCCCCTTTGCTTCATATTCTACTTCTTCTTCACTTCTTCTTCTTCTTCTCCACTTCTTCTTTCTTCTTCCTTCCTTCTCCAAGTAAGTTTTCCTTCCTTTTTCTTCCTTCTTTCTTCCATTCCTTCTTTTTTTAATGCTAGCCCTAACCTTGCATTCTTCCCCAACCTAGGTGGATAGAGCCTAGATTTGGTGTTGAAGCTAGATTTGGGAGCTTGGAAGCTTAGTTTGGTGGATTTGGAGCATTTTGGAGATTTTGGCTTGGGATTCCAACTTCCAAGAGGTAAACCCTAATTTTCCCCCTTGTAATTACTTTTATATAGTGTAATTAATAGTTTAGAACCTTCCTAGACCCTTAGGCTACCCGTGGAAGGAAGTTGGAACTAGTTTGGTTGGGTTTAGAGACTTTAATACTAGGTTTTGTGTCAATTTCGGATGGAATCCGAATTTGGCCCAATTTTGGGTGATGCCCTAGATTAGACGGACCTAGGTAGACATTTTCGGATGTCTTGAGGGTGAGTGCGTGTCTCCGTTCGGACACGGGAAGCCGTATCGCGGAGAAACGGGCGTTTCGGGCGAATTTGGGGCTTTTCATCGTCGCCGATTCTAAGTGCGTGCGCGTTTCCGCCACGGACCTAGAATCGACGCGGGAGCACTTTTTCTAGGATCTAGGCATCGTTTAGAGTGCGTGGGTAAATTTTGGACTGATTTCGAGTTCGTTTGGTGTGCGTTTCAGGAGATTTTCTGAATCGCGCACCACGTGTTCGTCGAAATGATCGAACAGCCATTTCGACTTGGTTTCCTTGTTTCGGGCTTGTGCGCGCATTGGGTTGGTATCGGGGAGTGTGTGCTAGAGTTTTCGAGTTATATTTTATATATTTTAGGGTGTTGGTGAGTGTCGGGGTCGTTGGGCGTGAGTGGGGCGTGTTGTTGTGTGTTGTGGTTGAGTGGTGTTGTGTCTCTCTATATATATTTATAGTGTATGTGTATATATATTTATATATATATATTTGTATGTGTGATTATGTATATATATTTATATATATATGTGTGTATTTATATCTATGTGCTTGTGTATGTATATGCCTATGTGTATATATATATATATATATATATATGTAGATGTGTAGTGTGTGTCTGTGAGTGTGTTAATATGTATATATATATATATATATATATATATATATATATATATATATATATATATATATATGATTATGAGTTTGAGTTTATGTATATATGTATATATATTTATATATATGTATGAGTGTTTGTGTGTGTGGTTGTGTGTTTGTGAGAGTGTGTGCTAGTGTGTGTGAGAGTGTGTGTGAGAGGGTATGTGAGTGTGAGAGTGTGTGAGGATATATATATATATATATATGTATGTGTGTGAGAGTGTGTGTATATATATATATATATATATATATATATATATATATATATGTGTGTGTGTGTGTGTGTGTGTGTGTGTGTGTGTGTGTGTGTGTATATAGATGTGTGTTTATATATATATAGATATATGTATGTGTTTGTATAGGTGTGTGTGTATTTATATGTATATGTGTGTGTGTGTTAATATATATGCTAGTGTGTGTGTGTTAGTATATATATTTATATGTTAGATGGTATATATATATGTATGATTGTATATATATATATATATATATATATATATATATATATATATATAGATATATATATATATATGAGTGTATGTTTATAGGAGTGTGTGTGTGTGTGTGTGTGTGTGTGTGTGTGTGTATGAGAGGGGGGGAGGCCACAGCAGGCCTGGAACAGCAGCTGCAGCAGCAGCTTTTCTGCTCCAGCAGCAAGGAGCAGCAGCCACAGCAGAAATAGGAGCAGCTGCAGCAGCAGAAACAAGAGCAAGAGCAGCAGCAGCTTCTAGTAGTAGATTAGTAGATAGATAGGTAGAGGAATAGATATATAGATAGCTAGATACATAGAAATATAGATAGATAGATGATAGTTAGATAGATATATTAGATAGATAGATAGATAGATAGATAGGTATGTATGGTTAATAAATAAATAGGTATATGGTTAGATAGATTGATGGATATGTGGATATACATAGATAGCTAGATAAATAGATAGGTAGATATTAGATAACTAATTAGTTAGATAGATACATAGATAGATAAATAGATATATGATAGATAGATGGATAGATAGATAGCTATTAGATCTATGGATAAATAGGTAGTTAGTTAGATACCTAGATAGATGCATAAGATAGATAGATATATAGATAATAGATAGGTAAATTGATAGATAGACATATAGATAGATAGGTAATAGAAAGATAGATAGATATATAGTTATATAGCTAGCTAGATAGATAGATGCATAGATAGGTAGATTAATAGATAGATAATTAGATAGATAGTTAGATAGGTAAATACTAGATATAGATAACTAGTTAGATAGTTAGATAGATAACTAGATAGGTAGATGGATAGGTAGAGGGGTAGCTAGATATATAGATCTATATGTATAGGTATATACATATAGTTAGGTAGATAGTTTAGATATCTAGATATAGATATACATATATATTTATGAGGAGGGTAAGGTAAGGTAAGGTAAGGTAAGGTAAGGTATTGGGTATAGATATATAGGTATATGCCTATATGTATTAGATATCTACATTTTAGCATAGAATATAGCTAGATATATATATATGTTTATGCATAGTTAGTTAGCTAGAGGGGTAGTCGGGTTGAGTTTAGAGCGGTATCTCAATACCTTGAGATAACCAAGGTATTGAGTTTCGAGCGGGGTTTTTAAGCAATAGCCTAGAAATAGTATTGGAGTAATTTTTATATGCTTATGTGTATATATTTACGCGTGCTAACATAGGTTTTAGAGGGTATAGACGGGGTATATAGCGTAGGTTGAGGTATCGGATACCGAGGGTATCCCGGTATCTCAAGGAGGCGAGTTTGTGAGTTTTCTAGCTTAATGACCTCGGTTTGACCTAGAATTTCAGGAGCACCCTAGTTTGACCCAGACTTGACCGTAGTTGACTCGGTTGACCGCCAAAGTCAACTTTTGACCTAGTTTTGACCCAGAGTTGACTTTTTGGACCTAGTGTTGACTTTTTGACCTAGATTTTACCGGTTTGATCCGTTTGACCTAGAACGACCCTAGAAGACTATTTTTAGTTATTTTATATCTGTTTAACTTATTAGAATCATGTTTAACTTTGCTTTTCGTAATAGGTCCTTGTGATACCAGTTCGGATCGCTAGTTGCTCAGGACGTCAGGCGAGTACATTTTCTGATAGTTTTCATTATTTGATGATTATTATGATTCAGCTTCTAGTATAGTATCATCTGATTATTCTGGCACAACACGGGACACTGACTGGTATTTCTGGATTTATTTACTTACGACACGTACATTTCATGTTTTTGGCCTCTATTCTGGCATCACCTACAGGCATCATCATGTTCAGGCTGGACTCATCTTGATTTACGTGTCGGGTCTTGGATCCACTTGTATTAGTCGGGGCGGGGAAATACTCGAGTAGACATATAAATATTCCCATTTGGAATCATCAGGAATCACTCCCTCTGGTCTAATCTGGAATGATAGCAGCTGTGCACCCAGTGCGCGGTGAGCCGTACTTACCCCTAGCCGTTTACATGTCGAAACAAGTATTTTAAAGACACCGAGTTCATTCTTTATAGTCTGGACTCACTTGCATTTCTTGCTGGTCTCACTTACATGTTTCTGGACTTGACTCACTACATATTTTTCATGCTGGACTCACTACACGTTCATGTGCACGAACTTGATCTTAGCTTAGATTTCCTGTATCTTGCAATTATTACTATCTTGCTCTGATATGCATGCATCTTTACCTTTATGCACCAGTTATACATATTTCCTTGTTTCATACTTTCTTTATTCTTCTTGCTACTTGCTATAACTGTTTTATAGTTTTTATCATTTAAATGGAAATGCTGTTAGAGATGTACTTGCTCCAATCCTGACTGGACATATTTTTCAGAGTATCTAGAGGATTGGTGTCCGACGTTTTATGGACCTGAGCCTGTTGATGGTGCAGACAGGGACCCTCTAGTTTTGGAGTGATTTCTGGGTTGGTAGCCGGGATCACTAAGACCTTATTGTTGTTTTTATTAGCTTTTAGCACCGGATTTGTCTCCGGTTTTGGTTTGAGACCTTGTATTGTATATTATTTTGGATGATGTATTATTATTTGATGTTGTGGTGGTTTTAGTCGTTGTTTTTGGTTAGACTTGGTAGCTGTTAGTCTTCTTGTTATCTTATCGTGCTTAGATTCGTGATTGAGTACTTGAGATTATCATTATGATATTTGCTCCTCCGTTTGGAGTTGAGATCTTGACAGGTTTATATATTGATTGCGTGGTTGCCCTCCTTTTGGAGAGGTCATGGCAGATTTTTTGTGAGTTATCTAGATAGTTGACCTAGACAGCGTTCTACCGCCGATGCTGCGGCGTAGGCTGGACGTACCCACGACTCATGCCCGATTTTTCGGGTGCGGGTCGTGACACATTTTTGGCGGCGGCCCCATGCAGGTCTCGATTCGCAATTAGTGTAATATCGTGGTGGTACAACAACTTAGTTGTACTGCTGCGAGCCTGCTATAAGATCTAGGATCTAGGATGAGAGCGTACTCAATCACGACTAGGAACAATTCCAATCTAATTATTCTGAAATTGTCTTCTTTTGAAATATTACTGTCCTTCTTTGATGATATCGTATCTTGCGCCGTATTGACTTCTTTTGATCTGTGTTCAGGATGCCTCCGAAGACACGATCTCATCGTACCATTCCAGCATTTGCCACCGAGAGGTCTGCTACCTCTCGTCCAGCTCGTATTCAGGCAGCTGCTACCGCTCTACTCACCACTCCTGCGGTTGAGGGAGCATCTGCTTCTCTCAGGGATCCTCCTTCACCTGTCGATCCGAGGACTACCCAGTCGTTTCGGTGGTTCCTCCACCACTTCCTGCTCCAGTAGATGCCGTGCAGTTGTTTGCGTTCTTCAGGGAGATGATGGACGGGCAGCACCGTCAGGTGGATGTGATGAGGCTGGGCATTGAGAACGCCCACCAGGTGGCCATGACATCAGTGGATAGGGTGGCACAGATTCAGCCGCAGGCAGATCAGATTCAGCATCCGAGGCCGGGCAGTATCATTGACTTTCAGAGGATGCGGCCCAAGGAGTTTTGTGGTACAGAAGGGATCCTGTACGCGGATGACTGGATAGAGCAGATCGAGGGGATCTTCAGGCTGGCGCAGATTCCAGACAGCATGCAGATAGAGGCAGCGGGCAGTCAGATGTTTGACCTCGCTTTGACATGGTATCGTACTGATACGAGGATTGCAGCGCCAGGGCTTACTTAGGAGGCTTTCAAGAGGCTTTTCAAGGAGAAGTTTTTCCCAGATGTGGCGCTCAGTGCTTTGGAGAGCCAGTTTGAGGCACTCGTCCAAGGGAGCATGACAGTGGACGAGTACGCAGCAGAGTTCTGCCGTCTGGGCAGATTTGTAAATGGCTTGAGTGAGGCAGCTAAGGCGAGGAAGTTTCGCAAGGGCTTGGTTATGGCGGTCAAGTCTTTGACCAGGAGCGACCGCGAGGCGACTTTCGAGCAGATAGTAGGAGATGCTCAGAGGGCAGAGGATGACTTGGAGCTCAAGTCCAAGAGAGGCAGGGATGATTCAGGCAGTGCCAGTGGTAGTGCGGGACCAGCTAAGCGTCCCTATGTGCAGAAGGCAGCGCAGCAGGGTCAGGATCAGAGAGCGCCCACTTGTGCCTACTGCAGGAAGGCAGGACACACTCGGGATGTTTGTAGGAGGAGGTTGAAGGTGTGTTTGTTCTGTGGATCCGCTGCTCACCAGATGCGAGATTGCCCCACCGCACCTCCATTGGGTGGAGCACAGGTCACTTGTGGCACAGCATCATGTCCCGCACCAGCAGAGGGATATACCCCAGCAGGGCAGGGCTTATGCGTTGACGGTCGAGGAGGCCGATGCTACGGGTGTCGGGTTAGCAGGTCTGTCTCTTGTTTCTTCTTCCTGTCCTTTTCTATTCCTTGTGGTGTGTTTCATTAGTACATGTTAGACTTTTCTTTGTGCTGTGGTAGATAGTGTAGTGACCCTGATTGAGACTGTGATAACATGACCAGTAGGACCATGATCTTGTATGTTGTATAGGTAGAAATTCTTGACTGTGATTGTTGGGGGTTTGACCTAGAGGGAGTGTGATTGACTTTAAACTTCGAGGACGAAATTTTCTAAGGAGGATAGGCTTGTCACTGCCCCATTTCCAGAGCCGGGTATTTTTTTATTTTTAATTTGGTTAAGTGTGTATTATTTTTAATTAATTATATTTATAATTAATTATTGATTGTATTATTTTTATATTGATTGTTTTAGGATTTTGGCTAGCCTGGACCCATGTCAGACCCTAGTGGACCCATGTCCGACCCAGCCCACACCCCTGTGAGACTTATTTTTGGATTTAGAATATTTATTATATTTTTAGTGGGTTAGTTGGAGAGATTTGGAGCTAGTTTTAGTGCTTTTGGAACCCGAAACCTGAAACCAAGTCAAGTAGGGGCGTTTTGGGAATTTAAAAACTTGGCAACCCCTTTATTATTGCTTTGGCCGACCTATTCAGCCCCCCCCCACCCGTGGAACAGCAGCCCCCTCCCCCTTTGCTTCATATTCTACTTCTTCTTCACTTCTTCTCCACTTCTTCTTTCTTCTTCCTTCCTTCTCCAAGTAAGTTTCCCTTCCTTTTTCTTCCTTCTTTCTTCCATTCCTTCTTTTTTTTTATGCTAGCCCTAACCTTGCATTCTTTCTCAATCTAGGTGAGTAGAGCCTAGATTTGGTGTTGGAGCTAGATTTGGGAGCTTGGAAGCTTGGTTTGGTGGATTTGGAGCATTTTGGAGATTTTGGCTTAGAATTTCAACTCCCAAGAGGTAAACCCTAATTTTCTCCCTTGTAATTACTCTTATATAGTGTAATTAATAGTTTAGAACCTTCCTAGACCCTTAGGCTACCCGTAGGAGGAAGTTGAAACTAGTTTGGTTGGATTTAGAGACTTTAACACTAGGTTTTGTGTCAATTTCGGGTGGAATCCGAATTTGGCCCAATTTTGGGTGATGCCCTAGGTTAGAAGGACCTAGGTAGATGTTGTCGGGTGTCTTGAGGGTGAGTGCGTGTCTCCGTTCGGACACGGGAAGCCGTGTCGCGGAGAAACGGGCGTTTCGGGCGAATTTGGGGCTTTTCGTCGTCGTCGATTCTAAGTGCGTGTGCGTTTCTGCCACGTACCTAGAATCGACACGGGAGCACTTTTTCTAGGATCTAGGCATCGTTTAGAGCGTGTGGATAAATTTTTGGCCGATTCTGAGTTCGTTTGGTGTGCGTTTCAGGAGGTTTTCCGAACCGCGCACCACATGTTCGTCGAAATGATCGAACGGCCATTTCGATTTGGTTTTCTTGTTTCGGGCTTGTGCGCGCGTTGGGCTGGTATCGGGGAGTGTGTGCTAGAGTTTTCGAGTTATATTTTATATATTTTAGGGTGTTGGTGAGTGTCGCGGTCGTTGGCGTGAGTGGGACGTGTTGTTGTGTGTTGTGGTTGAGTGGTGTTTTGTCTCTCTATATATATTTATAGTGTATGTGTATATATATTTATATATATATGTATGTGTGATTATGTATATATATTTATATATATATATATATGTGTGTGTATTTATATCTATGTGCTTGTGTATGTATATGCCTATGTGTATATATATATATATGTAGATGTGTAGTGTGTGTGTGTTGATATGTATATATATATATATATATATATATATATATATATATATATATATATATATATATGTGTGTGTGTGTGTGTGTGTGTGTGTGTGTGTGTGTGTGTGTGTGTGTTTATAGATATATATATATATGATTATGAGATTGAGTTTATGTATATATGTATATATATTTATATATATGTATGAGTGTTTGTGTGTGTGGTTGTGTGTTTGTGAGAGTGTGTGCTAGTGTGTGTGAGAGTGTCTATCTAACTACCTATTATCTATCTATCTAACTATCTACTGACTATCTATTTATCTTATATCTAATCTATTAGACTAACTAGCTATCCATCTATCTATCTAGCTTTCTATCCGTCTATCTATTCAATAATCTAACTATCAAACTACCTCGCTGCATGCTTGCTTGTACTACTGCTGCTGTTGCTGCTGCATACATTGTTGCATTGCTGTGCAGCTGCTGCTGCTCTTGCTGAGACTGCTGCTGTGCTGCTGCTGTAGTGCAGCAGCTGCTGCTGCTGCTGCTTGGCTGGGCTGCTGGCTGCTGCCCCACTCGCTCGCCTCGCACACGGACACACACACACACACACTCTTATAAACAGACACTCATATATATATATATATAGTTAGATGGTATATATATATATAGTATGATAGTATATATATATATATATATATATATATATATATATATATATATATATATATATATATATATATATATATATATGAGTGTCTGTTTATAAGAGTGTGTGTGTGTGTGTGTGTGTGTGTGTGTGTGTGTATGAGAGGGGGGAGGCCACAACAGGCCTAGAACAGCAGCTGCAGCAGCAGCTTTGCTGCTCCAGCAGCAAGGAGCAGCAGCCACAGCAGGAATAGGAGCAGCTGCAGCAGCAGAAACAAGAGCAAGAGCAGCAGCAGCTTCTAGTAGTAGATTAGTAGATAGATAGGTAGAGGAATAGATATATAGATAGCTAGATACATAGAAATATAGATAGATAGATGATAGTTAAATAGATATATTAGATAGATAGATAGGTATGTATGGTTAATAGATAAATAGGTATATGGTTAGATAGATTGATGGATATGTGGATATACATAGATAGCTAGATAAATAGATAGGTAGATATTAGATAACTAATTAGTTAGATAGATACATAGATAGATAAATAGATATATGATAGATAGATGGATAGATAGATAGCTATTAGATCTATGGATAAATAGGTAGTTAGTTAGATACCTAGATAGATGCATAAGATAGATAGATATATAGATAAATTGATAGATAAATTGATAGATAGACATATAGATAGATAGGTAATAGAAAGATATATAGATATATAGTTATATAGCTAGCTAGATAAATAGATTCATAGATAGGTAGATTAATAGATAGATAATTAGATAGATAGTTAGATAGGTAAATACTAGATATAGATAACTAGTTAGATAGTTAGATAGATAACTAGATAGGTAGATGGATAGGTAGAGGGGTAGCTAGATATATAGATCTATATGTATAGGTATATACATATAGTTAGGTAGATAGTTTAGATATCTAGATATAGATATACATATATATTTATGAGGAGGGTAAGGTAAGGTAAGGTAAGGTAAGATAAGGTAAGGTAAGGTATTGGGTATAGATATAGAGGTATATGCCTACATGTATTAGATATCTATATTTTAGCATAGAATATAGCTAGATATATATGTTTATGCATAGTTTAGTTAGCTAGAGGGGTAGTCGGATTGAGTTTAGAGCGGTATCTCAATACCTTGAGATACCGAGGTATCTCAATACCTTGAGATACCGAGGTATCTCAATACCTTGAGATAACCAAGGTATTGAGTTTCGAGCGGGATTTTTAAGCAATAGCCTAGAAATAGTATTGGAGTGATTTTTATATGCTTATGTGTATATGTTTACGCGTGCTAGCATAGGTTTTAGAGGGTATAGGCAGGGTATATAGCGTAGGTTGAGGTATCGGATAACGAGGGTATCCCGGTATCTCAAGGAGGCGAGTTTGTGAGTTTTCTAGCTTAATGACCTCGGTTTGACCTATAATTTCAGGAGCACCCTAGTTTGACCCAGAGTTGACCGTAGTTGACTCGGTTGACCGCCAAAGTCAACTTTTGACCTAGTTTTGACCCAGAGTTGACTTTTTGGACCCAGAGTTGACTTTTTGACCTAGATTTTATCGGTTTGACCCGTTTGACCTAGAACGACCCTAGAAGACTATTTTTAGTTATTTTATATCTGTTTAACTTATTAGAATCCTGTTTAACTTTGCTTTTCGTAATAGGTCCTTGCGATACCAGTTCGGATCGCTTGTTGCTCAGGACGTCACGCGAGTACATTCTCTGATAGTTTTTATTATTTGATGATTATTATGATTCAGCTTCTAGTATAGTATCATCTGATTATTCTGGCATAACACGGGACACTGATTAGTATTTCTGGATTTATTTACTTGCGACACGTACATTTCATGTTTCTGACCTCTATTCTGGCATCACCTACAAGCATCACTACAGGCATCACTCATGTTCAGGCTGGACTCATCTTGATTTACGTGTCGGGTCTTGGATCCACTTGTATTAGTCGGGGCGGGAAAATACTCGAGTAGACATGTAAATATTCCCATCTGGAATCATCAGGAATCACTCCCTCTGGTCTAATCTGGAATGATAGCAGCCGCGCACCCAGTGCGCGGTGAGCCGTACTTACCCCTAACCGTTTACATGTTGAAACAAGTATTTCAAAGACGCCGAGTTCATTCTTTATAGTCTGAACTCACTTGCATTTCTTGCTGGTCTCACTTACATGTTTCTGGACTTGACTCACTAAATGTTTTTCATGCTGGACTCACTACACGTTCATGTGCACGGACTTGATCTTAGCTTAGATTTCCTGTATCTTGTTGTTATTACTATCTTGCTCTGATATCCATGCATCTTTACCTTTATGCACCAGTTATACATATTTCCTTGTTTCATACTTTTTTCATTCTTCTTGCTACTTGCTATAACTGTTTTATAGTTTTTATCATTTAAATGGAACTGCTGTTAGAGATGTACTTGCTTCAGTCCTGACTGGACATATTTTTTAGAGTATCCGGAGGATTGGTGTCTGACGTTTTATGGACCTGAGCCTGTTGATGGTGCAGATAGGGACCCTCTAGTTTAGGAGTAATTTCCGGGTTGGTAGCCGGGATCACTAAGACCTTGTTGTTGTTTTTATTAGCTTTTAGCACCGAATTTGTCTCTGGTTTTGGTTTGAGACCTTGTATTGTATATTATTTTGGATGATGTATTATTATTTGATGTTGTGGTAGTTTTAGTCGTTGTTGTTGGTTAGACTTGGTAGCTGTTAGTCTTCTTGTTATCTTATCGTGCTTAGATTCGTGATTGAGTACTTGAGATTATCATTATGATATTTGCTCTTCCGTTTGGAGTTGAGATCTTGACAGGTTTATATATTGATTGCGTGGTTGCCCTCCTTTTGGAGAGGTCATGGCAGATTTTTTGTGAGTTATTTAGATAGTTGACCTAGACAGCGTTCTACCGCCGATGCTGCGGCGTAGGTTGGACGTACCCACGACTCATGCCCGATTTTTCGGGTGCGGGTCGTGACACTAGGCCACGTGGCATTGGCCAGCTGACACGTCACTAAGGGTTTATCCAATTTAATGGACCCAAAGGAACGTGCTACGCTGTCCTAAAATGCTACAAGTCTAATACAGCTAAATCTAATCTCATCCACAAAAATATCAGGAAATAAGGGAATAAGTACTGAATATATATAATGCTAAGTCTGAAAATGTCATAGTACAAAATTAGATAATGTCATGTGGGATCAAACCCACTACAAAATATAAGTGCTAAAAATAAGATAGACTAGAGTATCGTCTATCTAGGTAGTAGCTCCAGCTCCAGGTGAACAAGCTACTAAGGATCAGGCAGATTCTGATGGCGACTCCTCTAACTCCTCCTCGGTGGCATATCTAATCTCCTGTCCAGGTCCATACACCGTGGGATAGAAGGCCTCATCTAAATCTGGAAGGGAACCAGGTCCTCAGTGGAACATAACAAGATACATAAAAATATGCCATATATATAAATACTGAATAAATAAATACAGGGTGTGCTAACCAACTAAGTGAATGCAATATAAAGACCTTGTAGTACGTATGAGAAAGTGTAGGCTAGACATATGTTAACTTAATTCACCAATCGTGGTGACTGGCTAGTATATGTGTCATATGCCCCCAGACACATGGGTAGCTCTGCAATCGTCCATCTCCGAGGAGCATGGTACGAAGGTATAACATTCAAGGAGGGGGGTGTCCCATACGTCCACTAGTTATCTTCCCCGCCCAATGTGACTAATGCCAAGTCATAGTTTTCCTAAATTTTCTTGAGTTCGTGCTAAGCCGTGATGCACGTCACACCCACCGGTAGCTAATCGAGTACGTAAATCGCATCCCAATATGTATTGCAACCTTGTTGTGTGTACCCGTGTCAGTGTCTAGGAGGATATTAGGATACCCTCACAGTTGTTTTAGGTAGGTCCACCAAGTCTAAGTCAGTTACACTACGTATCAACGTACTTGTTGACGGTACCCGAGGCATTCTCAGATACAATAGTTATATGTAAGTCTACTGAAAATATCATACAGCAGTTAAATAAATTTATACAGTAAAACTTGGCAAGGTATACTTGCATACTTCTCTGAGCTGGGCGTGCCAAATACCTGTACTTGCAGTCAAGTCTGAGGGGTCTTGTGACCTGGGGTCACTGACTGCGTCGTAGGGGTACTCTGTTCAAGACGTACAGATTTCGTAAATTTTAATATTCAAATAATGCATATCTTAAAACTATATATATATAATAATACATAATTAATATATGTAGTATATATCAAGAGCATATAAAATATACATAATGTATTTATATACTTAATATAAATATATACATATATATATAAGTATATATAAATTATACAAATGCAAGAAGAAGATAATGAAATATATATATGCTATATATATATTTTATATATTACAATATTTATATATGTAATAATATATATATACATAAAAATATAAAGCAATATATATATATAAATATACTTATATACATATATATATATATATATATATATATATATATATATATATATATATATATATATATATATATATATATATACATATATACTATACATATATAAAAATATAAATACATAAATATATATTTAATATATTTATAATCTGAATATAATATATATATAAATAATATATTTACATATATATAATACATATAGAATATATACTATATATAAATATATGTATATATAAAAAAAATACATATGTATATACATATAATATAATAGTATACTATATATATATATATACTGAATATAGATATATTATAATATATTTATATAATATATAATTATATATTATTATCATATACATATATATATATATATATATATATATATATATTATAAAAAATGCAAAAATACATATATATATACATATTTATAATATATAATATAATAATATTATATATACATACTGTAATTATATATTGTATAATATAATAAATAATATAATAATAGTAATTATATAATATATATATAATTATACATAAGTATATATATATATATATATTTAAAATATATAATAATACATATATATATACTGTATATATACATTATTAAATAATTATATAATAATATAATATATATTATATATTATAATATATAATATATATATAAACATATATATTAATATACATATATACATACATATAATAATTTATACGTATATACGTACAGGGAGGGGGGGTATATACCTGACAGGTGGGGGACCCACTGGGCTTGCCGGCGGCGGGAGGACGGCGGCTGGCCGGGACGGTGGTCACAACAGCAGTGGCTGCTAGCAGTAACAGCAGCAGCGGCAGCTTGCAGCAGCTGCAGCGCCGCAGGCGGTGGCGGGGGCGGCGGTGCAGGCGGTTGGGTCGGCGGAGGGGAGAGTGGCGAAAGTGGTGGGGGTGGTGGCGGAGGTCCACGGTGGCGGTGGTGGTGGTTGGAGGCGGTCGGGATGGGGGGTGTTGCTGTGCGGGTGAGGGAGGAGGCGCTGCAGGGGAGATGGAGGCGGCTGTGGGTGTCATGGGGCGGTGGGGGTGGGTTGGTCCGGCGGAGGAGGTCAGGGCGGAGTAGTTGGGGGTGGTGGCGGTGGTCCACGGTGGTCGGAGGCGGCACTGGGGTGGCTCGGGTTGGGGGAGGTGCTGTCGGTGTTGGTGGTCGGGTCGGTTCTGCGGGGGTTGCCGGCGGCGGTTGCGGTGGCCAGGGAGGGTGATGGTTGGCCGAAAGGGAGCTGGGAGAGGGGCGAACCGATCGGCAGAGGTCCGGTGGGGTGGTGGCTGAGAGAGGGTGGTGTGGGGAGTTCGGGAATATGGGGGTCGGGTTTTATAGAGTTAGGGTTGATGGCATAGTTGTAAATAGGGTTAGGGTTTATGGTTTTTTTGGTATTTTTCTTATTTAAATATCTTTAGATATTTTAGGATATTTATCCTGATATTTTGGGTGGGACCCACGTCCAAATGGACGGTGTAGGTTCATCGGCCAATGAGGGGTTGACACCTCACACTGGAAATTTGCAGAAAAACCCTGCAATTTCATAAATTGCATAAAGGTCCTATAAATGGGAAATTGCACAATTACACAATTGTCTGGAAAAAACACCATATTCCTGAAAAGCTGAGTGAGGGCCCTGAGGGGGTGGGGGTGAGCCTGGGCAGAGGCTGGGTCTGGTTTTTAGGTAATACGGGTCACCGTATTAATTAATTAATAATTAATGCGCACGGTATTTTCTAATTATTTAAAAATAGGTAGGGCCATAATTTTAGTACGGTGTAAATATACTAAATGTAGTATACTCAGTGTAGAATAATAACATATTTTTTTGTTTGGGCAAAATAGGTGCATGTTGGGCCTCAAATCTTTATTGGAACAGAGATGGGTACAGATCAGGGAATTTAATTAAAAATAAATACGTACGTTTGTAACGATATTTGTGTAGTGCCTCAAATTCCGATCCGACCGGGATGTGCACTACGTAATTGGGCTTGTGGCTAGTCCGTTTGAGTCATAACTTAGAACTTCGGCATCTTCTTGCCACGGACGAAATGCGATGATCCTTTCCAACTCATGGAAAGGCCTCTATTGAAACGAGTCCAATAGTTTTCGTGTTTGGTTGCTTGGTTTTCTTGATTGCCGCTTTAGGATTTGATTTGGTGTTGCTTTCGATTTGCTTGGTTTTCGCTGCTGGTTTTATCGTTTGGAGCTTTGATTCTTGGGGAGTTCGGCAAGGAAGGATAGGCAAGATTCTAATTGGTGCTCGTGCTGTGCAGGTCCGCGTAACTGACGTTTGATCGTCGCTAGACGGGAATCTTTGTTTCAGCTACATTTTCCTTAACCAGTGAGTGGTTTGGACCCTTCTTTCCTACTTCTTCACGCCAACATCTTTAATGTTTCAAACGTTCACTCGATGATGCCCGGTTGGACGCCTAGGAAATCCTTGCCACAATGCATGCCAGCCACTAAGAAAGGAACAGGGGATTTTTGTAGACTAATATTTCTATATGCTTGCACACCTTATAACTGAGTTTGTTTATAATGGGGATTGGTTGTTGGTGGTGGCCTAGTGCCTCGGACGGAGTTTGGACCTATGGGATATCAAAATCGGAACACCGCATTGAGAAAATATGAACTGTTGCATGAGATATATATATTGCTGCTTAACTTCTTTCAGTTTCAATCGATGCATTGTATGATATATGAATTGTTCATGCATTTGCATGGTCTGGGACAACTTGTGCACAAGGTTTATCATTTCCTCGAAACGGCTTTCCGGGGCACTGGAACCGTATCGATCCGGAGGGAAATATTTGATTCGTGCTCGTCACGATACATTGCGGGACCTCCAGCAGGGCTTGCTACCCGGGCTGATAGGGCGCGCCGCTAATGCTTGAATATGTCCCTAAGGTGTCGATCACACCAATGACCGCATAGACTAGAACACATGCTAATCTATTGTCTTGTGCAGATGGTAAGTATACTTGTGTTTCGTTGCAGGGAAGGCGTGCATCGGTTGAGTAAGCAATCGATGCACTGGTTGGATTCGCTATTATTTTCATTCCTATCAAAACATGCAACTGATATGAATTGAATTCACTTGCCTCTTTATAGAAGTCATCTTAATGCATGCTCGCCCCTAATAAGCTAGTGTCGATTTAGTCGAGTGGGTTCATCCCGCTCACCAGTACAAGTTGAGTACTGACCCACGTTGTGGGCAACTATTTCAGGCACTCAGACGGTGCAACGCTAGTGGATAGACGAGGAGGCGTTAGGAGCACCTCTATTTTGAAGTATAGTTGGAGTCAGATCATTTTGGAGGCTTGGACTTTCAACCTATACAAGGGCGTAATGTATGAACGACGTGGACTATCTGATGGAGCGCGCCCTGCCTTTTGAGTTTATCTTTTGTAATGCAAATCAAGTAGCCGAGAGGCGCATCAATGTAAACTCTATGTAAATTACTCTGAATTATCAATGAAAAAGCATGTTTCTTCCTGCACTGTGTTCAAATCTCTGTGAATGTGTTTTATAAATTGTGTTTCAAAATGGGTTCCTATAACTGCAAGTTCTTGCCTTGTACGAGCGCAACTCCAGGCTCGTACGGCATCACGCCCCAAGCGAGGACGAATCGGTTCCGTAAAGGATCAAGCGAGGACGACCGACCCTTTCGGGATCGGTGCGTGACATATTGGTATCAGAGCCTAGGCTTTACTTCCTCGGGATTTCAAAAGATTATAAAGGAGTTTGATGCGCCTCTCAATTGAGTTGCGTTCGGCGTCCGCTGCATGGGAAGAGTCGCTTATACAATGAGCCCATAGATATAAATCTATCGTTTTTGGAGTGTTAACAAGCTACTCTCTTTTGTAGCCATGGCTAAGAAGAACACTGCAACTGCCAGCAGTGCTCAACCCATTCAGAGCGATCCAGCAAGCTCTGGAGAATCCGGAGGAGCGGGTTCAACCGAAATGGCGGAACGGCTTATGCACCTCATGGAGGCGCAGCAACAGCAAGCTGTTACCCAACAAGCTAACATACAAGCGCAGTTTGCTTCTCAACAGAAGCAAATGGATACAATGATGCAACTGATTGCATCCCTGGCACCGAGCAACGGGACATCCGCAGCAACGCCTGTCACGCCTCCAGCCGTGGCGGTAGAAGATGAGTCAGAAGAGACTCAGCCTACAGCAAGGAACTCCTGCCGAGCAGCTGAGTTTACAAAAATGCACCCCCCTACGTTCAACGGACGAGCGGAACCGGACGTGGTATTGGGGTGGATTGCTAAGCTGGAAGGACTTTTCAACCTGGTTGGCATCCGGGGATCCAAGCGAGTTGCCTGTGCATCGGTTCAGCTGGAACTGCGTGCGCATGATTGGTGGGAGGCAACGAAGCAAGGAATTTACGATGCCAATCCCAACTGCAAGATTACTTGGGAAATGTTCAAATCTGCATTCATTGAACAGTATATTCCCCGAGCAGTCCGGCAGCAAAAGGAAGACGACTTCAGCAACCTGGTCCAAGGAAGTCTGTCTGTGGATGATTATGATTCAGTATTCGCTAAGCTAGCAAAGTTTGCTGGGCAATTCTTGCCTAATCAGCAGGCGTGGTGCTATAGATTTCAGAAAGGTTTGAATGACGATTTACGTAGGGACGTCATCAACCAAAGATGCCAAACATATAGGGAATGTTATGAAGCGGCTCTGAACAGCGAACGGATCTTCGGGCGCCCTCTCCCAAAGACCGAGGTGCAAACCCCCCGTGCCAATAACAATAAGCGTCCTCATGAAACGGGAGGGTCTGGAGCACACAAGCGCTCGCACACGTCTGATAATAGGGGCCAATCCCAATCACTGAACTGCAGCCGGTGCGGCAAATCAGGGCATAAAGTGAATGATTGTCGGGTTCAAGGATGTTTTAAATGTGGTCGCCTGGGTCACAAACAGTTTAACTGCAGAGAGGGCAAGCCGAATCAGAATAATAGAAATCAAAACAAAGGGCCTCCAGCAAGTGATGCCAATGCTGTGCCAGTAAATCCACAACGCCAGGGTGCTCAGGGCCGAGTCTATGCATTGACTCGGGATGAGGCATCTGTATCCGACACTGTTGTAACAGGTACTCTACTATACCGAGAATTACCCGCTAGAGTCTTATTCGATTCAGGTGCTACGCATAGTTTCATATCTGCTGATTTTACTGTTGAGCATAAATTAGCTTCTACTGCTTTAAATATGAACCTTTGCGTAAGTACCCCTTCGGGAGTCGATATGCCCGCCCATGCGATCTGTAGGGATGGTTACATTTGCATCGGAGGTAGGAAGCTTTCCTTAGATGTCATTGTACTAGACATCAAGGATTATGATATTATTCTCGGTATGGACTGGTTGGGTGCTTGCCATGCAACAATCGAGTGCGCGGAGAAGCGAGTCATATTCCGTCTACCCGGCGAGGCAGACTTCTACTATTCGTGCAGCGCTGCACCGAAGACGGCAATGGTGATATCAGCAATTTCGGCTAGGCGTATGTTGCATTCGGGCTGTGAAGGGTACTTAGCTTCTGTTCGAGACACCCGGCGGGAATGTGCAGATGCAGCTCAGGCTGAAGTCATTGCAGATTTTCTCGACGTGTTCCCAGACGAGCTGCCTGGAATGCCTCCTGATCGTGAGATCGAATTCAGCATCGACACTTTTCCGGATTCGCGACCGATATCAAAGGCACCTTATCGCATGGCCCCAGCAGAGCTTAAGGAACTTAAAGTTCAGTTGCAAGACCTGTTGGACCGAGGATACATTCGTCCAAGCGTTTCTCCTTGGGGCGCTCCGGTGCTGTTCGTGAAAAAGAAAGATGGATCCATGCGGCTGTGCATTGACTACCGAGAACTGAATAAAGCGACCGTGCGGAATCAGTACCCTTTGCCAAGAATAGATGACTTATTTGATCAGTTGCAAGGTGCAAGAGTTTTCTCTAAAGTTGATCTCAGGTCAGGGTATCACCAGTTGAAAATCAAATCAGAGGATATTCAAAAATCTGCTTTCAGAACCCGTTACGGACACTATGAGTTCCTCGTGATGTCGTTCGGTTTGACGAATGCCCCTGCAGCTTTCATGGATCTGATGAACCGCGTGTTTCGGCCGTTTGTGGATAAGTTTGTAGTCGTGTTCATAGACGACATACTAATCTATTCCAAGAATGAGGCGGAGCACAAAGAACACCTGAAGATCGTGCTGCAGACATTACGAGACCATCAGTTGTTCGCTAAGCTCAGCAAGTGTGAGTTCTGGTTGAACAGCGTGGCGTTCCTTGGTCATGTCATCTCGGCCGAAGGCGTCGCCGTAGACCCGAAGAAAATAGAAGCGGTGGTGGACTGGAAGCAACCTACGTCAGCCAGCGAAGTTCGAAGCTTTCTGGGCCTTGCGGGATACTACCGTAGGTTCGTGAAGGATTTCTCTAAACTGGCCTCGCCTATGACTCGCCTTACTCAGAAAGGGATTGCATACGAATGGGGTGATGACTGCGAAGCCAGCTTTCGAGAACTTAAGCGGCGTCTTGTTTCAGCTCCGATCCTTGCACTTCCAGATGGGGTAGAAGAGTTTCAGATATACAGCGATGCTTCAGGACTCGGCTTAGGGTGTGTGCTCATGCAGAGGGACAAGGTAATATCGTACGCCTCCAGGCAACTGAAGCCGCACGAGAAGAACTACCCGACGCATGACTTGGAATTGGCGGCGATCGTGTTTGCTCTGAAGTTGTGGAGGCATTATCTTTATGGTGTTGCTTGCAAAATCTTCACAGATCACAAGAGCCTCAAGTATCTATTCACCCAACGGGAATTGAACCTCCGGCAGCGGCGTTGGCTAGAACTTATTAAGGACTATGACCTAACGATCGCGTATACTCCGGGCAAGGGAAACGTCGTTGCTGATGCTCTGAGTCGGAAGCACGTGGGCTCGTTATCTATAGACAATCGTTTACTTCGAGATCTAGAGGCGATGGGCATCGAGTTTCGAGTTCGGCATCCAGGAGTGCAGCTGGCACCACTCCATCTTGAACTGGGTTTACGGGGTAGAATCAAATCAGCTCAGGAGGGCGATCAGTTCTTAGCGAAGGTGCGCGGATTGATCTCGGCGGGGAAGACGTCTGACTTTGTGGCAGGCGAAGATGGGGCCTTACAGATGAAAGGGAGGCTATGTGTTCCTAACGACCCAGAACTCCGAAGGGAAATTATGGCGGAAGCACACTACGCGAAGTATTCCTTACATCCGGGGAGCACTAAGATGTACAAGGACTTGCGCGGGACCTTCTGGTGGCACGGTATGAAGCGGGATGTGGCGACCTTTGTGTCACAGTGCATGGCCTGTCAACAGGTGAAAGCTGAGCATCAGAGGCCCGGCGGGGAACTGCAGAACCTCGCTATTCCCGAGTGGAAATGGGACAACATCACTATGGATTTTATTGTGGGATTTCCGAAGACGCCACGGGGGCACGATACGATTTGGGTTATAGTTGATCGTTTGACCAAATCAGCCCACTTTCTTCCCATAAAAGTTACTTGGAGCGTCGATCGGTTAGCACAAATTTACATAGATGAGATCGTCCGATTACACGGAGTACCTGCCTCAATCGTCTCTGACCGTGACGGACGCTTCTTATCTCGTTTCTGGACTAGTCTACAAGCTGCTTTGGGAACCAAGCTACAGTTCAGTACCGCATACCACCCGCAGACTGATGGACAAACAGAGAGGACAAATCAGATACTCGAAGATATGTTACGGCTGTGTGCTATTGATTTAAAGACTAGTTGGGACACGCATCTTCCTTTGGCAGAATTTGCGTACAACAACAGCTACCAATCAAGCATCCAGATGGCACCGTACGAAGCACTATATGGGCGAAGGTGTCGATCTCCTATCTGTTGGGACGAAGTCGGCGAGCGGCAGGTACTCGGGCCAGAGCTGGTAGAGCAGGCAGTTGAAAAAGTTCGCTTGATTCGGGAAAGACTCCGCACAGCACAGAGCCGACAGAAAAGTTATGCTGATGCACATAGAAGACCCTTGGAATTCTTGGTCGGGGATCATGTCTTCTTGAAAGTGACGCCGATGCGGGGGGTGATGCGTTTCGGCGTGAAGGGCAAACTGAGTCCCCGGTTTGTCGGCCCCTTTGAGATACTAGAACGAGTTGCAGCTGTGGCGTACAGGATAGCACTACCTCCCGCCTTGGCAGAAGTGCATGACGTATTTCATGTTTCCCAACTACGGAAGTATGTGCATGACCCAAGTCATGTGGTTAGTTTTGTACAGTTGGAACTGCGCGCGGACTTGTCATACTCAGAAGAACCGGTGCAGATCCTGGATCGTAAGGAAAAAGTACTTCGCAACCGTACGATGTCCTTGGTTCGCGTGCTATGGCGGAACCATTCAGCTGGGGAATCAACCTGGGAAATGGAATCGGAGATGAAGGAGAAGTACCCTTCATTGTTCATTCAGTCGGAGGTAGGGCCTTGTTCTTACGTTTCGGGTCGGCCTTGTTCTTAAGTTTCGGGTCGAAACTTTTTCTTAGTGGTATATTATGTAGTGCCTCAAATCCCGATCCGACCGGGATGTGCACTACGTAATTGGGCTTGTGGCTAGTCCGTTTGAGTCATAACTTAGAACTTCGGCATCTTCTTGCCACGGACGAAATGCGATGATCCTTTCCAACTCATGGAAAGGCCTCTATTGAAACCAGTCCAATAGTTTTCGTGTTTGGTTGCTTGGTTTTCTTGATTGCCGCTTTGGGATTTGATTTGGTGTTGCTTTCGATTTGCTTGGTTTTCGCTGCTGGTTTTATCGTTTGGAGCTTTGATTCTTGGGGAGTTCGGCAAGGAAGGATAGGCAAGATTCTAATTGGTGCTCGTGCTGTGCAGGTCCACGTAACTGACGTTTGATCGTCGCTAGGCGAGAATCTTTGTTTCAGCTACCTTTTCCTTAACCAGTGAGTGGTTTGGACCCTTCTTTCCTACTTCTTCACGCCAACATCTTTAATGTTTCAAACGTTCACTCGATGATGCCCGGTTGGACGCCTAGGAAATCCTTGCCACAATGCATGCCAGCCACTAAGAAAGGAACAGGGGATTTTTGTAGACTAATATTTCTATATGCTTGCACACCTTATAACTGAGTTTGTTTATAATGGGGATTGGTTGTTGGTGGTGGCCTAGTGCCTCGGACGGAGTTTGGACCTATGGGATATCAAAATCGGAACACCGCATTGAGAAAATATGAACTGTTGCATGAGATATATATATTGCTGCTTAACTTCTTTCAGTTTCAATCGATGCATTGTATGATATATGAATTGTTCATGCATTTGCATGGTCTGGGACAACTTGTGCACAAGGTTTATCATTTCCTCGAAACGGCTTTCCGGGGCACTGGAACCGTATCGATCCGGAGGGAAATATTTGATTCGTGCTCGTCACGATGCATTACGGGACCTCCAGCAGGGCTTGCTACCCGGGCTGATAGGGCGCGCCGCTAATGCTTGAATATGTCCCTAAGGTGTCGATCACACCAATGACCGCATAGACTAGAACACATGCTAATCTATTGTCTTGTGCAGATGGTAAGTATACTTGTGTTTCGTTGCAGGAAAGGCGTGCATCGGTTGAGTAAGCAATCGATGCACTGGTTGGATTCGCTATTATTTTCATTCCTATCAAAACATGCAACTGATATGAATTGAATTCACTTGCCTCTTTATAGAAGTCATCTTAATGCATGCTCGCCCCTAATAAGCTAGTGTCGATTTAGTCGAGTGGGTTCATCCCGCTCACCAGTACAAGTTGAGTACTGACCCACGTTGTGGGCAACTATTTCAGGCACTCAGACGGTGCAACGCTAGTGGATAGACGAGGAGGCGTTAGGAGCACCTCTATTTTGAAGTATAGTTGGAGTCAGATCATTTTGGAGGCTTGGACTTTCAACCTATACAAGGGCGTAATGTATGAACGACGTGGACTATCTGATGGAGCGCGCCCTGCCTTTTGAGTTTATCTTTTGTAATGCAAATCAAGTAGCCGAGAGGCGCATCAATGTAAACTCTATGTAAATTACTCTGAATTATCAATGAAAAAGCATGTTTCTTCCTGCACTGTGTTCAAATCTCTGTGAATGTGTTTTATAAATTGTGTTTCAAAATGGGTTCCTATAACTGCAAGTTCTTGCCTTGTACGAGCGTAACTCCAGGCTCGTACGGCATCACGCCCCAAGCGAGGACGAATCGGTTCCGTAAAGGATCAAGCGAGGACGACCGACCCTTTCGGGATCGGGGCGTGACAATTTGTGTGTCTAAAACGAGACTCATACCAGCACATCTGTGATTTGCATAAAGTACAGGATAGTAGACTGGCATGTCTAGTAGGGGTATGTGCACTTTGTTTGGGGATGACAGTCAGTGTAATGCTCTAATTATTTGTGTGATGGACATGTGCACAAATCAATAGGATATGTAAGCAAAATAAATTAAATATTGAAATAAATCTTAAATTGCTAAAAATAATTCTAAAATGCTGAAATCTGGTCGAGGGAGTTTACATCACGCACGGGGGACGATTATCGATTGGGCAAAATTGGGACGTGACACTGATTTTGCCAATCGTATTCTGACTACTCACTTTTTACTCTTCATAAGGGTGATATTCAGATAAATTTTCTTGTGTATGTCGACGATTTGATTCTCTCTGGCAATAATTTTGTTGCTCTTACTGACTTTAAGAATTATTTGAGTACATGTTTTCATATGAAGGACCTTGGGGTGTTGAATTTTATTCTTAGTGTTGAGGTAGCTCGAAGTACGGAGGGTATTTTTTTGTGCCAACAAAAATATGCACTTGACATTATCTCTGAGACAGAATTATTGGGGGCATAACCCGTGCATTTTTCCATGGAACAATATCATCAACGGGCGTGCTCTACAAGTCCACCGTTGTCGTATGGGGAAGCATATCGACGACTCATGGGGAGGCTGGTTTATCTCTCGTTTACTCGGCCGAATTTGGCTTATACATGAGCCATAGTATGATCATTGGGATGCGGCTTTGAGGGTTGTTAGATATCTGAAGGGTTATCCTGGTCAAGGCATTCTTCTTCGCTCTGATTGTGATTTGCGGCTTCGGTGGTGGTGCGATTACGATTGGGCTATCACGCGACGCTCTTTGTCTGGTTGGTTAATTTTTCTTGGTGATTCGCCTATCTCTTGGAAGACGAAGAAACAGGTGACGGTGTCCCGCTCTTGGGCCGAAGCAGAGTACTGTGCTATGGGGTGGTCACGTGTGAGCTTAAGTGGCTCAAAGGGTTGCTTGGCGGTTTGGGGGTGCAATATCCGTGTGCTATGGATTTGTTTTGTGATAGCCAATCTGTTTTACATCTTGCGCAAAATCCAGTTTTCCATGAGCGCACAAAGCACATTGAGGTGGATTGTCACTTTTTCAGGGATGCTGTTCTTGATGGAGTGATTCGCACATCTCATGTGCCGACGGATGGGTAATTGGCGGATGTTTTCACTAAGGCTTTGAAAAAACGGTAATTTGAGTTTCTTTTGCGCAAGTTGGGCATTTGTGACTTGCATGCTCCAACTTTGGGGGGGGGGGTATTGGGATTAAATTCTATATGTGGTGATTGGCCCATGTGACTTAGGCCCAAATAGATATGTGGATGTATATATATGTAATATCACGATGAATGAAAGACCGAGATTATTATCTTCTACCACTTCTTTACACTAAAATTTACAAACTTTCTTTTAAAACAGTCTTTTCTTTTTCAAATATTTTTATAGCTTCTACTCTAGTACTAGATCTAGAAACTTTAGTAAAACAAGGATTAAGAGTACTACTTGCATAATCATAATACCAATCACTTTCACCAAATGTAAAATGTTGTTCATCATAAATAATATTTTTATTAACTCAATTTTGTTACGAGCATCAGAATAAGTAAAGTTACCTATAGAAGATCCTTGAGGACCGCTACTTATCTGTGTTTGTCTAGTCTACAGTGTGTCCTTACCATAACAACTTTCATAGTGTCTTCTTAAAGTGTGTGCCATCATTCTGTTTTCATTTGTGAGTTTGCTTACGTTTCTTGCATTCCACACATTTAGCTATTGGTTTTTGATCTTTTGGATCTAAAATCGGTACACCCTCACTATCAGTGACATATATTTTTTTCAAAATAATTCAATAAAACTGATTTTTTTTTTTCTATTTGCAACATTAGCATGCATATCTAACTTCAGGAGGTGACATTTGTGTCTGTGGCATAGAATCATAAATAGGTTGTTCTTCAAACAAATTAGTATAATAATCAAAATTATGTGCTGAATCACCCTGATAAGGCTGGTTAGAACCAGTATCATCCATATTTTAAAAAATTATTATTTTTTAATTAAATAAGAGTAGATAAATTTATTTTTCTACTTAAAAAAAAGAGAGGGGGAGAGGAAATAAAAATCCTGAATAAAAAGAAAAGAATAAAAATACTTGTTTGTAATATTAAATTTATTTGAAACGTCAACTTGAAGCCTCCAAAAAACTTCTCACAGGTTGAAGCCCCAAGAACACTACAGTTTAGCCTACAAAAAGTTGCACTCTATTTCGGAGAACAAATATGGATGTTTAAGTGTGTGTGTGTGTATGTGTATGTATATATATATATATACAAGAATTTTTTTAACATAGCATTATATTTTTATTAATTTTTGTGCAAAAAAATAAATTTGAAAAAATTATCAGGAGAAAACAAAAACGTCCTTACCAAGGAAGGGTGTTTTGGATCTCTCTCCATTTACAAACATAAACGAATGACATTTTTTTATTTTTAAATTTTTTTTTTATTCTAATTATGTAAGAATAAAATAAAAAATTATAGAAAAAACGCTCTCACCAAGTATGTTTTTATTTTAGTCTTTGATCTATAAAAAAAATATGTAGACGTTTTCAATTAAATATGTTTTTTTTTTTAAATGTGAAAACAACCCCAGACGTCCTCGCCCCACCGTACAGTCTTCCTTCTCTAATTCCGGACACCCCATCACCATCGACTGACCATCCCTATACCAATCACAACGCAAACTATTATTGTCGTTGTCGATAGTCGGGTGCAGACGCGACGGAGACGCCGCCAACCGGAAGCACGCCTCACAGCCGAGCACAAAATATCTATGTAGACTCACTCAATCGTCAACCTTCAATAGTAAAAGCCGAGAAACCTAAATCTCTTCCTCTGGTAATTTTTGCCACCTTCCCTCTCTTCTACTCTATATAATTTTTTTTTTTTTTATATTCAAAACCCACGTAAAGAGAAAGAGAGACAAAAACAAAGAGACAGAAGAGAGCAGAAAATGTGGAATGAATATAGGCTCTCTGTTCTAACACTGTTCACTCGTATCAGCCTAGTATAAAGGACTGTTAATAAAATCAATACTTTTCACGTGAAGTACAGAGGGAGAAGATTAGATTTTCATGAGAATAGCTATCTCTATCTCTCTCTCTACTGCTATTGTATAGGAAAGAAAGAAGATTTACAAATAACTGTTTTCCTTCAATATTCAATGTTTCAGTTTCATGCCTCATCTCCTTCGGAGAAATTATTGTATGCGTAAGTCTCACTGTATCATTTTTTTTCTCAACCGTTAAATTGTTATGGGAATGTGTGCATGCACATATTCCTATACAATCTAACGATTAGTGTGAAAATGATACAGTGAGATCGGCACATACAATAATTTTTTCATCTTCAGTACCTCTATCCATCCTTAATGATTTACACAAGATCACCTCTCAAGAGAACGAGTGTATATGCAAAGTTCCTTCATCAGAGCATATTTGGCAAACTGTCAAACATATAAATCTCCTCAAAACTCCTGGTCCTGACGGGTTCCCAGCTATATTCTACCACTACAAAAATATTATTAAATAGCGACGGATCTCAGCGACGAAAAATAGTTCGTCGTTGACTTTTCGACGAAATTACGACTAATTTATTTATGTAAACAAATTATATTATTTTTCGTCAACAAGCCGTCGCTAATCCATCGCTGTTACGTTAGCGACGGAATAGCGATAGAAATATCCGTCGCTGCAAAAACTTAAAATTTCAGAGCGCATTTTATTTTTTCTCATTCTCAATCTCTCACTCACTCTCTCTCTCAATCTCGATACTCTCTTCCCCTCTCTCCTCGACACCCCTCCCTCCCGGCTCCGACGACCCCCCCGACTCCTCGACCCCCTCCTCGAACCCCCCCTCTCCGGCGACCCCCTCCGGCTCCTCGACCCCCTCCTCGACCCCCCCTCTCCTCGAACCCCTCCGACTTCCATCTCCTCGACCCCCAGCTCGAACCCCTCCCCCTCTCTGCCCCTCTCCGTCCGCCTCCGCCCCCTCCTCGAACCCCCTCCAACCTCTGCCCCCCTCCGTCCGTCTCCACCCCTCCTCAAACCCCCCCTCTTCGGCCCCCTCTTCCCTACCCCCCTCTCCGCCTCCTCCTCGACCCTCCCTCTCCGGCCCACGCTCCGTCAGATCCCCTCCTCCTCCATCGAAGGTAAGCTCTAACCTAACCCTCATTCGTATTTTGGTTAATTATTAAGCATACATGATTTAGGGTGCTGGACACGTAGACACGAGACTGGACATGGACACGAGAACATAGCCATAGACACAAATACACTGGAAATACTCAATTACATGCTTTTACAACCTTATTGTTTACACCCTTGCTAATTGGCCTTTATTTGATCAATTTTATTTTTTGAATTGATCGAAAAAGAGACTTTGAATGTTGGAATCGTCGATATCGGATTTTGGTCTATATCGGATCGGTATCGTCGATACTGCAAACTATGTTATGTTCATATAAGTTTAACTCAATGTATCATTTTTTTGGTAATGGAAACAAATAACTATTAGTAAGTTTAACTCAATAGTACTTAACAACCCTTGTCGATTGATTTATATATCGATAGATAAGTTTTTCTCTTTCATATGTTTTACAACCTTACTATATGCTTTTAGACCATTGCCACTACATGCTAATTCGGAGAAGAAAATATGTCAGTATGATTTGATAAATATAAATTTTTACCATTTAGTTATATAGAATTTAAGTATGTAGTATGTATCTGAATTGAATATGTATTTAGATTATTTATGACCTCAAGCGTCTGTTCCTTAACAGATTCTATGAGGCAGGAAATGATATGACGATGTCTTCTCTGATGAACGTCTCCCATTGTAAACCCCCTGATTTTTTCAAGATTTTCAAAACTGGATTTTTCACAATTTTCTGAAATTTTCTGGGAATTTTCTGTAATTTAAAAACATGGTTTTATTTATTAAATGATTTTTAAATGATAATAAACAGTATTAAAATATTATGAAAATAATATTTTTTGGTGTAAAATGAAAAACTGGACTCAGGGCAATTTTTCTGGAATTTATCGGACCCCGGACCTATTTTTAAATATCTAAATAGTATTTACTTATTTAATTAATTATTTATTAATTAATTATGGATTTTATCATTATTATTATTATTATTTTTTTTATTTTTATTTTTAAATTGCCCAGCCCGTTGGGCCGGCCCAGCCCGGCCCAACAAACCCGAACCCAGCCCGCTCCCCACCGGGTCGGGTCAGGTCTGACCGCCGCCCGACCCGCACCCGACCGACCCGTCTCCACCCAGCCCCCGCACGACCCGCACGCCGCCCGCGCGTCCCGGCCGCTCCGCCCGCCTCGATCGGCCATGCTCCGCCCGCCCGCGTCCCGCGCGGCCACGTCCGCCTCGACCTCCGCCTTCCCCGGCCACCATCGCCCTCGCCCTCACCTATAAAACCCCGCCCCTCCGCCGCAGCCACGACCACTGCCACCGCCACCACACCGCCCTAGCCAGCTCGCCGCCACCGCTGCCCCTCGCCGTGCCGCGCTGCCCCGCCCTAGCTCCGGCCGGCCTTCCCCGCCGCAGAGCGCCGTCCACCTCCCTCTTCTCCCCCTCCGCTCGACAGCAGCTACAGCCGCAGCAAGCCGCAGCCGCCGCCTCCGGCCGCCCTGAGCCGCCGCCGACGCGTCCCCAGCCACGCCGCGCCGCCCTCCGCCGCGTGCCCCGAGCCCGGCCGCCCAGCAGCCGCCCTCCGCCGGATTTCGACAAGGAATCCGCAAACCCTAACCCTAATTCTGCCCTGTGTCCGACACGTGTCGGACACGGATTGACCCCGGTTTCTCGGGTCCCTTCAGGTACGTGTAACTTTTTGCTCGTAGCTCCGTTTTCGGTTCCGCAAATTGTATTGCGAAGCCTGTATGACCCTCTCGGTGCCCGGATAAACCGTTCAGGGCATCGCGTCCTGTGGTGATCGCACACCGCGATCCAAAAACAGGAAAAAACCAGATCCTGTTTCATCCCGGAACTGAGTACGCCCCGCCAAACGGGACGACTTGGTCGCGCGCGATCTTCACAGATACGTGCGCATCGTCGATACGGACGTGTGGGATTTCGCGGAAGCTGATTCGGGTGTGCGTGCACACCGGAATCAACGCGTATCCGCGGACATCGCCCCGTATTCGTACTTTCTGGAACGTGCCCTAACTTTGTGTACACACGTTGGATCGAGACGAAACTTATGCCATCGGACTCGTAGCGATACGCTGGTCCTGTGGGTCAAGTTTGGTTCAATTCTGAGAACGTTGACAAAATCGCGTGTCGTGGGCCCCACAGGCCCCGCTCGACGGGCGATTTTGTGTTCGGCTCATCGGAATCCAATTCTGAAAGTTCCGTTGGGTTCGTATCAGCGTTTCTGACCTGTTGACACTGAGTTTGGTGAATTTGGAGACCGTTGACCCGGACGCATTTTTCGGTGCAAAGCGGGCCCACCGGTGGACCCCGTTTTGGCCCGAAACTGCCGTTTTTGTCTTTGTCTCCAAATTGGACCCAAGGACAGACGTTTCTAGCTGATTGATATTTTTTGGATCTGATGGTGATGTTTGTTTCAGCAACCGGAATACCGCCTGCGAATCGAGCCGAAGTCAGAACTGCAAACATAGCCGGAACCACAGGCAAGTGTACCTTGCCAAACCCTGCAGCTTGCTAATTATTTTCTGGATTTAATTATGCAATAATGGACAAGTAAAGCTTGCCAAATCTCAGTAATTCTTGACATAGTATTTTAATGGATTTCTTGTGGAATTAAATATAAACATGTTTAACTGCTTAACCTAGGAAACGAGTGACGTGCTTAGTGTCCGATCATAGTCGGGTACCAACTCCATACGCGGGGTTGTGTAACGTCACATAGGCATGGATATCGAGACCCAAAAATTCTCGTACTTGTCCTATCAAGTACACCAGAACCCAGGACACTTGACACTATTCCATGAGACAGAGTCTTCCTGAGTCATTCGAGGTAATTCTGTATAGGATGCATGGTTATGACATAGACTTTACATTCTTAAACAATTGATTCATAGCTATCAGACTTGCTGCATTAGTTATAATCGTGCGTGACATGGACATGAGGCATCGTGGACATGAGACGTGGGATTACATTGGGTGGGGAGAGACACACAGACTACAGGCTGATATTATATATATATAACATAGTATATTTCAGAGTATAATTCATAGTTATTGCCGCTACCGGCTCCCCGACACAGAGCTTGTAGTGGCTTCAGCCTGAATTCTAGTGCTGCTCTCATATTGCATATCACTTAGCTGGTTACATAGCTTACCCTCTTGTTTAATTATCTGCTGCACTGTATTTATTTTGGCTTATATTTTCTGTACCTTGCTGTCCCCTGAGGACCTGGATCCAGATTATGTCCCCAGGTACAGCTGAAGAAAACTACCCAGAGGTGTACGGTACCGGAGCACTTCTTGAAACAGAACCAGGAACAGAGGACGAGATAGTGGCCGAAGATTTCTCCTGAGCCCGGCTTCAGCTACACAGTATTTCCAATTCAGTATTTTATTTCCTGTCTATTTTTCCTTAAATGTAACAGACATATTCTCGGATTGTTTCCCGAGATAACCTAATTTGATATTGCATATTTATTTCTATTGCATTATTTCTGGCAATTAATCTGTGTTTATTCTGTGGATGGGATTAGTAATACCTGAGACTTGTACTTAGTACTGCTAGACTACAGCTTAAGCATGCCCTGATGGATCCATTAAATTGGGTTGTCCATCGGTGCGTGCTGCTGGCCATTGCTCGCGTGCTCAGTCCCTCGACATTTTGGGACTGGGGCGTGACACCCATGGTGAGAAGGAACTGACGAGAAACTACATCGAGCGGTTCCGTCAGGCTGCACAAAGGTTGCCTCCTAGCAATCCCGAGGCCATACTCATGGAGATGTGCCGAAAGAACATGCTCCCGGCAGTTAGCCTCTGGATGGGTGAGAGCCAGCTCAAAGACTAGACAACGTTTATTGTAAGTGCTGTCAACACTGAGAAAAAGCTCAAAGATGCTCGGCACTTGGGAATCCATATCCCTAATGTTGAGGAAAAGGACAAGCATTCTAACAACAACAACAACAATAACACTAGCAGCAATAGCAGCCGCAACGGAAAGAAAAATCAGGCTATGGTCGCTACCTTGACCAAGAAGCATAAGAATAAGCCGACGGAGCCTCCAAAATCCAAGGAGACTTACTCCTTCAAAGATGGTGATGTCAAACCCATCTTTGACATGCTGATGCAGGAAGGGAAAATTTGGCTCCCCGACGTCAGATGTCAGCCTGAGGCGACGAGATTGCCAACCCGAAGTACTGTCACTTCCACCGCTACGTCCATCATCTGACGCAGGAGTGCTATACCCTGAAGCGGTACATCCAACGTCTGATAGACACCAAAGCTCTTTTCCTAGACTTCAATGACGTGACGGTCGCTGCTAACTTGGTGTCCCTCCAGTTTGGCAACTTTCTACCGACAGAAGCCCAAAACGGAGTAGTCTTGGTCCCTAAGGCGACCATGGAAGTGGTCAACCGTCCACCAGCTCGAGACTAGACGGCTGGGCTAATACCTCTTGCCACACCAAGTGGAGAGGTCATGTGGGTCCATTCCGACCTCGTGTAATACTTGACACAGCCCGCGGCATCCTCCACCGCCAAATCCAAAGGCAGAAAATCCAAGACATGTTACACAGTTTCCTCCTCGGCTGAAGATCTGGCAGTAGGTGCAACAAGGTCAGGCACAATATACCAATCGATGCACAGCGATACGCCCATGGTTGTTGCACCTACCACCACGGGTCCTGGGCCATCTCAGCCCCCACTAGTGGATAAGTCCAAACAGAAGGAGACGTGCTTCGATAAACTGTTGCACAAGGATTCATCACAAAGGTTGGAAAGGCCCTATATTTTCGATATCTTAGCACAATTAGCTCACACTCCGACGAAATTGTCACTATTTAAGCTTTTGTGGCTCTCAAAAGACACTCAGGTTGTCCTTAGTGAGGCACTGCAGAACGTCGATGTCTACCTGGCGCAAGTCAAGCCGCCAATCGAAGATCCTGCTGCTTGTCCACATTGAAACAACACCATGGATACGATACCCAATATTATCTTCTCGTAACTGGACATGTTTATCAAGAACAATAGGCAAGATCGGCCTATGTACTACACCGGATATATTGGCGATATCAAGGTGGACCGAATGCATATTGACCCAGGATCGTCGATCAGTATCATCCGAAGAAGTTTGCTTCAGACCCTGGGGATCCTGATGCATCATCTGGAGGCTACTAATACCGCCATCAGTGGATTCAACAAGGGGAGGAGCTACCCTCTGGGTAAAATTCGCTTAAAATGCCAGATCGATGACTAAAAAATAGAAGTTACCTGCTGAGATAAGATCAGCATGCCCCCGGTCCTTCATCCCAGAGGAAGAAGAACCTGAATCTGATCAGATAGGCAGAATGCCTCTCTACTGGTACAACATGCAAGCCCTGCATCTTATCCAAAAGATGGAATACAACCTGGAGGTCACCGAAGGATTAAACTACGGCAAAGGCCGAAGGGCGCCTTTACGACTTCTCTCCCCTGCAGGCAAGCCCGAGGATTACTATCATAAGACTAAGCATGGATTTGGATATGTAACGCCTCCTACAACTCTCGAGGGCTCAGATAAAGAAGATGAAGAGCGCTCACACTCTTCAGAATCTTCAGCCTGTGACTCCGTCGTCAGCATCGGGAACATGCTCAGACAAACACTATCCTCCAACATTGTGTTTGCCGACCCTGAGGAAGACAACGAGGATCCACCTGAGCTCTTTGAGATGGAACCTTGAGCCCAACACCTGGGTTCACAATGAAAGATGCAATTTGAGCAGCGGGAACCTCCTACCGAGGACGAAGTCGTTCAAGTCAATCTAGGTGATGAGACCTCCCCAAAGCCTATCATCGTCATCAAAAGTCTTCCCGACGAAGACCAAAAATTCCTATTACAACTCGTCAGGGAATACATCGATGTCTTTTCTTGGAGTTACGAATACATGTCAAAACTGGATCCCCAAATCGCGGTTCACAAACTTAACATTCGGCCAAACGCCAAACCAGTCAAGCAACAGCAACGACAGTTCCAGCCATACTTGATGGATTCCATCAAAGCGAAAGTCAACAAGATGATAGCTAATGGCTTCATCCACGAGGAACATCACCCGTGGGACACCCTCCTTTAAGCCTCGGGTGGCCATAGAGGTAGTGCAACCACCAGGAGGTTGAAAACCTCGCCCGAGCTCAACCAACCATCGTATACATCTAGTTTTAGTAAAAAAAAATTTATCTCTTCATTCTCTTCTTCATTCATGGTGTTTATGGTTATTTAGGGGTAGGGAAAACATCTTGTTATGATCCAAGAATCATTTTCACTATGTGTTTAACCCATACACTAAAGCCTATATTGTATGTATATGTTACATAGATGTTGTAAATGAAAATATTAAGTTGTTGTTTATAGTTAATTATTTTTAGATTATTATAATTATTATTCAGAATTATAAGAACTAAATTTCATATTTTATACATATTAAAATGTGTATTTTGTGGGTTAAAAGTATAGAGAATGGATGGGAGTTGCATGGTTAGTAATGGTGTAATTGTAGGAATGTTGTATTGAAGTTATAGTATTAAAAATGAGATTTTTCACCATCATAAAATAAATTTCAGAATTGTGTGTGTAATAATCAAAATATTATACACATTAAAATGTGTATTTTAGTGCTTTAAGTATGAATAATTGATAGGTAGGTTGTATGGATAATATTGGTAAACTAGTGTACATGTTATATTATTGTACTATAAAAAATGTGTTGTTATTCACTATGGTTAATTTAATTTAATAATTATTATTATTATTATATATGTATTAATACGTATATTTAGTAGCTTAGTTGATGAACAAAAGAAGGGTTGAGTGCATGCATGATAGTGGTAACTATGTATAGATTATTACATGCACATAAGCTTGAACATAAAAAGTGTGCATGAATTTTTATTAATAATTAAATAAATTTCAGAATATTAAACTTATTTATTTTCGTAATTTAAGATGTTAATTAGTGAAATAAAATGGTTCCATGCATGCTCAATTAACCGGTTAGCGTTGTATAGCGTTTTGCGACATTGAACCCAACCTACGCACGTGTAGGAATACGTTATTTAATCACACGTAAAGGCCTATACGTATGTGTGGTAAATCAATGTACGAGGTCCTTACAACGTTATAAATAATAGTATGGTACGTGATTGTTGGCATGTTAACTAAAGCCATGCGACTGTTAGAATTATTGGCACGAACGTTGCTACTAGGTTGATGTGCGTATAGAAACTCTATACTTTTACATAAAGTAGATAATGGTAGAAATATAATTAATTTAAGTAATAGTGACCGGGTATGTGGGTGTCGCAACACCATCAGACATGGACTTTGGATCTGCTACAACGCAGCATCAGGCAGCAGGCAAGTGTACCTTGCCTTGGTCTTAGTATATTGTGCTTAATTTTTTGTTTCAAATTATAGTCTCTATTTTATTTCATGTACTTTATTGTGACCCTAGGACCGTGATGATACTTTGCGTCTGAATCATATTCGGGTGCCGACTTCCGTGGGCAAAATTGGGTATCGTTATATTGCATTGTCAACGTATACCTTACGTGCAACACTTGCACTAATTATCTTAGGACACTATACACGACTCTCATATACATAAGCTGCACTTGAGATATTCGAGGATTCTGGCTTCTGTTTTAGGACAGGACTTGAGACATGTGCTAGTTGATATGATGTTATTTACACCTGAACTTGAGACATATATAGTGATTGTTTTGCGTATCTTGGACATGAGACGTGAGATACATGGGGTTAGGGAAAATTTACCGTACTACTGGGCTACCACACACTACTAGCTACCGATGCTTGCGCTTCGGTCCCTATAGTGCTGCAGGTACCTTGACGGGGCCTGTACGTATCTACTACTACTATTACTACTAGCTACTGTTGTGTCTATGCAGATCTACAGGACCCGGTGGTTTAGCGGACGAGTACGTTCTCATTTGCATTTTACTTATATGGATTATGTTAGATACCCTGAGCACACTTATTTTATTTATTATACTTTGGCTTGAATTATTCTTGTACCATGTTATATCCCCTAAGGACCTGGATCCGGATTATATCCCCAAGTATAGCAGAGGAGGATTACCCCGAGGTTTACGGGACCGGAGCTGACATTGGCGCTTACTTGCACCAGAGGATGAGGTCGTGCCAGAGGATTTCTCCTGAGTACTCAGTTATCTATTTAGTTATTTATGCTTAGTGTTATTTTATATTTAGACTTGGACTTCTGGACATATGTATTTGGTGTTATTTCTTTTTTCTTTATTGTGATGAGTTATTTCCCGAGATACTACTTATTTGGACTTGATGATGGACTATTTTCTGTTATCTATTATCTTGACTGGTCTATCATATTGTATTGTGATTATTTTCTGTGGATGAGGTTATAATTATACTGAGATAGATTATGTAGACTTGTATTTATACTTATTATAGCTTAATTGCACTATAACGGGTTTATTAAATTGGGTTACCAATTGGGGCTGTGCTGCTGGCCATTACCACGTGGCTAGTCCTTTGGTATTTTGGGACTGTAACGTGACAATGTTTAACTGTTATTTTACCTGTTGCACTTATTTAACTTTTTTTGTGCTATTTCTTACTCATTTGTGTGCATGCTAATTTTAGTTCCTAAGTTGGCTCCCTTGTGGTACTTGCTATTTTGGTGTCTGACTCCACTGGTTTTGTATGACCATATTTCGGAGCGACACCACATGATCTTTCGTACTTCTCGCCTCAAGATGGTGAATACCAGGAGCACCAGAGGCCATGCGTGAGTTTCTTCTCCATCACCCACTTGATCTGTATTTTATACTTTTGAGGTATTTAGCCACTAAGCACGTGTTTAGCTCGTGTTTTGGATCTTGACATTTAGCCTACGGTCCTACATGTAAAGCATATTCTAGAATATAGCTAGAGCTTATCATATAATATTGTACTCTTGCTAGTTCTTCATTTTGTAACTAGTTTCATGATTATTTGTGTATGTATAGTTGGGATGCCTTACTATTATATGTTTGGTGATCATACATCTTGTAACTTGTTGCTTGTTTGAGATTGAGACACCTAGGACTCTTGACCCAGGACTGACTATTGGATTGTAGAATAAACCCTCACATGTCTAGATAGCCGTAACCATATCTCGGGGTATAGAGTACTCTGATATACGTAGCTGGCTTTACCTGCCCCCGCTCTCCAGTATTCTTGTTCTGGGACGTAACACCCCCAAAAAATTGCCTAATTTTAGTGAATTAGGGGGGAGGGGGTGGTGCTAATTAAATAAAATTGGGTGGGTAATAAAAATATGATTATGAATTGGGGGGGGGGTACAAATAACTCTTTTTAAAATAATAAACTTTTTGTAAGAAAATAGGCTACAAACATGGGGGTTTGGACTGGTTAAAGATTGTTTTAAAACATAAGTTTATGTCCGACTTTCGATCCGATTTATGCACGATTTAAAATAGAAATAAATATTCTAATTAAAAGGGCTTGTATATGGTTATGTGGTGAATCAAATTAAATAATCTGTTCACAAACGATTGATCAAAGAGGGAGAAAACTCACCCGAAAGTAGCTGGGTTAGAAGTCAACCTATTATGCACGGTCGGGCGCGGGCGGCCGTCCGATGGATCTGGCGACACTACGGTGGTTGGAGGGGTCGCCGACGGTCATGATAAGGGCACAAGAGGTTAGCGATCGGTTTGAAGAAGGTGATTCAGAATAACCTAGAGGTAGGGTCGGTTGATAATACCTACTATGAGGATTCCAAGTATAGTAATCTAATCATAAGGTTAATAAGGATTAAACGTTGTCAATGAATGAAAAATGACAGGGATTTGAATCAATCAACTAAGGAATAAAATATATTTTTAAAGGAATTTGAATTATTTGAATTTTAAGAAAGTTTGAACATAAGGGGGGTCGGGTTTCTGACTGCGAGCTTAGGGGGTTTCTGGGGGTAGGAATGGGTAGGTAGTTTAGGTAAAAATTTTACAAAATATATATAACTAAACTAATACACACACACACACACACACACACACACACACATCCCCACCTATTATTGTAAACCCCCTCATTTATTTTTCTAGATAGACTGGTTTTGGGTTAAATATTTTCGTTTAGCATCAGGTATTTGAGATTTAGAATTAAGGTTGCAGATGTCTGTTTCGTTAATTAAACCCTTGGTGCACCCGTTGTTGCAATATCCGGAGCCCAATAATAGCCCATAATTTCCAACAAATTATTGCATTCTAGACTTGATAAGCTAATTTAGGCGCTGGACTTTTTCGTCAATCAAAAACACAAACCCTTGTGCTCTAATTTAATTGCACAACTTCCCATATCCAAAATCTATTATTTAATCCGATATCGCGTACCTGTGTCATTGCCATCAATTTTGAGACATAAACTCAACCCGTTTAGCCAGACCAATTAAAGGGTCCAAGACTGACACCAGGCCTACACCTTTTATGACCTTTGTGTCACTCCAAATTAAGACCCCATGTGCCCCCATTTAATTTAAGAGCACATGACATATATTTTAATTAAATTGGGGATACCAACTTTGACTAATCCCAACTTAACCCCAATTTAACCCAATCCCCCATTAATTTAGCCAATGCAAAACACACAACATTCCCTCATCCTACAAAATACCAAACACCACTTTCCACACAATTTTTCTATCATTTCATGTGTTTGTGCAAATACCCAAAATTTAGGGGCTTATTTGTAAATATTGTATTAGGTGTCATCACCTCATTGGTTCAAACCAATGAAGAAGCCACCCCTCTCCCCCTTGACCGATCCAACCTCACTCCCATCTCTTCTTTATGTGAATACAATTTCTCCATGTTGAATCTGAGCCATCCATTCAAAATGGGGACTCATCCTCACCACACACTCCCCATCACACTCCCATATTTAATGTATATTCATACCTCTTCCCAACCAGCCCTAATCCCTAAACATAGGAAACCACACTCCTCTCTCTCTCCTCCCTCTTTCTATTATCCACAGCCAACCGAAATCTCTCCTCTCTTTCACTTTTTCTTCTTCTTCCTCTTCTCTTCTCCTTCTAACCGAGCTTCAACCACTCGACTGGCCCCCTCTACTCCGGCCGACCAGTGACCCGCCGCACCGACCATCCACCTGCAGCCGCTACGTACCTTCACGACCGCCTCCCTTCGACTGTGCCACCACCATCCGTGCTGCCATCTCCGGTCACCACCGCTTCATCCTCCTCCACTCGCACCTCCAGTCGACCGGCCATCCCTGCGTCGACTAACCACCATCGACCCTACCTCATCACCATCGCCTGAGCCTCTCCCTGACAGTGGCCGAGCCCACGACGAGCAGCCGGTCACCCTGCCTCTCCCCTCCGATCATCAACATCTTTACCATCATCACCATCAACACCCACACCACCACAACCTCCCCCTCCAGCGAGACTCGCCACCCGCCGTCGACCACAGCGATCGGCCATCATCACCACCACGCTGTAGCGTCCCGTTCTCCCGGTACGGAGAGCGCGGCTAAGAAACACAAGTCGGTATCATTCGATCGGGATAGATTGAATTAAGAACTCGTCCTCGTTATGGATTTGTTTCTTCGGAATCGATTCCCATATTCAGTGGACTGCGCCCCAAGGATCGGCTTAGCGGCAGAGTCAGGAGGGACCTCTCCGCTGCTATCTTTATTGCCTCGGTTTTCGATGTCGCTTGTTGCTTTCGTGCTTTGAGTTGGTTTTGGGATTTGCTTGTTTTCCTTGAACGGTTTTGATGATTTTCATTATTTTCGTTCATTGAACTGCACTTCTGTTCCAAGATTGGAAAGAGAGGAAGAAGTATTAATCGAGCTGTTCGTGTGCAGGTGAACGAGCAGTAGGCGGCTTGCGAGCGGAGTCGTGAAGCGCCTCTTTTCTTCTCCTTTCCTTCCAACTAAGTGAGTGGCTACCAACCCGATTAGCTAGCCCTGCTTCCAAGCTTCACTCCTTTTGCCCCGATCAAACGATACCAAGTAATAATAAAAGAAACCAAGATAAGAGAGAATAGACTTGGTTAATACTGCTTGTCAATCAAACTCGCGAACGGTTACTTACTTGCATGCTTGTTCGTTCGGAATATTCATCATATGCATCAATTTTAGTTAGAATATATCTTCTTCTATAATTGTGCTATCAATGCATCATATCTATGCATTCCTCGTGTTGCCTCTACTGCGTGAATGGATAACTTAACTAAACATCGTGTGTTCGATCATGGACAACTTGTGCACAAGGGTATAAGTTCTGCGGACGGTAGCTGGGGCACTGGCACCGATCCGATCCGGGCGGAACTTCGTGTGTAGTCATCATGTGCGGACTGGATGGCTTACAACGCATCGTGTGTTTATCATTTATCCATTATGAGCTCTCGTTGCATGCTATCCTAGTCCATGACTAGTCCATTATGGCTACCAAGCCAGTGATCACCTGTGGCATAGTCATCGTGTGCGGACTGGACGGCTTGCAACGCATCGTGTGTTTATCGTTGCATCATATCCTTGTCCATGACTATTTTCACCTTGTATATTTAAACCTGTTGCATACTAACTTGTGTCTTCGTGGCAGGGAAGGCATGGTAAGTATTGTGCAGGTGATTCAGACGGTCAGGTAAAATCCACCAAACGGTGGCACGTTCATTTCAGTAAATTCTATATGCTGCTTACTTGTAAATGAACTAAGGCAAGATAGAAACCCAAAAATATGCATACTTCATTAAAATAACGTGTTGATTGGTATAGTTCGGCTAGCTCGCCTTCACCAGCATGTTTCGATATGCTGACCCTCGTTGAAACAGGTTCTCCGCACTAAGGCGAACCGAGCGAGGAGCCGAAGTCGTCTTCCCGATCCAGTCCAGCTGTGGGCACATCTTCACCGTGCCCCCTTGAAGCATTTTGAAGCCAGAAGCTGCAACTCTTCATACACAAATGCAGCTCCGTGGCAAAGCTATCCTCCAGCCTGGAGGTCTTTATCATTTTGAGTTTATAAAGGGATGTAATGTACAGGACTGCTATCTCATTTTGAGTCATCTCTTTTGTAAGCCGTTCGGCATATTAGCTGACTCATTCAGGAGTTTGTAATAGATGTTCATTATCAATAAAGAGAACTTTTCCATGTTTCAAATCTGTGTTTTAATTTATCTGCGTACTCTGAATATGTGCTTGCTATGCAAATCATTAAAGCCTTGTGCGGGCGCAACCCCAGGCCCGCATGACGGTCACGATTTGGGGGACGCTTCAAATGATTCTACGGAATTGGGTCGTGACATAGTGGTATCAGAGCACAGATTCAAAGTTTCTTAGACTTCGTGCTGGAAAAGTTCCTTTAACGATCAAATTCCTGTGCGAACTCTTGAACTCGCTAGGCCAAAATGAGATACGTTCATGCAATAAGTCCATAATACATTATGATTCTAATGTAATTTACCTTCTTTTGAAGGAATGGTACCAGCGCAATCTGTAGCGCAAGCTCCGAACGAAACACAAGAAAGTAGTTCGGGCACTTCGGGAAGCTCTCGGAGCCAGCGAGGCATATCTCAAGTCGACCCGCTTGAGCGGGTAATGCAAATATTAGAATCACAACGACAAAGAGATGATGCTCGCCAAGCCAAGTTCGAGAGCAATCTAGAGACCCGATTCTCAGTCCAACAGAAGCAGGTAGATACCCTACAACAGATCGTTCAGACTTTGGCTGCCAACCATTCCGTCGCAACAGCAACGACTCCGGTGGAACAGCCCGTGCTTGAAGTAGAGACGCCACAAATTCCAAGGTCGAGGTACGTGACTGCCTTCAACTTGGGACACTTCAAGAAAGTCTGCAACATCCCATTCAACGGGACTGAGGACCCAATGGTAGCTCTAGATTGGCTAGCAGAACTAGAAGATCACTTCGCTCTGCTAGAGGTCCCCGAAGAGAAGCGCGTCTCCTGCGCGCAACTACAGCTCTGCCTCAACGCACACGATTGGTGGGACGTGCATCGACGATCTCTCCAATTTGATCACGGAGAGGAGGCGATCTCGTGGACGACCTTTCGTGCCGCGTTCGAAGAGGAGTTTATACCGCCTCCAGTACAACGTCAAATGGAAAATGATTTCGTGCAACTAAGGCAGGGCAGTATGACTGTGAAGCAGTACTCCGCCGAATTCAACCGACTCTCCAAATTCGCTAGGGCCTATTTACCTGATGCAGCGAGTCAAGCCAGAAGGTTTGAAGGTGGACTACGCCCTGCCATCCATTCGCACGTGTCAATAATCAGTACGGGATAATGCGTGAAGTCATGAATCACGTCCTATCTCTCGAACCGCAGTATCCTCACGTTTCCACCGGCACTGTGCATACCTACAATCACAAACGCCAAGGCAATGATAGAGGAAACACCGCTGCAAAGCGCCCTAACCACGGCGGTCCCCGAAGAGGAAATCAAGAATGGTGTAACTTCTGTAAGAAATCTGGGCACACCATTAATCAATGTCGTAAGAGACTTGGGTTATGTCTTGCTTGTGGCAATCTAGGCCATGCCATAAATTCCTGCCCGAACCTTCCTGATCGTCGTCCTCGACGAGATAATCCCTAACGGTAAGCATTGTTCTTAAGTTTCGGGACGAAACTTCCAATTGGTTGGGTAGGATGTAGCGCCCCGTTCTCCCGGTGCGGAGAGCGCGGCTAAAAAACACAAGTCGGTATCGTTCGATCAGGATAGATTGAATTAAGAACTCGTCCTCGTTATGGATTTGTTTCTTCGGAATCGATTCCCATATTCAGTGGACTGCGCCCCAAGGATCGGCTTAGCGGGGGACCTCTCCGCTGCTATCTTTATTGCCTCGGTTTTCGATGTCGCTTGTTGCTTTCGTGCTTTGAGTTGGTTTTGGGATTTGCTTATTTTCCTTGAACGGTTTCGATGGTTTTTATTATTTTTGTTCATTGAACTGCACTTCTATTCCGAGATTGGAAAGAGAGGAAGAAGTATTAATCGAGCTGTTCGTGTGCAGGTGAACAAGCAGTAGGCGGCTTGCGAGCGGAGTAGTGAAGCGCCTCTTTCCTTCTCCTTTCCTTCCAACTAAGTGAGTGGCTACCAACCCGATTAGCTAGCCCTGCTTCCAAGCTTCACTCCTTTTGCCCCGATCAAATGATACCAAGTAATAATAAAAGAAACCAAGATAAGAGAGAATAGACTTGGTTAATACTGCTTGTCAATCAAACTCGTGAACAGTTACTTACTTGCATGCTTGTTCGTTCGGAATATTCATCATATGCATCAATTTTAGTTAGAATATATCTTCTTCTATAATTGTGCTATCAATGCATCATATCTATGCATTCCTCGTGTTGCCTCTACTGCGTGAATGGATAACTTAACTAAACATCGTGTGTTCGATCATGGACAACTTGTGCACAAGGGTATAAGTTCTGCGGACGGTCGCTGGGGCACTGGCACCGATTCGATCCGGGCGGAACTTCGTGTGTAGTCATCGTGTGCGGACTGGATGGCTTGCAACGCATCGTGTGTTTATCGTGTATCCATTATGAGCTCTTGTTGCATGCTATCCTAGTCCATGACTAGTCCATTATGGCTACCAAGCCAGTGATCACCTGTGGCATAGTCATCGTGTGCGGACTGGACGGCTTACAACACATCGTGTGTTTATCGTTGCATCCTATCCTTGTCCATGACTATTTCCACCTTGTATATTTAAAACTGTTGCATACTAACTTGTGTCTTCGTGGCAGGGAAGGCATGGTAAGTATTGTGCAGGTGATTCAGACGGTCAGGTAAAATCCACCAAACGGTGACACGTTCATTTCAGTAAATTCTATATGCTGCTTACTTGTAAATGAACTAAGGCAAGATAGAAACCCAAAAATATGCATGCTTCATTAAAATAATGTGTTGATTGGTATAGTTCGGCTAGCTCGCCTTCACCAGCATGTTTCGATATGCTGACCCTCGTTGAAACAGGTTCTCCGCACTAAGACGAACCGAGCGAGGAGCCGAAGTCGTCTTCCCGATCCAGTCCAGCTGTGGGCGCATCTTCACCGTGCCCCCTTAAAGCATTTTGAAGCCAGAAGCTGCAACTCTTCATACACAAATGCAGCTCCATGGCAAAGCTATCCTCCAGCCTGGAGGTCTTTATCATTTTGAGTTTATAAAGGGATATAATGTACAGGACTGCTATCTCATTTTGAGTCATCTCTTTTGTAAGCCGTTCGGCATATTAGCTGACTCATTCAGGAGTTTGTAATAGATGTTCATTATCAATAAAGAGAACTTTTCCATGTTTCAAATCTGTGTTTCAATTTATCTGCGTACTCTGAATATGTGCTTGCTATGCAAATCATTAAAGCCTTGTGCAGGCGCAACCCCAGGCCCGCACGGCGGTCACGATTTGGGGGACGCCTCAAACGATTCTACGGAATCGGGTCGTGACACACGCCACCAAGGTGTGCTACTCCCCCTCTCTATGTATTTTGTGTTTTGTATGTTGTTTTATAGTTGAGTTAGCTTTAGGGTTGTGTTGAATAGGCATGTGAGATTTTAGGTTTAATACATGTTATAATATGCAATTATGGTAATATGCTAAGTTGATTATTTATGGTTTTAAATATGCATTGATATTCATGGGTTGAGGTTATGAAATATATACAATTGATGGTTGAAAATGTTAAATATAATGAGGTTGGAGTTTAAATGCCATATGAGATTTTTAGGGTTTTATACATAATGATATATGCATTGTTGATCGGTTGATTGAGTATATGTCATGATCCATAAATGTTGGTCATTTATTAAGGGATGAATAATAATAATGAATTTAATTGAGGAGAAGTTTATTAGGAAATGATAGTGATTGTATATATTTGAGGGTTCAATAAATAATTAATAATTTATTTGAGGATGATATATGTCAACGTACATGATAATGTCTGTGAAGACCAGGGTAAAATCTGAGGAATGAACGTATTTGAACTACTGAACCTCGTGATGAATATAGTAGGATTGAGAATTTGTTTGATGATATTGTACAGGTGATTAAGCGGATTTGACGTAACGAACCCTTAGTCAACCTTGGTCAACCCTCTAGCTTCGTGTCTATTTGAGTTGTAACAGAGATTGAACTTATGCTAGACGTGTGTCATATCTTATTTTAGCCGCGTGATAGTCTATTGATTGAGCTTGTATCTCATCTCTAGGTACTACGGGACCTGCGAACTTGGACGTTGTATCGGAGCCCCATCTTCAGCAGCCGGATCTAGGCAAGTGTACCTTGCCACCCTGTATTTCAGTTACCAGATATTTATTTATATGCATTGTGCGCATTTTTGATTAGAATCGTTACTTCGCGTCCGGGTCACAACCGGATGCAAATGTGCGTTGGTCATGTCTGGTAACGAGTGATAGATGTTTGCAACACCTTGATGTACGTACTTGTGTATATCATAACCCTAGGATACGTCCATATACTGTTGTCGTACCAGATTTCCTGTATCCTGAGACTAACAACATGACCAGAATCTGGAACGACCTTAGGGTCGCGTCTGTTGATAATTTTTTTCTATGTGACGAGACTGCTAGATAGAGGTTCAAGTTCAGCGCACACTCATTGACCGCTTGGGAAGGGAAAGACAGTTACTAGACGTTTGGGCTCCGCTACATGCGCTTATATATGTATATGTACTATTTCTGTAGTGTTCCTGTATCTAGAGTAGTTGTATCACCCGTGTGACTCTTTGCCTGGAGCTGCGGTACGTCCCGTGTGTTTTCGTGTCCGGAGCTACGATTTTATTTTGGACAGCCCACGCATCGAACATTGTCTTCAAATTGTGTCTCACTTAGGTGGTTATGCTAGATTACACCGGCGTTATACTTGTACTTTTTGTTATACTTGGCATGCTGTATTTTTGTACCTTGTTATGTTCCTCTGATGACATGGTTCCTTTCCAGGCATAGGCGAGGAGGATTACCCAGAGGAGTATGGACCGGGAGCATATCTGGCAGTTGGATCAGTTGCAGAGGACGACATCATTCCCGAGGACTTCGTCTGACTCTCTGGTAGTGACTTCACCCTGGGACGTTATTACTATCTAGCTTTCAGATACCGTTCCTAGTTATCTTCATGTTGTCCTTCAGTTTAGTATTTGTACTAACGGGTTTGTTCCCGTATGACTCTTCTAGTAATTATACTATGATACATTTCTCGTGTTATTTCCCTTCTGCACATTAGTAGTTATGATTACCTCTATGTGCTCTTATATCTATTGCTTGTGGATAAGATTTAGTTTCACTGTTTATGTGTTATGTGTTTGGGTTTTATCATTATATTTTACAGCTTAAGTGCACTCCGTCGGGTCCATTAGATTGGGATGCCCGCCGAAGTGTGCTGCTGGCCATTGGCACGTGGCTCAGTTACTTATATTTGGAACTGGAATGTGACAAGGTTTTTGTGGTAGCCCATGCAGGTCCGATTTAAATCATCTTGGTCACCTGACTGTGCCAAACGAGCATGCAAATTAGGAATAGATATTAGGAATCTCATCTACATATTTGAATCCTTCACATGACACCTCTATTTTGTTTTCTTTTGCCAATTGCATCTTGTTTAAATTCTTCAATGTTGATCTTAATCATGACTTCTTTTCAGAGTTATGAATCTCCGTAGCGGACGTGTCACACAGCCGGACGATGTTCTCCGTGACGCAGGATCATCCGGGGAACCAGAACTGGGACATGTTCTTCTATTGACACCAGCTCCCCAGTGACAATCATCTGGGCAGCCAGAGGTGCCTTCAGACGGGCACCAGCCTCCGTATCAGGCAGGTCATGAGGACCAGAGGACCTCGAGTCAGGAGGAGCAGCAGTTGCCCCCACCACCTCCATTCCCTCCGCAGATGACACATATGCCTTTCCCTATAGGGCAACCATGGACGGGACTCAAATGTTTCAGATGGTCTACGCGATGATGCAGGCCCAACAGCAGGCTCAGCAGCAGGCCCAGCAGCGCTAGGCTAAGACCTTGAGAGAGAGTATTGTGACGGCCTTGGGACATGCGTCACCACTAGCACGCCAGTCGACGATGGGGTTTGTCATAGACTTTTGTCGTATGATACCACTTCCTTTTGCTGGCACAGAAAAGCCGACAGAGGTTCATGCATGGCTCACCGGCATTCAGCACCAGCTGGAGGCCACCGATCTCCTCCGACACAGATAGATGACTGCCGTCAGGATGCAGCTTACTGGCAACGCTCATCACTGGTGGCTCTCAGAGGAGGAGCGTTTGGGACCAGACCGGGTCACATGGAAAGAGTTCTCTAGACTCTTCCAGGAGATGTACATACCATCCACTGCCCGAGCAGAACTTCAGAATTGATTCCAGAACCTCAAGCAGGGCAGTATAACTATAGAGGAATACAATGCTGAGTTCCTCCGCCTGAGCAGATTTGCACCGTACCTGATCCCGACCGAGGAGACGAAGGCCGAGAAGTTCTATGAAGGCCTGAGTTTCGAGACGCAGAGGCTTATTGGGTCTATTGCCCCCACCTCCTACTCCGATGTGTTATTAGCAGCACGACGCCAGGACCACATCAATAAGATAGAGGCCAGCCTGAAGGGCTCCTATGCATCATCATCATCCGTTCGAGCCCTGCAGGGAGGACCTGCGAAGCGTCCACTGGTACAGCAGCAGCAGCAGAGAGCAGCACCCCTGCAGGGAGCAATTATTCCCACATGCCATTACTGCGGCAAGAAGGGATATTTATTGAGGGACTGTCGATGGAGACTGGGCGCTTGTCTGATATGTGGGTCGGACCAGCATGCAGTCCGAGATTGCCCAGATCAGAGGGCTCCAGTATAGATGGTCCATCGGCCAGCCCTGTCAGCACCGAGGCCTTATCAGCAGCCTCCCGGACTGAGGCCGCCTTACGCAGGAGCTGGAGCACTATAACCACCAACACCAGAAGGAAACCAGAGGAGGCCACCCTTGGCCCCAAAGGTAGATCGATTCCAGCAGGCTCGACAGCAGCCGAGGACGCCAGCACTGACGCATGGTCAGGCCTATGCGATGACAATAGAGGAGGCAGAGACAGCCGGAGAAGTGATTGTAGATACTATCTTATTAGCTTCATTACCAGCAGTAGTCTTATTTGATTATGGTGCCACACACTCTTTCATAGCTGCTAGTTTTGTGGCCACCCATAGAATAGCAATTGTACCCCTTCCGAAGACTAAGAGGATTCTTACGGGAGGTAGAATAGTACCAGTTAGCGACACTTGTAGATCATGTTCAGTAGTTGTTTGCGGGCGAGAGATGCGTGCCCGATTTCTGGTCTTCTCCATGCCGGACTATGACATTGTCCTAGGCATGGATTGGTTGAGCCAATACCATGCAAAGCTAGATTGTCGTCGTGGTTGCGTTATTTTTAGACCCCTAGATCACCCGGAGTTTGAGTTTCTTCGGAGAGCCCGAAGGCATGGTGTCCAACCTACCTTAGTGACACATATTGCAGAAGGTAAACCGATGTACCCTCACTTTATATTAGAGTTTGAGGATGTGTTTCCAGAGGATCTCCCAGGTCTGCCACCTGATAGAGAGATAGAGTTCACCGTAGAGTTGACTCCCGAAGCTGAGCCAGTTACTTCCCCCGTCTACAGACTAGCACCGAAGGAGTTGGTTGAGTTGAAAGTCCAAGTAGATAATCTCTTAGATAAGGGTTTCATTCGGGCTAGTGTTTCTCCGTGGGGAGCACCCATCTTATTTGTGCCGAAGAAGGATGGGACGATACGGTTGTGTATCGATTACAGGGCATTAAATATTGTAACGATAAAGAACAAGTACCCACTGCAACACATCAATAATTTATTTGACCAGCTTAGTGGCGCATGTGTATTCTCGAAGATCGACCTCAGATCCGGCTATCATTAGATCAAGGTACGGAGAGAGGACATTCCGAAGACGGCTTTTCGGATGAAGTATGGGCACTATGAGTTTCTAGTCATGTCGTTTGGTTTAACCAACACGCTAGCAGTATTTATGAGTCTGATGAACAATATTTTCCACCAGTACTTAGATAAGTTCATGGTGGTGTTCATCGATGACATCTTGGTATATTCCAAGAGCCAGGAGGAGCACGAGAGACATCTCAGGATCGTGTTGGAGACACTGAGGCAGGAGAGGCTGTATGCCAAGCTCAACAAATATGAGTTCTGCTTGGATAGAGTACCATTTCTGGGACACATAATCATCGAAGATGGACTATCAGTGGACCCGGAGAAGATCGCTGCAGTAGAGACGTGGCCTACCCCTACATCAGTTACAGAGATTAGGAGTTTCCTCGGACTTGCCGGATATTATCGGAGGTTCGTGGAAAACTTCTCGAGGATCGCTGCGTCTATGACGCGACTGACGCGTAAAGGCGAGGAGTTTATCTGGACCAAGAAATATTAGATAACTTTTGATGAGCTAAAGAAGCGTTTGACATCAACACCGATTTTGACACTTCCTTCAGGATCGGGAGGATTTGTAGTGTACAATGATGCGTCTGGGAGCGGATTAGGATATATACTGATGCAACACGGCAAGATGATAGCCTACGCTTCGAGACAGCTGAGAGTTCATGAGAAGAACTATCCGACGTACGATCTGGAGCTAGCTGCGGTGATATTTGCACTGAAGCTATGGCGGCACTACCTTTATAGAGAGCGTGTTAAGATTTACACATATCACAAAAGTCTGAGGTATGTCTACAGTCAGAAGGAGCTCAACATGAGACATAGGAACTGGCTAGAGTTGATGACAGACTATGATATAGAGTTGCAGTACCACCCTGGCAAGGTGAATATAGTAGCAGATGCCTTAAGCAAGAAGCCTATGACATACTTTTTGACCACTCAGCGGCAATTATTAGAGGATCTTCAGGAGATTGGGATAGAAATTATATTGCCAGGCAAGGATGTACAGATGGCCAGTCTCGAGGTTCAGTCTACATTGGTTGAGAGGATCAAGGCAGCCCTGCCTACAGATGCGAGATTCCGACGACTGCGAGAGAGGACAAAGGCCGACATGCAGACGGGACTCAGGATTCATGAAGACGGAACATTGAGGTATGGAGATCGCATGTACGTTCCGAGTGGCGAGCTACGCCATGAGTTAATGACCAAGGCTCATAGCATTATTTATTTTATTCATCCCGGGGGTATAAAGATGTACCAAGATTTGAGACAACACTACTGGTGGCATGGGATGAAGAGGGAGATTGCGAGATTCGTAGCGAGATATTTGGTCTGTCAATAAGTCAAGACTGAACATCAGAGGATTGCAGGACTATTGTAGCCGCTTCCCATTCCCGAGTGGAAGTAGGAACACATTACCATGGACTTCGTCACAGGATTCCCGAGGAGCCCTAGCGGAAAAAATACAGTTTGGGTTATCGTAGACCGACTCACCAAGTCGACACATTTCTTGTCCTTCAGAGTCTGGCAGTCCACAGAGATATTAGCTGACATGCATATGAGGCAGATAGTACGACTACATGGAGTGCCTGTCGGTATTGTATCGGATCGTGATTCCAGTTTCATATTATATTTTTGGCGGAGTATGCAGGAGAGTCTAGGAACTCGTCTCAAGTTCAGCACTGTATATCATCCACAGACTGATGGCCAGTCAGAGCGCATGATTCAGATACTAGAGGATATATTGAGAGCGTGCATGATTGACTTTAGAGGATCTTGGGAGGACCATCTACACTTGGTAGAATTTTCCTACAACAACAGCTACCAGGCCAGTATATAAATGGCACCTTATGAGATACTGTATGACAGGAAGTGTAGGTCACCGGTATGTTGGAGTGACGTGGGAGAGCATCAGATACTTGGTCCAGAGTTGGTGACACAGACAGTGGAGAAAGTAAAGCAGATTCAGAGCCACATGCGTATAGCACAGACCTTTGGAGTTCAAGGAGGGTGACCATATTTTTTTAAAGATATTGCCTACTCGTGGTACCATCAGATTCAGAGGCAGAGGCAGAGGCAAGCTGAGTCCGAAGTACATTGGACCTTTTGACATCTTGGAACGAGTTGGCGAAGTGGCTTATCCTCTTGTATTGCCTCCATTATTAGAAGGAGTGCATGACGTATTTCACATATAGTATTTGAGGAGATACGTGGCAAACCCTAGCCACGTACTGGATCATTCAGAGATTATAGTCGGGCCCAGTTTATCTTACGTAGAGCAGCTAGTGGAGATACTCGATCACAGTGAGAAGACTTTGAGGGGTCAGACTATTCGACTGGTCAGACTTGTATGGAAGCATCATTCGCCAGGCGAGTCTACCTGGGAGCGCGAAGATTCTATTCGACAGCGTTTTTCGTATTTATTTGAGGACCAAGGTACGAATTTACGTACCGCATTCGATTACCAGTTTACTTTTAAATTCTCGTAGCTATTATCGTGCTTTACTTTTAATTTCGGAGACAAAATTTTTCTAAGTTGGGAAGGATGTAAACCCCCTCATTTATTTTTATAGATAGACTAATTTTGGGTTAAATATTTTGGTTTAGCATCAGGTATTTGAGGTTTAGAACTAAGGTTGCAGATGCCTGTTTCTTTAATTAAACCCTTGGTGCACCCTACCGTTGTTGCAATATCCAGAGCCTAACAATAGCCTATAATTTCCAACAAATTATTGCATTCTAGACTTGACAAGCCAGGACTTTTTTGTCACTAAAAAACACAAACCCTTGTGCTCCAATTTAATTGCACAACTTTCCATATCCAAAATCTATTATTTAATCCGGTGTCGCGTACCGGTGTCGATGCTATCAATTTTGAGATACAAACTCAACTCGTTTAGCCGGACCAATTAAAGAGTCCAAGACTGACACCAAGCCTACACCTTTTATGACCTTTGCGTCACTCCAAATTGAGACCCCATGTACCCCTATTTAATTTAAGAGCACATGATATATATTTTAATTAAATTGGGGATACCAACTTTGACTAATCTCAACTTAACCCCAATTTAACCCAATCCTCCATTAATTAAGCCCATGAAAAACACACAATACCCCATCACCCTACAAAATACCAAACACCACTTTTCACACAATTTTTTCATTATTTCATGTGTTTGTGCAAATATCCAAAATTTAGGGGCTTATTTGTAAATGTTATATTAGGTGTCATCATCTTATTGGTTCAAACCAATGAAGAAGCCACCCCTCTCCCCCTTGACCGGTCCAACCTCACTTCCATCTCTCCTTTGTGTAAACATAATTTCTCCATGTTGAATCTGAGCCATCCATTCAAAATGGGGACTTATCCTCACCACACACTCCCCATCACACCCCCTATTTAATGTCTCTTCACACATCTTCCCAACCGGCCCTAATCCCCAAACATAGAAAGCCACACTCCTCTCTCTCTCCTCCCTCTTCCTATTATCCACAACCAACCGAAATCTCCTCTCTTTCTCTTCTTCTTCTTCCTCTCCTCTTCTCCTTCTAACCGAGCTTCAACCACTCGATTGGCCCCCTCTACTCCGACCGACTAGTGACCCGCCGCGCCGACCATCCACCCGCAGCCGCCACGTACCTTCACGACTGCCTCCCTTTGACTGTGCCACCACCATCCGTGCTGCCATCTCCGGTCACCACCGCTTCATCCTCCTCCACCCGCACCTTCAATCGACCGTCCATCCCCGCATCGACCAACCATCATCGACCCCGCCTCATCACCATCGCCTGAGCCTCTCCCTGACAGCGGCCGAGCCCACGACGAGCAGCCGGTCACCCTGCCTCTCCCCTCTGATCATCAACATCTTCACCATCATCACCATCAACACCCACACCACCACAACCTCCCCCTCCGGCGAGACTCGCCACCCGCCGTCGACCACAACGATCGGCCAGCACCACCACCATGCCGCCAAGGTGTGCTACTCCCCCTCTCTATGTATTTTGTGTTTTGTATGTTGTTTTATAGTTGAGTTAGCTTTAGGGTTGTGTTGAATATGCATGTGAGATTTCAAGTTTAATACATGTTATAATATGCAATGATGGTAATATGCTAAGTTGATTATTTAGGGTTTTAAATATGCATTGATATTCATGGGTTGAGGTTATGAAATATATACAATTGATGGTTAAAAATGTTAAATATAATAAGGTTGGAGTTTAAATGCTATATGAGATTTTTAGGATTTTATACATAATGATATATGCATTGTTGATCGGTTGATTGAGTATATGTCGTGATCCTTAAATATTGGTCATTTATTAAGGGATGAATAATAATAATGAATTTAATTGAGGAGAAGTTTATTAGGAAATGATAGTGATTGTATATATTTGAGGGTTCAATAAATAATTGATAATTTATTTGAGGATGATATATGTCAACGTGCATGATAATGTCTATGAAGACCAGCGTAAAATCTGAGGAATGAATGTACTTGAACTACTGAACCTCGTGATGAATATAGTAGGATTGAGGATTTGTTTGATAATATTGTACATGTGATTAATCTGATTTGACGTAACGAACCCTTAGTCAACCTTGGTCAACCCTCTAGCTCCGTGTCTATGTGAGTTGTAACAGAGATTGAACTTATGCTAGACGTGTGTCACATCTTATTTTAGCCGCGTGATAGTTTATTGATTGAGCTTGTATCTCGTCTCTAGGTACTACGGGACCTGCGGATTTGGACGTTGTACAGGAACTCCATCTTTAGCAGCCAGATCCAGGCAAGTGTACCTTGCCACCCTGTATTTCAGTTACCAGATATTTATTTATATGCATTGTGCGCATTTTTGATTAGAATCGTTACTTCGCGTTCGGGTCACAACCGGGTGCAGACGTTCGTCGGTAACGTCTGGTAACGAGTGATATATGTTCGCAACACCTTGATGTACGTACTTGTGTATATCATAACCCTAGGATACGTTTATATACTGTTATCGTGCCAGATTTTCTGTATCCTGAGACTGACAGCATGACCGAAATCTGGAATGACCTTAGGGTCGCGTCTGTGTATAGTTTTTTTCTGTGTGACGAGACTGCTAGATAGAGGTTCAGGTTCAGCGCACACTCGTTGACCGCTTGGGAAGGGAAAGACAGTTACTAGACGTTTAGGCTCCTTTGCACGCGCTTATATATGTATATGTACTATTTTTGTAGTGTTCCTGTATCTAGAGTAGTTGTATCACCCGTGTGACTCTTTGCCCAGAGATGCGGTACTTCCCATGTGTTTTCGTGTTCGGATGTACAATTTTATTTTGGACAGCCCACGCGTCGAACATTGTCTTTAAACTGTGTCTCACTTAGGTGGTTATACTAGATTACACCGGCGTTGTACTTGTACTTTCTGTTATACTTGGCATGCTCTATATTTTGTACCTTGTTACGTCCCTTTGAGGACCTGGTTCCCTTCCAGGCATAGGCGAGGAGGATTACCCAGAGGAGTACGGACTGGGAGCATATCCGGCAGTTGGACCAGTTGCAGAGGATGACATTATTCTCGAGGACTTCGTCTGACTCTCTGGTAGTGACTTCACCCTGGGACGGTATTACTATCTAGCTTTCAGATATTGTTCCTAGTTATCTTCCTGTTTTCCTTCATTTTAGTATTTGTACTAGCGGGTTTGTTCCCGTGTGACTCTTCTAGTAATTGTACTATGATATATTTCTCGTGTTATTTCCCTTCTGCACATTAGTAGTTATGATTACCTCTATGTGCTCTTATATCTGTTGCCTGTGGATGAGATTTAGTTTCACTGTTTATGTGTTATGTGTTTGGGTTTTATCATTGTATTTTACAGCTTAAGTGCACTCCGTCGGGTCCATTAGATTGGGATGCCCGTCGAAGTGTGCTGCTGGCCATTGGCACGTGGCTCAGTTCCTTATATTTGGAACTGGGGCATGACAATTATGCATCCACAAGCATCCCTATATTTACAACCGTTGGATCTTGTTTAAGTCATCTAATCTTAACCGTTGATTTGAATGGTTCAAATCAATAGTTAAGATTAGATGACTTAAACAAGCATCCAACGGTTGTAAACATGGGGATACATAATAGGTGAGAAATATATATATATATATATATATATATATATATATATATATATATATATATATATATATATATATATATATATATATATATATATATAATTTCTAAGAAAATTCAAAACACATGAAAAATATAATAACACAATATATATAAATATGTGGTAAATTGTTTATATAAAAAATTTATGGAAATATTTATTTAACAAAGTATAAATTATATTTAGAAAATTAGGTAATAGCTCATAATTAAATAAATTAATAATACTAATAATTAAAGTAAATAATTTAGGAAGGGGTTTACAGGGACTTGGTGATCAACTTGAGAACTTTATAGAGGATGTACGTTATGATGATGAGTTCTTCGGCTTGAAGGAGATTGATGAGCTTGCTAAAAATTTAGTTGAGCGAAGAAAGAATAAATCATACCCATTGGTGTATTTACTTTTAAATTGTCTCTAGTCTTACCTGTTGCAACTGCAACTGTCGAAAGAGCATTTTTCACGATGAAGGTTATCAAGAATACACTTTGTAATCGAACGAGAGATTAATTTATGAGTGATTGTTTGGTGACATACATTGAGCAAGATATTTTCGCAAAAGTAAAAAAATATGACATCGTGAACATTTTTAAAATATGAAGCCTAGTTAGCGGTTATTTTAAGTAATTTTTGTCGGTTATGATGTAATATAACTATTATAATATACTTTGATCCTATTGTACCCAAATCCTGGCTATGGCACTGGATCTACATGTCCTACACTGCAGGCAAATTATGTATCAATGTTTGTCATATCATATAAGTATTGGTCATGCAAATTATGCCAACCTTTATGTAGAAAGACAAAAGATATTGTGAAAATGATATGGAATGATTCACATTTCAATCCCTACCCTAAAAATGAGCAATATTCATGTCGCATGTAGCTTCCATCCCATCTTCATAGAACAATCCAAATATAAACAATCCAAATTATATTGCTACTCTCTAAAAGTTGAAAGCAATATAGAGACCATTAGAATTATAATAGACAAAATCGCCCCAAATATTGCCACATTTCCTTCACTTTTCCTAACATGTCATTAAACAAAAAAAAATTGGAATAAACTTTAGACTAACCCTCAAGAATCAAAGGATACAAGTAATGTAAATTTCAAGTGCATGGAATCATAAGATGACAACAAGTTGAGTGCAAATTAACAATAGCTTAAGGGCTTATTGCGTACTCCACAAGTGAGTCGATTAAGCACTAAAGACCAACATCATACTAATATTATATTCTTAAGTCACCACCTTCACTACATGCAACTTTCTTCTTCTATTACAAAAAAGAAAATAAAATAAAATAAAATGAAAGAAGTTTGTTTGCACATAAGTACCATAAATTGTATATCATTTTTGCAAAAAATCATAAAATATTCAAAATTTTACTAGATTTAGATCCAATGTCTTATAAATTTATGACTGATCGGTACGTTTGTTACAATATCTTTGTAAAAAAAAATAAAGTCGTCCAAAAACTAATATATGAGCATAACTAGGATTTAAAATCTGGATGCATAGGACTAATATGTTCAAATCTATCACTACCCATATCTCAACTCATCCGAAAATACCCCTATATTTGAATCTTTTTGAACAAAACGTGTCCAATAAACAAAAGTACTTCAGATAAAAATGATGTAATAAAATAAAAAATAAAATTTTGCGTACAATTGTGAATAAGATGAAAGAAAAATGTTTCAGTTGGATTAGACATCAACAATGTAGACCCAATACTATCGTCTTTGCTGTATTTTTTTGTTATTGCTGTTTTAAACAAATCAATTAATAAATTTTGAAAGACCTTCGTTGTTTGTTGTTTGTTGTTTTAAGCAAATCAATTAACAAAATTTGAGGGACCTAATTAAATCAAGGAAGACTTTAGGTACTTGTATGCTAAAATCTCCCAAAATATATGGACAGCGCTCATCTCTCTCTCTCACACACACACACACTCCTCTTTCTCTCTCTCTCCCTCTCGAAAAGACCCTCATTTTTTTTTTTCCTGCCAATTCCTCTTCCGATTCTAGGGTTCCGGGTCGCTTCGGCGCGGATCAAGCTAGGGTTTTGGTTGTCGGATCTGGCGGCGGCTCGCAGAGCCTCGGTAAGAAACGAGATTCATTTTTCCCGGCGTTTTTGGTTGTAAATTTCAGTACTTTCTGCTAGATTTTCCAGATCCGCTCCAAAGGTGAAATTTTTATGGCGCATTGAGCCGATTTTGTTGTAATAGATGAGAAAAAGGAATCGACTTTGGATCAGTTCTGTTGAAATTTCGATGGGGTGTGGAGGATTGGAGTTTCGTTTCTCTAGGGTTTCGAGTTGGGAAAAAGTTTGTCTTCTTGCATGCTATGGAAGCTCAAATATATAATGCGGATAATGGCGTAGGAAAACTGAATTCTTACTAGTGCGGAATCTGCATAAAGATGCTGTGTGAATTCTTGATCAATTTGGGATGTCTGTCTTTGTTTTGATACCTATATGAAGTACGAAGAATGGTGGTCTGAGTTGAGTCTCGATTAGATATTCATACATTTGTTCTTGTGGATTAGACTAGGAAGCACAACAAAATAGGTGTTTTATCCTTGGCAACGTATTGGACACAACAGGAACACTCAAAGTAGGTTTTTTCTTGCAACTTAGGGCGTAGATGATGCTAGAGCCGATGCTACCTATGTTCTGCGTTATGCCCTATTCTTGGAAGGGGTGGCGCCAACTGGAGCTGTGGTTTTCTTTCCTTCTTTTTGCGCCCATCCATATTACTAGCTATGTGGCACGGATACAACACGGTACGGACATGGGGACACGGACACGACATCTAGTTTGTTTTGGAGTGTGCAGGTTGTGCCAATACCTGATATGTGCATGACATGATATGCCCCACACTTCTGGACAAAGTTGTAAAAGTCGCTGGGCGGTAGTTGGGCCGGCACAGAGCACCTAATTCCGCCTAGGCGCCGACTAGCGTCTAGGCGCCCCATGACCATCTAGAACCAATTTTTAGAACAATGCTTTTGGAGTGTCCTGACATGACACAAACATTTTGGAGTGTTCGTGCTTCCTTCGATATAAGCAAATGAGTATATTCATCATCTGAATATGGTTTCATTAAGATAGTAGTCAATAACCATTGAAGCAGGGTTGACTATGGAATAAACCTGAGGATTGACCAAGTTGTCAACTTGATGTCATTCCTGCGAGAGATGGAGCCAAATTGGTGAGGAAGGGTACTAACTACTAAGGCCAAGAAAAGTTCTTGTATTACCTATCTTTCTTGCGCCAAAGAAGATCTAACCACCTAAAACAGGCATTAACTGAACATATACTGCATTTTCTCTCCTTGTTTATAAAGGACGTGAGAGTTCTGTAGGTAAATGGAGCTACTTCTTATGGTAAGAATGTACGATGAAGAACCTACTACCCTTTGTAACAATCTAGTCACAGACTCAATTATGATTTTTGGCTTTTAAACTGCTTACTTTTTAGTATCCTCTTTGGAGTGGAAGTTCCAGATCCTTATGCAAACTGAGACCAGCAACAGTATTGTCCACATGGATGATTGATCCCTCCAGCTGGCTTTGTACTTATGAAAGATGCTTGTCAACTTGACAAAATGCTGCTATTATTGTTTCGTTGATTGCCCTGAACTAATATTTTGCTTCTTCTTTCAGGTTACAAAAGTACATAGTAGTTTTGAGATCTGCTTGTTGGTTATTTCACTTTCGGGCTTCACTATTTGAAATTCACTTTCTGGTGGATTCTACTATTGCTTGTAGAAACTTCACAGTCGGGACTTGTGACATCTAAACGATTTAAAGGATAATTAGGAGTTTATCTTCTCCAGCTGGCATCAAATAGTATGGTTTTTGGTTACTAGTTCTTCATAAGAGCTACAAAAACACAATACAATTACTTTCACCATCTAAAATGCCTTCATGGTGGGGTAAATCTTCCTCTAAAGATGAGAAGAAGAAGACAACTAAGGAGAATTTTATTGATACGTTACATCGATTCATCAGTCCAACTGAACAAAAGGGTAATGTCAGATCAGCTGGGGCTCGAAGGCGTGGTGTTGATGGAGCTTCAGAAAGGGGATGCATATCAAGAGCTGAATCTCGATCAACGTCACCGTCAACTCAAGTATCACGTTGTCAAAGTTTTTCTGATAGGCCACATGCTCAACCACTTCCGCTTCCTGGGCTTCGCTCAGGGATAACACGTACACCTTCTGGAATCAGTGTTTCAAAGCCGATGCTGGAAAAACGTGGCAAACCTCAACTGCGGTTACCACTTCCTACACCAGATCGTGTTCCAAGAAAACCAGATTCTACTGATATTGATGGAGATATGGCTACAGCTTCTATTTCTAGTAATTGCTCTGTTGATAGTGACGATCCGTCAGATTCTCGGCTTCACAGCCCTGTTGGGAATGATTTTGACAATACTTGCAGGGTGACAACAAACAACTGTGCCAGGTATGCTCCTTATTGTTTGTGAGTAATTTTAGATGTATTTATTAGTTACTCGTTTTTACATTCATCGATCTTCTTTCCACTAACATTTTGTTTTCTTTATCTGTTGAAGTATACATAAAGATCAATCTGTTAGCATTGCTCAGAAGAGCACAAGGGAGACGACGAAGACTGCAACTTTATCTTTCAGCAATCCTGTTTTATCTACGTCCCCAAAGCGTGGCATTTCGAGCAACCACCAAACTAGTACACAGATTACTCGCCATGGTGCTTTTGCAAGTGCCCCAGATAGTTCACTGTCAAGTCCCTCAAGAAGTCCTATGAGAGTGGTTTGCCCTGAGCAGATTCCTTCCTCTGTCTTCTGGACAGCTAAACCTTATCCAGATGTAACCTTCCTTGGATCTGGTCAATGCTCCAGTCCAGGTTCAGGTCAAACCTCTGGTCATAATTCGATGGGTGGAGATGTGTTGGGACAGATATTTTGGCAGCATAGCAGAGGTAGTCCAGAATGTTCTCCAATACCTAGCCCTAGAATGACAAGTCCTGGTCCTAGCTCAAGGATACATAGTGGAGCTGTTTCTCCACTGCATCCAAGAGCTGGAGGGACTGCACCGGAATCACCTTCAAGTCGGCATGAAGAAGTGAAGAAGCAAAGCCATCGTCTCCCACTACCTCCAATAAATGTTTCTAATATATCTCCTTTTTCACCAAACAACATGCAATCCATCACTTCCTCAATACCACGCAGTCCTGGAAGGACTGATAATCCACAAAGTCCAGGATCACGCTGGAAAAAAGGAAAGATGGTTGGACGTGGCACATTTGGGCATGTTTATGTAGGCTTTAACAGGTAATTACTCGAACTGGATACTTTCAGTTACTTTCCTTACAAGGCAAATTCTGTTTTTAAGGTTTTAAGTTTTAACATCTCTCTTGGGTGTAATTATATTCAACTCCGTTATGTGATGTTATATCATTTCAAGTCTTCAACAACAACAAAAGAAACCTGCCCAAGATTTTGGGGTTGGCTAGTTGAATATGTTCTCCCCCCCATCTCATCTGTTAAGGATCAGCCCATCAATACATTAGTCAGTGATCCTTGTATCTTTTGAAACATCTCCAATCCATGTTCTACACCGGTCCTCCAACTAGTACCTCCAGCCACACTCCTGCCACGCATGATTGGCACATCCAACTCTCTTTTTCACACATAAATCTTCACAATGATTCTTTCACATCTTATGCTCAATTAAAGCTGTCTCTAACCACCCATGAAAGAATTAAATTCTTGATCTTGCTTTTCTTTTATTACCTCTCATTCATCTTGATGTTTTAAACTCTGGTACAAATTTGTGGGCACAATGATTCTTTCACATCTTATGCTCAATTAAAGCTGTCTCTAACCACCCATGAAAGAATTAAATTCTTGATCTTGCTTTTCTTTTATTACCTCTCATTCATCTTGATGTTTTAAACTCTGGTACAAATTTGTGGGGACATTACTACCTCATTAACAATTAAGGTATCTAAAGGGAAAAACAATTAAGGGCTGTTTGGTTGGTTGCATCTAAAGCATGCTGATTCAGTTGCAGCAAAACCAAAATTGGGTCTTAAATGGCTATAGCTGCAGCATATCTTGTGGCATGGCTTGCATACGGTCCTCCAACTAGTACCTCCAGACACACTCCTACCACTCATGATTGGCACATCCAACTCTCTTTTCACACATAAATCTTCTCAAATGATTCTTTCATATCTTATCCTCAATTAAAACTTGTCTCTAACCCCAATGAAAGAATTAAATTCTTGATCTTTCTTTTCTTAAATTACCTCTCATTCATCTTGATGTTTTAAGCTCTGGTACAATTTTTTTGGGACATTACTACCCCGTTAACAATCAAGGTAGATTCTAAAGGGAAAAACAATTAAGGGCTGTTTGGTTGGGTGCATCTAAAGCATGCTGGTTCACTTGCAGCAAACCAAAATTGGGTCTTAAATGGCTATAGCTGCAGCATACCTTGTGGCACGGCTTGCATACTGTCTTTGCATATCCCCTCTATAATCATCTAGTAGAAACACACCACATCAGCATAGAGCAAAGCAAGCCCCTCTTATTGACATATTCACCTACCTTACTGCAGTTGTAATCGTAGTGTAACCAAATTCCAACACTTGTTGTGGTTCCGTCTCAGAATAAGGTGCTGATCCCAGAATATGGTACCATGTATATATTTATCTTAGAGCAAGGTGTGTTATATGCGTGTCTGTATCGTGAAGTTATATAGCCTTTTTTATGATGCCTTTAGACATCTTCACATTATTATCGAATAATATTGACACCTGGATAGGTAATTACTTGAGGGCACCATTGACGGTGTAGTACACTAGGACTGATTTTCTCTGGAGTTAATTGTAAACGTGAGCTCATTCAGGCAGCCAAAGTTTTAAGGAAGTAATAGATTTTTTCTATACCTGTTCTAGTTAATTTCTTACTTTCATTTTATGGAGAGTTGGTACTTTTCCTTTGGCAAAATGATGACAATTGTCTAATTTTTCCTCTAATATTCGATTTGGTAGTTTCACGTATCCCTGAATTGTGTCTATTTTAATGTAGTGAAAGTGGTGAAATGTGTGCAATGAAGGAGGTTACTCTCTTCTTGGATGATCCTAAATCAAAAGAAAGCGCAAAGCAGTTGGGGCAAGTAAGGCATTTTTTATCACTAGATGTAGATGGACGATCTGTCCTCTGAAAGATTAGAGTCCTATACATTGTAACCCATTTGTCCATACACATGCATGATTCTTGATTGCTTGCCTTTTCTGACAGGAAATATGTCTCTTGAGTCGCTTGCGGCATCAGAATATTGTCCAGTATTATGGATGTGACACGGTATGTTGTATTAATCTGCAGCATTAATTGAATATTTTCATCATCTGAATTTTATTTCAGTAGGTTATCAGTTTCTGTATTGATTTTGGCTTTTAAACTTTGTATCATTTTTATATATTGTACTTGTCATTTGTCAATAGTTATAATTTATTTTCTAACCTTGTCATGCACTATCCTTTTAACCTTGAATCAGTTTTGGTTCATGTAGATACATATAACCTAAATTGACTATGATGGTTACTGGTAATTGTACTCTATGACTTGATTTTTATAGTGTATATGTATCCTTTTAACTCAACTGTATTGATGGGTATGAGTGAATTACCAGAGACTCAATACAACAACAAATCCTTTATCCCAATTTTTTGGGTTTGGCTAATGATGACCAAAATTAGAGAAGTGCAGGGGAACTGGTGCTAGGCAAGCTCTTCATGACTCTTTTTTTTGTATCTTAGATCTGAATATGTATGCTTTTATTTTCTTTTTTCACAGACATGGTAAACTAATTCTTTTTGATGGACCGGAACAAAGTAGGATATTTTTTGAAATAGGAGTTCAATGTATTTTGTTTTGCAAAATGGGGGCAAGGCTTGAAAGTTGGAGTAACTGGATTCGGCTCATGGAAACCTCTTCATGAAAATGGAGGTAAGATTGCGATTATTGACCCTCCCCGGACCCTGCATATGTGGGCCACCTACTACCATGTGTGCTTAATGTCTATTTTCGATGTTGCTCTCAAGCCCGAATGGAGAAAAAGTTTTGTGTGAGGTAGCTAACAGCCAAGTTAAAAGTTAAAGCCTTGTTGGATAACTATGAAATCAATCGCTACAGAAAACACGTAGGACTGTCCGTCGGTAGTGGGTGTTGCATTGAGCTAATGGTAGAAAGGAAATGCTCCTTAACAGAGCAGAATGGAAGAATAACTAACCCACAAATTTGGGATAAATTCTTGTTGTTATGCCTTGATCTTTTTCAGAATTAGAGTAGCAAGATCAATCAAAAGGTGATTATACAGTGTTGTGAGTTGTGCAATTGTGTGACCACGATAGTTTGTGTAGTAGAAAAATTAGCTCATTCATATTGCTGTAACATATAAACTGAATCAGAATTGGAAACATTATAAAAAATTAGGGTAGAGTTACGAAGATAATGATATGAAACAGTATTAGCAGATATGGACGATTCGGTAAGAGATATCCTAGTATTCTTGGTCCAGGCAGTATGCTGGTAATCTATGGACACAAATGCAACACGGAACTACTTGGACACGGCGATGTGGACATGGCACCTATTTTGGTGTGCCCAAATATATTCGTCATGTCTGTGTCATGTTCAATATGTGCCCGATACAATGAGACACGAACATGACACCGCTTATTGGAGTGTCCGCGCTTACTGGCTGGTAGTTGTATAAGCACCTAACCTAAGTGGCTGCTTGTCCTTTTAAATTAAACTGCCACAATTGTTTTCACAACACTCCCATATCTTGGTACAACTAGAGATTCCTTTATGCCCTAGATGCCCTTGTAGGTACACAATTGGAAAATGGAAGTGGGGATTTGTGAAGCATGGAACATGAATTATGAACATATTTCATTGCATAATGGACTTTTTAACCTCTCAAAGGAAGAGTCGAGGCTTTTATGCTAACAATCCATTCAAAGCTTTCTATAATTACTTTCAGCTCAAAATATTTCTCTATATGATTGAATACAGTTGCCAAAGGTGATATTTGATTAACTTTGGTATTAGAAGTGCAGAAAATTGTGATTCCATCTCTGATATCAATGTTTATTGGAAGAATAAAAATCCTTTGGTTACTGTTTCTTTAGTTTCTTGACGAAATCTTTCTTTACATTTTAAACAATTTGGGTTCTTTCTGTTTACAGAATTTGGTGATAATCAATTTTTCTTAAGCAGATAGATGACAAACTATATATCTACCTGGAGTATGTATCTGGTGGTTCTATCCATAAGCTGCTTCAGGAGTATGGGCAGTTTGGTGAACCAGCAATGCGTAGCTATACCCAGCAGATTTTATCTGGCTTAGCATATTTGCATGCTAAGAATACTGTCCATAGGTATGCTTTGGTTTCAAGTTCCATTTTATGACAGATAGTTGAATACATTATTAGCTGACTCACTTGTCCAAGTACCATTCTGACCTGTGCAGGGACATCAAAGGTGCAAATATACTTGTGGACCCAATTGGGCGCGTAAAGTTAGCAGACTTTGGGATGGCAAAGCATGTAATTTTCTAATTTCTATTCTTTATATGATCGGTGAACAAGCTTTGTGCTATTAATGCAGAAATGCTATGATTTTTAATTGATTCCAAAGCGATTGTTTTGATGATAAGTTATGTATTGTCATATGGTTCGTCTAAGTCTCTGCTTCTGCACATGCTTCAGAACTCTTCCGTTGCTCTTTCTACAGTCATGCAAGGGACTGAGGACACTATATATAGTTTATGCTAACAGTTTACTAGACTAGCTTTAGAAGAACAAAACATTTCTAAGGGTGTTTGATTATAGAAATCATGGAAATATGATTTTGGATCCAGTATTCCAAGGAAATATGATCTTGTGAGAAAGGAAATTGGATGGATTCTTTTTGGCTAAACCTAGTCAAGGCTTATAGCAGGATGGGATGTTTATTTTTGATTTTTTTATAAGTAATACACGGTTTTCATTCAGGTTTGACGGATATCGCTGTGTCCATCACTCGTCTTACCCACACCTTAAGAATCAGATTTTTGGCTTGCGAGATGGTTGGAAATGTTTTAAACACATTCATGCACTACAAGGCAAGAAGCAACAATATGATCAAGTTTAGTTTAGACCATACCATGGTCTCCACAGCAATTTATCAAATTATCAACCAATTAGTATTTAGACATTTCAGTGCATGTGTGCATGTACACATTTGCAACACATCTACAAAATATTTCTTTGCCCGTGCATAATGTTTTGAAGGTTCCTGTGGGAAAAGAGATTTGAGATTTTTTTCCCACCTTATGTAGATATTTCCATTTCCATACACATCGTTTGGTCTCGAGATTTTTCCGTAATGTATGGGAAATGTAACAAAACATGCTTCTAGTGGTATCAATTCTATGAAATGAAGGGGAAATATGCTGTGAAAGAAAAAAGTTCAGAAAAATTGTCAACTGGAACAGTATTTCTTATGCATGCAGCACTATACATACTCCAATTATAGTTCAATAATCCTGAGATGTATAAATGTACTTTGTCAATCATTCACTATTTTAGCTAGTTTTTGGAGTATTGAGAATCAAATTATTAGAGATAACAAACTCACAAATTTGGAAGTAGTGATAATTGATTGATAACTAATTCTTAACATGCTAATCTTAAGTTTTTTTTTTATATAGTTGTATCTTATAAGTGGATAGTTTTTCAAGTACTTTATTTTATTTCTTATAGTAGTAAGTTATAGCGGCATGCAGCTTAGTAGCTACTTCTGTTTGAAAGTGACCTTTGGACCCTTTGTCAAGTATAACAGGCTAAGATGTTCTAATTACTGCTAGAGATGCAGAGACGAACTACCTGCTTGTTTTGGTATCTTCAGTTTTATGCCTGGTCAGGTTGAAGGTGGTTGGTCCCCATATCCTGTTTTATTAAATTCACTGTAAATGCAAAGTGTACACACAGTATTTAGGGGTGGAGACTTGAGTACCACTCATCTTGGCACTTCCAGACTAAACTATGGGAAGCAATGTTTTGGTTGAAGTTGATCCCTACTTGGTTTTCTGCTTTGAGAAGAATTCTGGACAATCAGTAACAAAATGAATCTATTTTCTCCTGATGCTTGGGGTGTTTGCATTCATTTTTTAATCGTGCAACTGTTATGGCATGTACAAAAGCTTTAACAACAACAAAAGCAGCAAATCCTTTTATCCCCAAACTATATCCTTGTTTAAAACTTAAATACATGTTCGTTTCGGCCTATCTCTAGTCCTAGTGGCTCCTTTAACTAGTATGTTATCACCCTGCTTATCGGAGCATCTACCAGTCTACGTTGTACATGTCTAAACCACCTAAGATTACTCTCTCATCTTGTCCTCATTTAGTGCCACCTCTAATTTTCCATTAATACACTCAAATCTTATCCTATCTTTTAATGTATTGCCACTATTCTCTCAACATTGTCATTTCGGTTACACTTGTTTTTTCGGAAACATGTTTCTTAACTGACCAACACTACAATCTGAACCATAAAGCATGGTGGCCTTATAGTAGTCTTATAGAATTTTCCTTTCCAACTTCCAACTTCAAATGCATCTTTCGATCACAAAGTACTCTATAAACACTCCATTTCTATCACTCCTCCATTTCAACCACTTGCTTTAATTCAATGCATGATATCCTTCTCAATCTCTCCGTCACGATAAATGCGTGATTTTAAATACCAAAAACTATCACTCTTAGGTATCTCTTGTCCATGACACAGACAAGAATTTTGGAGTCTGCTGTTTCTAATACGGTCTGACATGGACAAATACAGACTCGACAACAAAGTGGGTGTGCGCATAATTTGTAAATGGCGGTTAAGTATTTTGGTTATTCTTTGAAGGAAATTTTGGTTTGTAAAATAACTTCGATTGGACAGTGTGAAAGCTTGTATTGGACATACATCCTGAAACACAACCCTGAATTGAACTAGAACTTTCTAGTTTTTAATCTCATATGTTCCTGTGAACATTACTAACTCTCTTTTTATTTATTTATTTATTTATTTATTTTTTATTTTTAAATTTTTTATTTTTATAAATACTATGTCCTTCTCTAGTTTCTTGACTTTTGCTCCAAAGGCTGGGAAGCCCCAAGAATGTAACTGATGAATTTGTTGGACATGGATTTTATATTCATCGTGACACCATATCGATACTTTCTATATCTTTTCCCTGATAGCTTAGTAAATGCATGAACTTTCATTTAATTTCAGATTACCGATATGTTACCCATGATGTCATATTGTGTACCTTTTTTGATCAGATTACTGGGCAATCTTGCCCCTTATCATTCAAAGGAAGTCCCTATTGGATGGCACCTGAGGTGAGTTTGATGCTTTATATATGTTCTTTCGTCTGAGTTCTTTTTTCTTCTCTTATTCCAGCTTCTACCTGTACACCATTTCCTTTTCTTCTTTTCACCTCTGACATTCTATAGTTTAGGTCATAAAAAATACGAATGGTTGTAATCTTGCTGTGGATATATGGAGTCTTGGATGCACCGTTTTGGAGATGGCGACATCAAAACCACCTTGGAGCCAGTATGAAGGGGTTAGTCATTTGTACCTCAAGCTACTTATATTATTCACACACACAAAGATATAAAATACTGTTCTTTGACTACATTAGTTGAAGTACCATACTGATAGTCCATGTATCTCGTGTCCCGTGCTCTTGGACATGTCTGTGACTTCGCAAACATGTAAACCAAATTTTCTATGAGATTGTATACTTCCAAACCGTAAATGTTAATCATACTATGTTGTCGTCTTATAAACTGTTACCTTATAATTTCTGGATGCGAAAACAAGAATTTCTTACAAAGCCTTAAAGTTGGTTAGTCACAACCTAGATCTTGTAAATTAGGATGACAGAGAATATTACCAATCCTGACAGTCCATGATATTTTGCATTAATAAGATGTGAATTCAGATAATTGATTCAGATGAGACGTCAGAATTACCTTTCATATTGAAGCAGCAAGCAGCTACATATTGCCTTTAGCACAGTTAGGTGGTAAAGATCAGTTTTACTTATTTGCCAAGTTCGAAGTTTGCATGTTTTGCTCTTCATAGTCAAATGTGCAACGAAAATTTATGCCAATTATGGGAGTACCATTTCTATTCGAGTTTTTTTTATTACTCTGTTTGGATTCCAATTCTTAGCCTTGTTAATTCATGGTTGTTCGGTGGAGCCCGAGGTTTATTTCCTATGGTTGAATGTCGGGCTCAATTCAAATGGATTAAGCAGTTTCATGAGGCACGTGGTCCAGGGCTGGTTTTACTGTTTAATCTGGATACATGTTTGATTAATCACAAATGTCTGGTCACTTATGAACTTTACTTAATTGGTCACCTTCTTTGTTTGATTAACTGACCCACTACCTGTCTGCTTATACCAGTTAATCCGATTTGTTGAACACCCATCTCCATTATCCTGACTTCTGTTCAACATGAGAACTTTTGTTCAGATTAATGATAAAGAGGTACATCAAAATCCTCATATACATTAAGCTTCTCCCTAGTCCTGTATCGTTCCTTAAGCATGCTAGAATTAGGCAGCTGTTTCCATTAATTATTCACATTTCAATGTTGAGGATTCCATGAGGCAGACACAAGTAATGCGAAAGAACCTATAGGATCTTTCAGCTTTAGATTCATAATTCACTGCTATCTAAAGAGGTGCCATTAAGGTCAGTTTGCTTTTTCGTGTGTGGTTTATCCAAGTTGTATCTTTTTTCAATGTCAAAAGTAGTGTGGATTCAACTGCGTTTAAAAAGCTGGATGGCCTGCTTGAGTTGTAACCTGCTAAGTGTGCAGAATTTCACAAGATCATTCATTATGTTGGTAGTGTATATCTTTTCCCTTTGTTCTTGTTCTATTGTTGACATTTTACATAATATGCTCTTCAGATTGCAGCTATGTTCAAGATTGGGAACAGTAAGGAGCTTCCAGCAATCCCTGATCATCTCTCTGACGACGGAAAGGATTTTATAAGGCAGTGTCTACAACGTGAACCATCAAAACGTCCTAGTGCTGCTGAGCTTTTACAGCACCCATTTGTAAGACATGCAGCTCCACTGGAAAAGTCTGCTCTTGGTTTTGAACTATTAGAACAGCCAACTACTGTCTCAAGTGGACGGTATTCCAAGGTAAAATATATGCACTACTTATAACTCCTTTCTAGATGTAATTGCTGTTGAATTCAGCCTTCTCAACATGTAATTGCTGTTGAATTCCATATAGGTATTGCCTGTACAGTTTTGTAGTGCTTTAAGTGATGTTATTGTCTTATCATATATATGCTAGTCATGACAAGGGGTAAAGCTAAACTCCATTTACAAAGTTTAATTGAAGGAAAGCTTCTTTTTGTGTGTAGCTAGAGATGTGTTGCGATTGTTATCCATTTCACTCTTTGGCTTAATGTGCCATAAATATGAATGCACTTCCCTATAGAAAATTGTATTATCTTACCTTTTCGTCTAGACTCTTTATAGTCTGGGGAAAATATGAGAGTTCTCCTTAGTTGCATGAGCTTAAACTGCGTATCCAAAAGTTAGGTTTACCTACCTGCAAACTAGCCACCCTGCCAACTAGGCACCTAGGTTTTATGGTATGACCCTCTCATGCTTAAAGCTCCTTGGCTAGGAATTTGGCACCAACATAGAGGGTTGAAGTCAAGTTGACAACGAGTGATAAAAACCTTGTCACATCCTTTATGGAGCTCTGTTATGCGCCATAGGTAGCGCCATTCTGATGGGAGAGGGTTTGGATTCTGCTGATGAGCTAAGGATAAGATGCATTGGGCTCCTGTAGATATCATATCCTTACTGTTTGTTTGATACAGTATATATTCATCCTTGTTTTGGTAGGCAAATGTTTTAGATCATTAAATTTATCTGCTACTTCATGGGTTTTGTTTTTATGTATGATGACGGTCAAAGAGAAGAAACGAGACTGCCTTGTATCAACCTTAGTTCCCTGTTCTCCACCAAACCACCATTCTACCTTTTTCCTTACAATGATGTCTACCCTTTTATTGTTGCAGATTTTTCCTCAAATGTGATTCTATGATCAATCAGGTGGAGGTAAATCTGTTTTGTCAAGCCCTGAACCTAATGAAGACTGATAAACGCTTATATGTTCATTTTACTGGTGGATAATTTATGCAGCATTCCTTTATTGTGATGAGTATTGACTATTTCCTGTTCGGCACGGAGAAATAAATTTTTTTCTTAGTTGCGTGACTTCTGTTTATATTATCTATATGCTTGTTGTTTTGGCTTTACTGTCATGTTCTGATTTATTCCACTCCATGAATTCAAATATCAGGGTGTTGGGCATGCAAGAGACCTTTCTTCTTTGGATATGGAAGCACTGAAAATTCGTCAGCAGAAAGGCTTAAAGTTTTCAGCAATGTCCAGGTAAACTTTCATGCTTTTTCCCTTCAATTATAACTCCTCTCTAACATGAATGAAGACGTAGTCAGAACAAAAGGTTCTTGCTTCAATATACGAGCTCTGGTTCACTCGGTCAATAGTATCATAGGATTGGAATGGAGAGATGAGAAAGATGGGCGATTGGCATAACATAGTGAATCAACAATTATAGTCATTATAAAAGGAATGAGGCTTTTTGCTGTGCGACTTTGTTGATATTTCTTTTTTGTCCAGATTATTCACTATCAGAACCTATAATGTTAGTAAGAACTTGCTCAAACTGATACAACATCTGATGAGCTCATGAAAGAGTTCGAATTCCTTTTAGATGGCCGGAAACTATTTTAGTAAACTGAGTCTATAAGAAAGGCTAGAGGCTTGTATGCATTAGTAATCTATATATTAACATTTATCGAACTTGCTAATGATTCTGACTTATAACATGCTCCCAAGTGTATTGTTTTGAAATAAATCACAAAAGTTTGTTCACTTGTCTTTTAGATGTGAATGTCAAACATATATGACTAATATATGCACTGGTTAAATTCAAAATAACAACAAAAAATCACTCCAAAAGCAATGCAGTTGGCATGTCGAATCTTTAGGTTTATACTTCATACATAAAGTTATAAAGAAATATTAATCTATACAAAACATCTCATTCTGTAAAAACCACTTGAAATTAAATAGAAAATAACAATACAAAATTTCTCCTCTTGCACTTCCTCACGCCCCTCCCCTTCTCTCTATTTTAGGATCAAATGGTTATTTCCAAATTTATTGTGGAAATTGATCTTTTATATAAAAGTTCTCATTCCACCGGAGAGATGAGGCCTTTCAAAAATATAAGCATCAAAATGGAGGGGCATATTGTTCTAGCAACAATTGTTCTAGAAATCCGCTTTGGATTTACCAGGAGCACTCAATATAATTTAGAGTCTGGCATCTGACTACCATATGGATAACTTTCCTCCTCAAAAAAAGATGAAAGCTCCATTTCTTGCTAGAACTTGAAATTTGAAATATAAAACTAACAACAAAAATGTATTTGGTTTCTTTTTTAATAAGATTTTATATTCCTATTGTTCCAAGAATTTCTGAAACAGTTAAAATTTCAAATGATGTCTAGTTTATATAAGCAACGGTTTACATTGTGTAGTTGATCAGCATTTTGTCAAATAACTCAATTTAAAGGTCCTTTTTGTACTTTTCAGTAAGAATAATTCAAGTCTATTGGGTGTGCATATGTTGGCCTACTGTTTGGCCTTTTTTTGCTATAGTGCACTATGCACTGTTCTTTGTTCTTATTATTTTGTTGTTGCAGAAAAGAAATCAAATTTTAGCATGTACTAACTCCATGTAAGCTAGCTAGCTAGTAGTGGTGGTCCTGTCAGAATCACCTTCATGAGGAAACTTTTACTGCTTACTCATTGTATAACCTGTAGAAAAGAGGGCATTCTTATGTAATGATGCACATGCAACTTTCTTCCAGACGTTTGCTTCTGTTTAATACTTGTTTAGCTTTGTGGTTTTAAAGTACCTAATACTGATATAAGTTAATCCTGTGTATTTTGCTGACCTTTTGCAGTGATGTCCATACGAGGAACATATCCTGTCCCGTTTCTCCGATAGGAAGCCCTCTTCTTAATTCGAGGTCACCTCGTCATACCAGTGGAATGATGTCTCCTTCTCCCATATCAAGCCCGAAGACAACATCGGGCCCATCCACACCTTTAACTGGTTGCAATGGTTGCATCCCATTTAGCCAATCAAAGCAGTTCCCTTACCTTCATGAGGGCTTCACAAATTTACCGAGGTCTGCCAGTGATCTTTATGCTACCATGCCCACTTATAATGACCCTGGACTTGACCTTTTTCAAGGGATGCAACAAGGTTCACCTGTTTTTAGAGAACAATTGCCATCAGAAACTGGCATTCTTAGCCCACAATTTGGAAGGCAACCACATGGGGATCTTCATGAGTCATATGATAGGCAGGCCATATTGGCAGATCGTGTGCCCCGCAAGATCTTGCAGGATCAGTTGAAATTTAACCCAGCGCTTGACCGGAGTCATGGTTCTCCGATCCTTGGTCGTACAAATGGCACCTGATCTTGTAACAAAACAGGTGGTGAACCAGCACAGGTGCTTGCTGTGGACTTGAATAGTTTCGTTGGTTACAGCAAATAGATCTTCATGTATAATCTGACTAACAAAATTTGTCCATAAGACTCAAGAGTTTTGCCCAACAATAAAGTTTTGATGATTAGAGGCTGTAGTGGTGGATAGAAGATTATCATCGCTAGTGCTCATCATCAGAATCATACTGGTATGCTTTACTAGCTTTTAGAGTGAGGAGCTTAACTGATCTAAGTTTTGGTAAATAGCTTGTCTTTGTCATCTTTTGTTCTTTCACTGATGTTTGTATTGCAAAACTAAATATGACCTTAAGAAGTTTTCAATTGTTATTATCTGCAATCCACTGGACAGTTATTACAGAATTTTCCAAAATTCTCATTATCTTGTTGGATTCAAATTTCTTTTGTTGGTTTACTCACTTTGAGATTAGTTATCAGATTTTAGTTAATCCATGAGACGTCGTAACAAAATAGAAAGAAGTTTTCAATTGTTATTATCTGCAATCCACTGGACAGTTATTGCAGTTTTTTCTAAAATTCTCATGTTCTTGTTAGATTCAAATTTCTTTTGTTGGTTTACTCACTTTGAGATCTGTTATCAGATTTAGATAATCCATGAGACGTGGTAACAAATATAGAAGTATTTTGTCTGTTGCTATTATCATTGGTAGCTATTATCATTTGTAGCAATACTTGCGTTAATTCCCATTCTTCCATCAATGGAAATCCTTAATATATCTACCAGCTGACCTTGTAATGCATTCTTCTGAATTACAGATCTGAAAGAACAAATCCAAAGATTATTCTAGATGCAGCAGTTTCTTACCGGCAAAAACTTCAAACAATTCCTATTAAAAATGGTGGAGCTGTAAGTTTACAATCCTTAGCAGATCAAAGTAGATGTGAATTGTAGAACCTTCACCCTTCCCTTGTCTATGTTTGGAGGCCATTGTATAGAAGGTGGAGATCGCAATTGTGTGGAGAATTCCTAATCACAAGACCATCGTCTCCTAGGTCTCTTGTTAATTCATTTCATCATCTATACTCACAAATCCCATTGTAGATTCTTGCCAGTCCTAATTTTTGTAAACATTTACCGAAAACATATCAAATTGTTGTATCATTGTTGATGTGAATCATTTTTCGGAATTTGCAAAGGGATGATGCTGTTGTATTTCTTTATCAAACATCATGCAATTATTGCAGAAGTTATGTTGGTGATATTATTCATTTTTGTTCCTTGCTATGTCCCTCTTCCATCTCTGGTATTCATAGTTGTATTTTGCTCTGATGAACATGCATTTTGCAGTGTGAAGTGCAAACTATTTATAGCGTCTGGAAAGTGATGCCGGCAACACAGATGAATGTTGATAAACCATAATTAGGGAATATCTTTCAAATGTTTCATGGCCCAAGAGGCAAGCTGATGAATTTTTTTTACTTGGGTTAGGAAGACTGATCAGGTGACAGGTATGCTAGTATGGTATGATTTTGTTCTGTCAACATTGGAAAATAACTGGTTGAGCAAGGAAAACCCAGAAAAAAGTTGGACAAAGTTTACTCGTCTTTCTCAAATGGTTAGGTTAAGAAAGGTTTCTACAATTGGCATATGGAAATTGAAGTGTAGAGGAATTGTTCCAAATTCGTTTCATTAGAAATTCTCTCAAAATGTTTCATTGTTTCTTTTCATATAACTTCCAGCCATACACTACTAATTCCTCTTCACCCCCCAACCCCCCCCCACCAAAACCACTATCGGGCTCAGAATGTTTCAGTCATCTCGTTTCCTCTTATGTTCGTGTGGATCCGCATTCACTCGGACAGCTTCATCGTCACGGACGTCCGCAAGCAGGCTTTTGTCGTCCACAAATGAGTCTTCTCGACACCGGTATCCATCAGCGGTTTGCACGTGGCGAGAGCTCACTACGGGACTGGTCGCTTTGACCGTTTGCGTTTACTGCTCTTGCACGAGGATCCGTCCTCTTATTTGTCCCTTGAGCTCTGAATTGTGTAGGCAACCATGTTATCAATTGATGAAACTAGGCTAATTTTCTGGAATTTCTTTGTGAAGTTTTGAGTTTTCTGGCTGATATTTTACTTCGGCCAAGTTGCAATCTACAAAAATTTTTGTTGGGAGGACCATTATGAAGCTAAAAATCCCAACTCCCCTTAGATTTATAGAGTATTAAAAAATTAGACTCCAAGGGACTACCTAAGCGACCCACTAATTATTACTTTTGGGAGTACCCAACTGATCCAATAACTTTAGGGGCTTTCTAAAAGCATCTCAAGTGGATTCCAATGATGTAAAATATATACAATATTAAACACTTATAATAATAATAATATTTTAAATAGCATTACTATTATATTTCTTGAAAAATATTATCATCATTAATCTTTCATAGTTGAGTTCAATTACTACATATTTAAGTAATACGAGCTTAAAATTTAAAAAAATTAAGTTAATATATTTAATTTAATTATTCTCTTTTGTCTTGATTCTATTTATTAAGGTATTATTGATTGCAGGAACATAATAAAGAAAGTGAAAGAAATTTCTTTTATTAAGGAGTGGAGATAAGGATCAGAAGTATCAAAGCCACTTGCCGAAATAATTGTCAAGAGAGAAGAAGTTTTTATGAAACAATTAAGTCTCGTCTATGCTTCTTTTTGAAATTGTACCAACAGTGGTTCAACAAACTTCTTTATATATTCTCCTCTTTATAGTCAAAATTCAATATAAATGCATAAACCAGTAAAAGCAAGAAAATGGAAAGCATGTAACGAAAAGTCAACAAGAAATCCATTAATCAAAAGTGAATAGCAAAATTATCCAAATACAAGAAACAATGAAAATAATAAGGAAGCAAATCTTATATAGAATTCTTTCTCCAAGCATGATTCAATGGATTTTGGACTTAATTCAAACATGAGCCAATCTATTGATTGGAGATGATCTCAATTCATTTGTCCTAATCATTCGAAATCGAAAGGATTTCTCCATATTGATTCAATTTTGACTGACTATTCAAGTCCCAAGCCAACATGATCTCCCTTGCTAGGAGCAAGACACTACACTAACAGTCGTACGTTTACCATTAGCTATCATATCTATAAATTTAGCAGCTTTAGCAAATTATAATTGGGTAAGACATTTGGGATAAGCTCTTACAAGGTTAAAAAAGGAGGTTAATTTTGATAAGAATAGCCAAACATTAGTTTCATTATTAGCAGTCTCGCAACCAAAGCTAAGTGTAGGCGATGGGCAAAATATGTCACGACCCACACCCGGTGTAGGGGCACGAGTACGCGGGTACGTCCAGCCTACGCTGCAACATCGGCGGTAGAACACTGTCAAGGTCAACAATACTATCTAAACATCTCACATAATATATATGTACCTGTCAAGATATCTCAACTCCAAATGGAGGACAAATAATAAGCAATACTCAATCACAATAAAACTAGAGGAATGTTTAGCACGATATGGAATAGAAGAAGGAAATGAATCACAGTCACAAATAAAACTCATAACCAAGTCTTATAGACTGGCACAATAGTCTCAAATATAATACATGCCAAAATTCTAAACTGAGACATAACCAATCTAAGAGTCTAAACATCTGCAACTAGCTGGTCATCTTCCGGTACCGGCTCCTCCTGAGCTACCGTCTCTAACTCTACGTCCCGAGGTCCATAGTGTGTAGGATACCAATCGTCTAAATCATCTAAAAAATATATCCAGTCAGGATTGGAGCGAAGCACACCTCTAACAACAGTTCCAAATAAATGATAAAAACTATGTGACAGTAAATAGCGAGAATATACAAGACAAATAGAACATGAGCAGGAGATATACAAAATATGAAAATGCTGTAAATAGTACAAGAAAGATGAACATCATATACAAGAGTCAGAAAATATAACTAACTAAGTGAGTGAGTACTAGCTTCGACATGTGATCGGCTTGGCAACTTGTATATGAATCATGGTATGATTAATCATACGTGAAGTATACAATTAACACTAACAAAAAAACCTGTACATGAATGGGTATTAATCACATATCTAACTAACACTCTCCATCCCTCGACTGGTATAGTAGATCCAACCATGGCACGTTACGACACAGGATTCTCCAAGAAGGTAGCAAGTCTTCCCAGGAATTAGTGTCCATACAAGTACAAGAGCAACAGGGCATGTACATGATACGCCAGAAAATACCAAGAATAACATCTCATGATGGGATCCAAAAAATATCAATTCGTGTAACCACTTGTCAAGAAGTCAAGTATAACTACACTAGATACAAGAAACATAGAAGATATCATATACAAGAAACTATCAGAGAATGTACTCGCCTCTGGTCCTGAGCAAAAGATGTAACCTGGTGCTCAAGCTGGTATCACATAATCCTATATATGAATAATTATGTCAATGGGTGTAATGGATGATAAATGAGTTAAAAAAATGTACTAATATGAATTTCTAGGCCATTTCTAGGTTACTCTAGCTAAACTACATCCACACTATGTTAATTATCAAAATTTCGCCAACTCTGTTGGCGAAAATAGAAAAAAGTTGGTTTTTTTTTGGGTTGTTGTTTCGGGTCGGTTTAGCCTTAGTTATTTGGTTTTTTGTTGGTTTACTTGGTTTTGCTTGGTTCACTTGTTTTTTGTTTGGTTCACTTGGTTTTTGCCTGCTATGCAACAAGTACCGACTCCTCCGAACCCTCCCTTATTTATTCCAGGAGATTATCCTCAAGGTCTTGTTGCACAACGACAAGCACGTCCCCCTAGGAAGTACACCACAGTTTGGTATCAAGATGATAGTCTGTCACTGCAAGATGACGATGTCCCTTCTCAGGTGACGGCTGGTGCGACCACTTCTTAGTGGGATAGTGCGGGCACTTCTCAGTGGGCTGGTACGGGCACTTCTCAGAAGTGTCCGCACCATCCCACTGAGTAGTGTTCGCACTGGCCGTCGCCTGAGAAGTACCGTGTCCGCACCATCCCACTGAGTAGTGCTCGCACCGGCCGTCGTCTGAGAAGTACCCCAGTCAAGCCAATGAGAAGTGCCCGTACCAGCTCACTGAGAAGTGGTCGCACCAGCCGTCGCCTGAGAAGGGACATCATCATCTTGCAGTGGCAGACTATCATCTTGATACCAAACTGTGGTATACTACCTAGGGGGGCGTGCTTGTCGTTGTGCAACAAGACCTTGAGGATAATCTCCTGGAATAAATAAGGGAGGGTTCGGAGGAGTCGATCCTCGTTGCATAGCAGACAAAAACCAAACAAAAACCAAGTGAACCAAGCAAAAATCAAACAAAAAATAAGTGAACCAAGCAAAACCAAGTGAACCAACAAAAAACCAAATAACTAAGGCTAAACCGAACCGAACCAACAATCCAAAAAAAAAAATCAACTTTTCCCTATTTTCGCCAACAGAGTTGGCGAAAATTTGTTTTTTTTTTCGGATTTTCTCGAACTCCGTTGGCGAAAATTTGATTTTTTAAAAAAAAAAATACATGTCTGATTTTCGCCAACTGGATTGGCGAAAATTCAGTTGTTCAAATTTTCGCCAACCCAACTGGCGATCCCTATCGTTATTTATAAATTTATCAAACTTCTATCGTTGTATTTAATTATTATAAAATTTTTATCGGTACAGTAAATTTTTTGTTTTTTCAAACTTATTTCGTTTTCATCAATTTAATACAAATTTTTTTCGTTACATTAAATTTTCTGAAAATTTTAACCCATTCTATATTAATTTTTTTATATTATAAGTTTAGACTCAAAATGTATTTTTGAGCTCCATTTGCTATAGATGCTCTTACCTAGGGATGCAAACCATTAATCTTAGCTTTAAATTATGCTATATTGATTCCAACGTTGTAATCAGAACTGACAACACATACACGGTTTACAACTTAACAAAAGCCCATTTGAACTGATCTCATAATATAATATTCATCAGCTGTTTGTAGCTAATTTTTTTTTCTCTTCAAGTCAAAGTCGTTCATTTCAAGATCAAAATATTGCCAATTGACAAATCAACCCCACCAATTGACAAAGCAACCCCACTTACTATTCATTACCCTTTTATGTATAAATTTTTTTGCTGTACCGAAAATATTTTTATATAAATTGGGTGAGACGGAACAATTTATAAAAAAATTTCAAATAAAGACATGTTTCGCAAACTGAGTTGGCAGAAAACGAACATAAATAATATAAAATTTTGCCTAGAAAAATTCTGCCAACTAAGTTGACGGGGATTGGTCCATGCATTAAATTGCGTTGCATGTTACGTATAGAAAAGAGGTAGAAACAATCCACATAAAACCATCCAAACCAATGAACTAAACAACCTCTCTTGAACCCAAACAATCCACATAAAACTATACCAATAAACCAAATCTCTCTTGAATCAAACCGGTCAAAAAAACCACCCAACCAACTTTTAGCCAACTCAATTGGCTGAATTTGGACAAATTTGTTTTCCGACCGTTTTAGTCCTCCTAATTTTTCAAACCTTGTTTCGTTTAATATAATTTATTCAACGGTGCGTCTACATAGACCGTGCTTTAAACCGCGGCCATGTCGCGTGCAGTGATTGACCAACTTTTTGGCTGAGATCATCAATTTTGTTCCGACCAATCAGCACCTGACATGTGTCATGTCGTTTTCAAATTTTTTTTTTTTTGGATCTGTGGAGAGTTTTCTATATATATACAGGAAAAGAAAGACCAGCAGAGAGAATAAGAGAGGAACAGAGGGGTTTTAGCAAAAATCAAGTGAGTTTGTGTCAAGAAGAAGAAGAAGAAGAAGAAGAAGAAGACAGCTAGCTAGAGTCTAGAGATGGACACGAAAGTTGTCGAAGCGGAGAATCTGAAGCTGGAGATGAAGATGGTCGACGAAGGCCATTTCGTGATCGATATGCGCGCCTGCAACTCTGTGTCGGGCCGTGTCAAGTGGGGGGCGGAGTCGCCGGTGGCGGAAGGCAGTGGGAGGAGATCATCTACTCACAGAACGCAGATCAGAGCCACAGGTAATTAAATCTCAGTTTTAAGTGAATATTAAAGGCAAATTATAAGGGTAATATAGAAATGAGTATTTTTTTGTCCGTCCACCCAAACTAGGATGTGAACTGATCTGTTGTTTCTTATTTCTGTTCTCTCTCTCTGTGTGTGGGTCCATACACATGTAATAGGATGTAGACAGAAATATGAGATATAATTAACAGGACATCAGATCAGTTCTGCTGTTCACCTCAAATCAAGTGTTGTCATGCGATATTTTTATGCAACATAAAATCATTTTGGAAGTAGTTTTTTGAACATTCAAAGTGATTTTAGCTTTTATTTTAACACATGACAACACTTGATTACTCTGCTGTCCCCTATTTATGTCCTCTCTCTATTACACTACACGTGGGTTCCAATTTTTTTTTTTTATACCGGCTAGAACCCACGTGTAATATGGTGGGGACAGAAATATGAAACATAATTAATATGAGAGCAGATTTGTTCTGAGATTTGGTGGGTGAACAAAAATGGACTCCTATAGAATTTGTTAGGAACTATCACAAGTTTTTGCCTGTCGTCGTAGGTTCGAGGGTTTGCTTTGATTGAGTGTGAAGAGACTTCAAGGTTTTGCTTTGAGTGAGGGTTAAGAGAGTTAAATGAGGAAAAATTAAGTAAGAAAAATAAAAATTATGTTTGGTTTGAGGGTGGAGGCGTAGGAGAAAGGGTTATAGAGAGTTAAGTGAGGGTTTGTTTAACCCTCTTTGGAACTATTACAAGTTTTTACCATTCGTCATAGGTCTGAGGGTTTGCTTTGATTGAGTGTGAAGAGAGTTCAAGGTTCTGCTTTGATTGAGGGTTAAGAGAGTTAAGTGAGAAAAATTTAAGTGAGAAAAATAAAAATCATGTTTGGTTTGAGGGTGGAGGCTTATGAGGGAGGGTTATAGAGAGTTAAGTGAGGGTTTTTTAACCCTCTTTTGTCTATTTTTTCAACTCCAAATCGGAGGGTTAACAAGGGGGATTGAGGGATTTTGTTTAAAAAGTCATAAATATTTCTTATTTGTCCTATAAATATTGTGAATTTTTTCTTCATTTTGTTTTAGGCTTTCAAGAAGCTACTCCGTAGTTTACTTATTTGTGAGGATATTTTGATAAGTTCTAATTAAAATTCCAATCAAATTTTATTTTGTGATATATGCAATAAGAATATTTTGGTAATTATTGTATTTTTATTAATCCTTCTCTTACTCAAAACCTCCAATTCAAGCAAGAGTTATTAAACACACACAACTTAACTCTTCCTCAAATCCAAACAAGATTTTATGTATTGATTATATTTCTCCTCACTTAACTTTTCTTCACTTGACCTCACTTAACTCTGCTTATTTTTTTCCCTTCAGCAGACCCTAAGGATATGGGTTTAGGAGGGGGAGTTTAAGTGAGGATTTGTTAAGTCTTTTTTTTTGTCCATTTTTTAACCCGCAAATAGGTGTTTAACAAAGAGAAGTGAGAGATTTTGTTTAAAAAGTCATAAATAGCTCTTATTTGTCCTATAAAATATTATGACATTTTTTTAAATTTTTTTTTATTGTTTTCAACATCCTCCTCCGTCTTGCTTGCTTTTAACCTGCTATCGTCCGTCTAGGTGCGTCGTCTCTTCTCGTTTTCTCTTATTGTGTTTAGATTCTAGTTTTTATATATATATATATATATATATATATATATATATAAGATTTGGGAAGATATTTTTGTAAAGATATTTTGACAAGTTTTAATTAAAAAATCAATCAAATATAAATTTATGCCACATGTAATAATGTTATTTTGGTAACTATTATATTTTTATTAATCCTCTTCCCACTCAAAACCTCCCATCCAAGTAAGAGTTATTAAACATACCCCACACCCCACTTAACTCTCCCTCCAATCCAAACGCAAGGTTATATCTATTGGCTTTCCTTTCACTTACTTAACTTCCCTTTACTTGATCTAATTTAACTCCTTATTTTTTTTCCTCTCAATCTAAGCAGATCTTGACTGTCAAAATTTTGGTAGTCTTGTAAACTTTCAGAACTGTCCTAATTTTTTTTTTGATATTCCTAAAAAAATAAAATTGGCCAAAATTTTGATAATACTGTGCATATCTAGAACTCCCAAAATTTTGACCTTATCTAAAATCAGTAATATCAAATTTTTGGCTGTCTGAAAATAGCAAACACTTCTAAATCTTTGATGCCAAAAGTGGTTACTTATTATCAATTTTTGTAGTGCCCTTGTCATTTGCCATATTAAACTATCAGATGGATAGTTTGTGAAAGATTTTTTTAGAGAGAGATTCTCATCTACACAGAAATAATAGTAGAGATGAAAAAATAAGTAGTCGAAAATTAGAAAATATCCTAAAAATTGTCTAATTTACTGAATTCAACTAACCAAGAATCATGCCATAATTTTTAGATTGTAGGAACGGAACTTAGGCTCTCTAGCACCAAGAGGAACTTCTGGATAGTGAAATTATTGTAGCTACTCTGTGCGGGGTATGAAAATCTATTAGGAGGTCGTCGGAATGAACCGAGGAGGAAACCTCCTCATTGGTCGGGTTCCTGCTGCAAACGCCATCACCCTCTATCGACGTCAGCCATCGAAACCAGACCAATGAGAGGGTGACACGTGGTACCGCGGTCCCCTCCTCGGTTCATGTAGACTTGCTCCCAAAATAGTAATACCTAGTCATATTATGATGCAGGACATCTCCTGAGGGGAACTAACCGAATTATTCGGTTCCTATTTAATGATAATTTTTAAAAAAAAATTAGTAGGACTTCTATTTGGTTATTATATTTTTAGTAGGACTTATTATATTTAGTGATTTTGTTTTTACCTTTTAGCAGGATTTGTATTTCTATAGCGACTCTTTTAGGGTTTGATCGGCAATTGTGGGGTAGCAATAATGAGGTATTTTTAGAGTATCGGTTATGAACAGTTTTGAGGGGTCCGATTTTGAGTGATTTTAATTAGGGACTTTTAAATCAGCCGAACTCATGCTTGGTAACGAACGGTTTTGAAAGTTTTTACAAGAATAAAATAACCTATTATGTCAATATATAAGCAAAAGTTCTTCCAAAGTTTCATTTCTATTCTGATGCTGAAGTCTGCTTGATGCATGATTCTTGAAGATGTCTTTATAAATAGTGTTGAACTTCGGCAATAACTAAATAGAATTTGCGAAGGCTACATGAAGAGAAATTTTTTGTGCATCGCCTCCACTACTTTATTATATTGGGAGTGTGTGTAGCAATGTAATACTTGATTTCTACATATCATAAGTATTTGTTATAGAAATTTGATTTTGGAAATTTTAAAAATTTTGGGTATTAGCAGTTATAATTATATATTTTTTGAGAGGATATAAATGGATTAAAATAATAAAACTTATCAAAATTTACGGATTTGGAGTGTTTATAAAGTCGCCAAAATTATATTACACTAGTTTTGGAGGATTTTTGAGCCGATCAAAACCAGCACCTCAAAAAAATTAACGAGCAGAATTTTTTAAAACATTTCATAAACAGTCGGTTGAAAAACACTCTAAAACCGATGTAAACACCGTTACCAAGCAGACCTTTAATTAGAAACTTGATTTTTTTTAGATGTGTCAACCTCTATAAACAAGAGGTTGACCAATTTTGTAAGATATTGATCTGATTATTATTTTCAATTCAATTCATCTTAAAACACTTTAACCTTCTTTTTTTTCTTCTCTGAATTAATTCTTCTTTTGTTACCCAATCTCTTATACTTCGATTTACAATATATTATTAAGTAGTGGTATAATATAATATGTGATAAGAATACTCACCCAATATTGATAGTTTTTATGAACTATTTGTGGCGCTTGAACTTTCTAGACCATAACTCAATCATTATAGTCCTGGAAAACAGAAACGATTGAAACTTCGTCTTCACTGAAATTGAAATGAGGTTACCCTTCTTGAAACTGCAATAATTTGGAAATAAAATAGTGAGAAAATAAATAAATGATGATAAGAAAATTAGGAAAAATTTCGAAGGAGATCCATAGCCTAGTTTGAGTATCGGCTGATACCGATCCAATACGGCCGATACTGATACGGTTTGACATGTACCGATCCGATACCGACCCGTAGTTTGCAGTATCAGCCGATACCTATACGACTTGACATGTTTCGTTCCGTACAAACTGATATCCGATACTGACCGATACCGACATCGAGGGATATCTTTTTCGAAGAAAATTGAACGAAATGACCAATCAACAAGGGTGTAAAAGCATAATAAGGTTATAAAAACATGTAAAAAAAGAAAACTTATATGTAAAACAATCGACAATGGTGACTATTATTTCATTCAATTTCAAAATTACTAAGAAATAACACTGAAAATACTTAAAATTATGTCTACATGTATAAATTTTCTAAAATGTTAATAATTTATTAATAATTATTTGTTTTCGATACAAAAAAAAATAAAAATCCAATAATCTGATTCGAAATCGTCGATACCGTCGATACAGTTACTCACAGGAATGGTTCGATATCAATTCCGATAAGACAAACCTTGATCCGGACCAAAGTTTGACAGAGTTTTGTGGAGCCTTATAACCCATATAAAGAGTGACAGTAAAGCTACTTCTACTGAAGACAAGTTGAGAAATAGGGAGAGTCCTAGCATAGAAATCTATGTGTTATAATATCAGTTAGAAGAAAAAAAAATATTGAACTCCTGAGAGAGAGGGTGTGGTTGTTTCGGAAGAAGAATAGTTACTGCTCATCCAATTTTTAAATCTTCGAAACCAAAATTTTGAATTTTATTTTTTTACAAATTAATTAGTTATTATCAAAATATAATGTATATCATAAAAAATGTAAATGTTTCCTAACTGAATCACTCCTTATATTTAATCGTAAATAGTATAAATCGCAGTTATATTTAATCGTGACTTGTTATATTTTTAGCCATCCGATTTACTCCTATACGCTTCTTTATCTTTTTACTAGTAACTTCCACATGCGTTACACAAAAAAATTTGTTAAAAATAAATAATTTAGAATTTGTTATAAATAATGTTGTTTCGTGGAATCGAATACACGAAGCCAAGCAGAATACCACTCGTCTTAACCACATGAATTTGAGATATTTGGTTATACAATTAGTTAGAATTTATTTATTTTTTAATTTTTAATTAAGTAAGGATATACATACAGTTTAAACGACTCATTTTATGCAGTTTTCAAGTCTTTTTATAAAGAGTAAATGTTTTGAAGGAAAATAATACTACACTTTATTATATATACTAGTTGATAACCCGTGCCGTTGACACTGTAATTTGTGGCTCTCTGTAATCCGTGGCACTCGACACTCTCTCGACACTCCTTGAAACTATTTTTTTATCTGATAAATACAAATAAACAAATTGTCAACATAAAGTACATTCCAAAAGTTAATAAACAAAAAAACATATACAATATAATGAAATATTTAAGATTTAAATAGAATTATAGTAAGGTTTCACTATGATTTAAAGTTTAAGATAAAAAAATTGAAAAATAGGGAATCATTCAATTAATCGACATAAGAATAGACTTATCTACGAAATTGTGAGACCACCCATTAATTAATTAACACAGAGAGAAAGAGTTCCAACAATTGGATGTTCCCAAGTATTTTAATTGTGACCATCTTTATTATTATTATTATTTTTTTTTGGGAAACAGAGACATCCATACATGTTATCATGTTATTATTAGTATTTACTAATACTATTTTATTGAATTTCATGAATCCAAAATTAACTTGCCATATATAGCTCACAGAATCTCTCGTTTATACTGGTTGGGCTTCTGAACCTTGAACCGCTACTTTCTTCGAGGATTGGGTTCTGATACCATTGTTAGAATGCCATAGATGGAACAGTAATTCCTGGATTTAATTAATTAACAGAGAAATGTCTTGATTACCACTCTTATGTATGATGATAAGAAATATCCAAACTTATCAATTGTAGGTACTCTTGGAGACAGTAAATACATGGAAGCAGCCCTGAAAGAAGCAGGCAAACTATTCTCTGAGGCCTACCAGAAGTCTTTGACACATCATGAAGTTGCTGAGGTTTCAAATGTGTCTCTAGAAAAGAAGGTACAACCCATGTAAATATATACAAGTATAATGGTTTACTAATATATGTATATATGCATGTGCTTACACGTATTTTATACTATTTGGGAAGAGCAAACAATAAGTTTTTTATTTTATACTATTTAAGAAGAGCAAAATCCATATTTTTGTACATTTTGGAAAGAGCAAACAACAATTTTCTTTCATTTTTTTCACATGTAATTACCTAACTACCCATGCTAAATTTAAGGGTTATTTACAATAACCTCCCCTATGTTTTATGTTTATTCTACGGAACTCCCTTATTTTGAAAATCATTACACTAACCTTACTTATATTTTATGTTTATTACACGGACCTCCTCTATGTTTTATGTAAAGGATTACTAGATTAACCAATCCTTATTTTGAAAATAAAACATGAAGCCTAGGAGATGTTCCTGTAATTATTTTCAAAATAAGAGAAGTTCGTGTAATTAACATAAAACATAGAAGAGATTAGTGTAAATAACCCTAAATTTAATGAACAATTTTAAGTAGTAAACATAGATAAAGATATTTTAGGAATAAACACTTCCACAGTGAAGCGACACTTTCTTTGTTATATAGTAGTATAGATTCATCAAGATTTCTTTTTGTTATCCACTTCAATTCCATACCTCCATAATTCAGACCATTTTTTCTTTCTTTGTTACCAATATAGCCGAACAGATCCAATCACAACAAGAACAACAAGAAGATCGAGGAACCAACCAAGGAAAGCCAGGAGACTCCAAATGCTGAAGTAGAAGAAGAATTGCTTAGTTCCGAAGTTCTTAGTTCCTCTTATAAAGCATCCAGCATCCCAAAGTTTTCCTACGCAGAGATCAAGGGTGCCACTTATGATGATTTAAACAAGTATGCTAAGATTGGCGAAGGTCGACATTGGGCTGTCTATGAAGGAAGACTGGGCAAAACTAAGGTGGCTATTAAGAAGTTGGCTGTTGAAACCAAAAATGGGGAATCAGAGTTTCTTGGAGAGGTAAATTAAACAATATTACTAATCTTGGTCCTTTCCTAACATCTTGAGCTTTTAAAAATATTGGACTAGTAACATGATGCCAAAGTACTTTTAATGAGTAATTCTTTGTTCACTGAGCTTTTTAGTCCAAGTGTATGCTCTAGGCTCAGACTCTCTACTTGCAAGAACAACCCAGATTCTCTCTTGACCTGCACGTTAGCGGAGTGTTAAATGCAAGATACACGGTATCGGTATTGGAATCAGTATCGGACCATTACTATGAGTATCAGTATCGACAGTATCGACGATTTCGATCAGGGTATCGAAATTTTTGGTATAAGAAAGAAACTAGTTATTAGTAAATTATCGATATTTTAGAAAAATATATTTTATACATTTAAGGCATAATTTTAAGTATTTTCAGTGTTGTTGTTTAAATACTTTTACAGCTTTACTATACTTTTACACCAATCCTGACTGGTCTTTTTTCGTTCAATTTTATTTGCCGAATAAAAATAGACCCCCATGTCCGTATCTATCATTTTCGAGTATCGTCCCGTATTGGATCAGGAAATGTAGGGGTTTTAGACTTTGGGTCTTGAAAAAGTCATGAAATTTGTATTTGTATTTTCATAATTGACCTAATTAGTATTTGGATTTTGGACCAACGGTCGACTCGTTATTCATATACACAGATGATGAAAGGCCCACTCTAGTACACAGAAGAATAAGATTATAGTGGATATGAGCATCTACCATGAGGTAGATACAAGGATTCTTACAACACCACAACTCAGTTAGTCGAATCGACCGTTGGTCGAAGATCAAAATATTTAATTAGGTCGATCATGGAGATCCAAATGTAAAATTTACAACTTTTTCGAGACCCAAAGTCTAAGAAAACCCTTTAATATATACCATTGGTGGTAATAACTCGATCTTTCGGCAACATTAGTTGAGTAAACCTTACAACTGATATCCATAGATTACATGATCTAATGATATAAATATTTCATTTTTCTTATTCAGTTGCAGTTTCTTCTGAGTCAATTGAGCCACCCAAATCTTGTCAAGCTACTGGGAGCGTGCTTCGAGTCTCAGGCTGTCGTCTACGAGTTCCTGCCCAACGGAAGCCTGGAGGATTACTTCACCGAAAAGAGGAGTCCCGAACTTCTCACATGGCAAATACGCACCCGCATTATCAGCGACATATGCACGGCTCTCATCTTCCTCCACAACAGCAAGCCCAACCCCGTGGTCCACGGCAACCTCAAGCCTTCCAACGTTCTTCTTGACGAGAAATACAGCTGCAAGCTCAGCAACTTCGGGCTGAGCCGCTTCCTGCCGCGGTCCGCGCTGGTCGACGAGGCCTACCACAAGACCCTGCCGAAGGGCACGTTCGGGTACATAGATCCGGAGTTCGTCGCGACGGGGAAGCTCAGGCCGAGCTCCGACGTGTACTCTTTCGGAGTGACGATCCTGAGGATCTTGACCGGACTGCCGGCCACCGGAATCAAGGGGAAGGTGCTCGATGCGTACGACGGAGGGTCGGAGAAGACGTTGATGGGCATGGTCGATGCTACAGCGGGGCATTGGCCTCCTGACGTTGCTAGTAAGCTGGCGAGCTTTGGTGTCAGATTCTGCGACGAATTTGAGAAGAGCTCGAAGCTTTTGAACGAGTTCTCGACAGAGCTCAAGGCCATCTATTAGCTTAAGCACATGGACTCTCCAACTACAGCAATGTGATGTATAACATCTAAATATTAATTCTCCTTATTATTTATAGCTAGTACTCTTTTGTTCATGAAGGATTTTAATAAGAGTAATACTATTAGTCTAAAGTGTTTCTTTAAACCATTTCTCCCTCAGTGGTAGTTAACTTGGTATATTAAATAGCATTATGTGACATCTAACATTACAGCTGATATGATAAATTTTAATCCAAAAAATTAATCACTCAATTTAATTTTAATTTTAATTTTAAAATTTGTCATATCAGTTGTCACGTTGGTTGTTATATTAATCGTCACGTTGGCTACTTTTGTATGTTTGGTGTATTAAAAAACCAACTTCCTTCCTTTCTCTCTCTCTCTCTCTCTCTCTCTCTCACACACACACACACATATATATATATATATATACATATACATATACATATATATATATACATATACATATATATATATATATATATATACATATACATATATATATATATATATAGTCCAACATTGGCTGTGTATCTATTCCTTTTGCTCATTTGTGAGTTTTTGTGGGTTGTCTTGTGGACCACACGTGTCGCCGTCGTCTTGCCCTGCTCGGTTCAGTTTGGTTCTGTTCGACGCGCGTAACGGTCAACATCAGCAAAACCACAAACCTATAAACTCTAGTCAGACTCAGGATCAAAAGAAAATTTTGTTTGGAGTGTGAAAGAATAAACCATCTGTCCTTCAACTGTTTCCACATGAAGAAGGAAGCTGTCAAGACGTCTTACAACGAAAAAGACTCAGTCAAACCAGAAACAAACATGCTACTGAATGGGTCCTCCAGTTCCTCCAGGTCTGTGAGCTATCAACCCATAGTCAATATTGTTGGAGTGGGTGGGGTTCCCAACCTATGTGGAGAATATCCCGGAGTGCGACGAGCGTCATCCGTGTGTCGGAAAAGCTCAGAAAGTGCATCGAGCGCCGTGTATTGGAACATTTATGGTAAGCAAATATTATATTGGATTTCCATCTTTGACTTTAATTATATATTTATGATTGAATCTTTCATATATTAAATTTCCATATAATTGAATTTTTAATTTATGGTAACCTAATTTATGATTTGATTTTCATTAAATATATGATTGAATGTAATTGGATTTTCATATATATTTTTGGCTTATATATATATATTTTTATATGGAAACCCTAATTCATGCAAGGGTTTATATAAAGGCTCATGCAATATACAACAACATGATAAAAAAAAAGAGGAAAAAAAAGGTGGCAAGAGTGTCATTGCAACTTTGAAGAGGAGAAAGAAGGATTTGAGGCCGTTTCAGAGAATGAGATCAATTTGAGGTATTTTTCATTGTCATTTTTTTCGTGGTTGTAATATATTTTCTGTTCCAGAGAGTTGCGGTGATCCATGTTGGATCAGTGAGGAGCTTGTAGAGGGTGTAATCTTTTTATTCCATTAGAGGAGGTTCTTCAGGGTTGGACTTGGATCGTCCCATGGTTTTTTTCTTCTAGGATCGGTGAGGAGCTTGTAGAGCTTGTAGAGGGTGTAATTTCTGTGTCTGCGATTATGTTTGATATTTTTTGGTTTGTGCGTTTTGCTCGGTTCTCTTGCAAGTACTCTCTGGTTTGGGGAACGGTTTTCGTGTTTCAGTTTCAACTAAGGGACCGAGCAAGCATGCGATAAGGATAGGATAAGTTATAGGATCTCTTCCACTTGCTTGAATCATTCTTGATTTCTATATCGGATTTGAATTAGTTTCTTGACTTGCATCCTGCCTTGATTCCTCTGTGCGCCTCTTATAGTTTATTTTGGATGCAGAGTAATGGATCCACCAGCAAGAGACAAGACTCCTGCAGGAACACCACAAGGTGTTGTGGTTACCCACGAAGAAGAAATGACACCAGTGGGTGGAGGTCAAACAACACAACAAAGCAATCAAGCAAATCAGCATGCTTCTAGATTTCGGTCAGATGATATTCCACCTCCGCCGCAGTTTACTCCACCAATGCTCGTATTCCCACAAGGGCAAGCTATGGATGGTCAGCAAATGTTCCAAATTGTTCTGCGCAATGATGCAAGCTCAACAGCAGATTCATCAAGAGGCTCAGCGTCACGAGGCAGAGAATCTGAGAAATAGCATAGTGACTGGACTGGAGCAGGCGAACCTATCAGCTCGACGGTCATCGACGGGCTCTATCATCGATTTTCGCCAACTGAAGTCCCGCACCTTTTCAGGCAAGGAGGATCCCACCGAAGTTCATGAGTGGCTCACAAACACTCAACATCAATTGGAAGCAGCTGAGCTTCCAAGGGAGCGTTGGATGACTGCCGTCCGGATGCAGTTGACGGACAATGTACATCACTGGTGGCTATCTGAGGAGACACGGCTCGGACCAGACAACTATTGCTCGGTCGGAACTTTGAGACAAGTTCAACCAACTTATTCAAGGCAATATGATGGTGGAAGAGTACAATGCATAGTTCATCCGTTTGGATCGCTTCGTCCCTACTCTGATTCCGACAGAAGAGGAGAAGGCGGAGAAGTTCTTCGACGGTCTAAACTTTGAGCTCCAGAGACTGATTGGCTCTATTGCACCTACTTCTTACTCGGACGTCCTTGCTCCAGCACGATGCATGGAGCGCGTCATCAGGAGAGAGTACAGCCTGAAGCGACCTTTCACATCAGCACCAGCCAGAGCACCACAAGAAGAAGATGCAAAAAGATCTCACATGCACCAACCACCCAGAGCATCTCCGCAAGCACTGCCTATCTGTCAATATTGTGGCAAGCGAGGCCATATTGAGAACGAGTGCAGACGCAAAATGGAATTATGTTTAATTTGCGGATCCAACCAACATTTAGCCAAGGAATGCCCTGAGCGTCGAGAGAAAGCAACAATGGTAAATCGATAAGCTTTACCAGCACCGAGGCCAGCCTATCCAGCATTGGAAGCACCACAGACGGAAGTTGAAGGAGTCATACCACCAGCTCCAGGAGGGTATCAGCCAAGGCCACCTTTGGCAACCCAGGCAACACTTTTTCAGCAAGCCCATCAACAGCAGCGGATACCGCCACAAGGATGCGGACAAGCTTTTGCGATGACAATGGCGGACACACATACTCGAGGATTAGCGAATACGCATAAGATTTAAGCTATCTATTCCTAGTAATTCTTTAGTACGTGCATGTTAGTTCATGTCTTTAACCTTGAACCTAGTATTTTGAACTTGTTAGTAATTGATACCTAAGTTTCTCATAAGTTGTAGTTGATCCTTGCTCTAACCAGATTCTATTACTCTTGAATTTCTTCTCTCTCAATGCCTAGGAAAAAGTTTTTCTTCCCTATGAGTTCTGCTTAACCCTCACCCTCGATCTTCCTTGTTCATGATTCCTTACTCCTTGTGTCGTGCTTCAACCAATATGTCTTACAACCGCGTCATCTCTGTTGTCGGTTATTTTCGTAATTGCGATGATGCAATTCTTTTAAGGTGAGTAGATTGTAACAACCTGTTTTTAAAAAAAAAATTAAATTAAATTTTCTTAATTTTTTTGGTAATTTTTAATTAATTATTATAAATGTTCTTCAGAAATTAATATTTTTATGTATTAAACTAATTATTAAAATATTACAAAAATTATATTTTTGAGTGTATTATTAATTATTGGATGTTGTGTAATTTTTCTGGAATTTATTGGGCTCAAAAACTATTTTTTAAATAGCTAAAATTCTTTTTTAATTAAACCAAACCGAACCGGACTGAACCGAGCAAACTAGACCCAGCTAACTCAAACTGGACCCAACCGCCCAGCGGGTCGGATCTGGACCCACTAGCCCGCTACTCGCTACCCGCTATCCGCCCCACTCACAACACAGAACCCCCACGACCCGCGGGAAATGCGGCCTCCCCCTCCCTCTTCTCCTGCACAAAACGGCCCCCTCCCTCACTCTTTCACAGCAACCAACCACTCCCCCTCACTCCCCTATCCCTGGCGTCCAACTTTGGACACCACCCGCCGCCGCTAGCGGCCGCACGTCGCCGAAAAACGGTCGCCAACATCGCCGCGTAATTGTCCAGTTTCGAATAACATCAAGGTACCCTACTTCTAGCTCTCGTATCTCCTTGTGTATTGATCCAAATTTAGTTCTGTCGAATACTATGCGAAGACCACTTGACCCTCTTGAAATTCTGTACAACTAGTTCGGAGTATTGTGTCCTGTGTCAGACGTAAAATGCTACGCAAAATGCGACGCAAAATAGGAAAAAACCACAGAATTCTGTACTTCAGAAACTGTCCCGGAGCCCCATGTTCACGATCATTTTTCTCCCAACATGTTTAAAAATTTTATATTCTGTTTGAACAGTTAATTAGACAACATAATCGAGATTATGACCCAATAATTAGTTTATTTTAATTTGCTGTGTGCTATATTTTATTCGTGGGTGAAATCGTCCAAAAACTTGGTATTTAAAACATATTTTTTTTCGAAACTGAGTGCGCCCCGCTAAACGAGACAACTTGGTCGTGTGTGAACTTCATCAAAAGGTGCGCGCCATTGATACGGATGTGTGAGATTTCGTGGAAATGATTTGGATGTGCGTGCACACCGAAATCAACGCGTATCCGTCGATAATGCCCCATATCAGTCCTGTTCTGAAACTCATAACTTCGTGTGTGCTCGTCGTTTTATAACGAAACTTGCACCATCGGACTCGTAGCAATACGCTGGTCCTGTGACCCAAGTTTGGTTCGATTCTGAGAACATTGACAAAATCTCGTAATCGTGGGCCCCACGGCTCCATTTGATGGACGATTTTGTGATCGGCTCATCGGAATCCAGTTCTGGATATTCCTTTGGGTTCGTATCATCGTTCTGGACTTATAGACACTAAGTTTGATGAATTTGAAATTTTTTGTCTCTGTACATTTTTTGGTGCGAAGTGGGCCACATGTGGACCCCGCTTTGACCAGAAACTGTCAATTTTGCCCCTGTGTCCAAATTGGACTTATGGGTTGTCAATTCTAGCCATTTCATATCTTCTGAGAATGATGGTAATGTTTGTTCAGTAACCGGAGGATTACCTGCAGATCCCACTGTAACTGGAGCAACTGTTGGAGTTCAAACCCCAGGCAAGTGTACCTTGCCAATCTTGCAGTACTTGCTACATAATATTCTCTTAATTTATTTATATGATGTATCTGTTCAACCTAGGACCGTGTGACATTACTTAACGTCCGAATAATATTCGGGTGTCAATGCCGTACGCGGAGTTGTGTAACGTCACCTAGACATGGATATCGAGACACTATACATTTTTGTGCTTGCATCATCAAGTACGTCATACCATAGGACACTTGACACTGTTCATGAGACAGAATCTTCCTGAGATATTCATGGTGATTCTGTATAGGCTACATGATTCGTGACATAGATATTACATATGCATAGCTATCATTATAACTTGCTGCATTAGTTAGAGGTCTTGATCTTGCGTGACATGGACATGAGACGCAGTGGACATGAGACGTGTGATTACATTGGGTGGGGAGAGACACACAGGCTACAGGTTGATTATATTATTACGGTACCGTAGCCACGCCGAGCTAGGCTCCTACATGATATCACTGCTATCGGCTCCCCGACACAGAGCTTGTAGTAGTCTCAGCCTGAGTTATAGTGATGCTCTCATTTTGCATATCACTTAGCTGGATACATACTTTACCCTATTGATTCATTTATTATTGCACTGCATTTATTTTGGTTTGAGTTATTCTTGTACCTTGCTATGTCCCCTGAGGACCTGGAATCCGGATTATGTCCCCAGGTTTAGCAGAGGAATTCTACCCCGAGGTGTACGGGACAGGAGTAGACATTGGAGCAGTACCATCACCAGAGGACGAGGTGTCACGCCCCAATCCCAATATACCGTGGGACTAGACACGTGGCAATGGCCAGCAGTACGCACCGATGGACCAACTCAATATAATAGATCCATCAGGGCATACTTAAGCTGTAAAACAAGTCTACGACAATCATGGCACAACTAATCTCATCCACACAAGATATAAAATATGATCCACAGAATAAATAAGGAATGTAAATCATCAGCAAGTCTCACAAAGTACTTCGGGGAACAACCCGATAAATATCTAGTACAATGGTTCAAATGACCAGAATATAAAAGACTGAAATAAATACTAAAAGCTGAGCATAAACATGGATGCTCAAGAGAAGTCTTCAGCTAAGACCTCATCCTCGGATGGTGGTAGAGCTCCTGGATCAGCTCCTGCTCCGGTCCCGTAAACCTCGGGATAAACCACGTCTGCAAAATCTGGGGACAAAAATCCGGATCCAGGTCCTCAGGGGACATAGCAAGGTACAAAGAGATCATGCCAATAAATAAATATGCAGTGCAGCAAATATATAACTAAATGAAACAATGGGGTAAATATGTAACCATCTAAGTGTAAATGCAAGTGAGAGCAGCACGAATACTCAGGCTGAGACCACTACAAGCTCTGTGTCTGGGAGCCGGTAGCAGCAATAACTATGTGTTTACTATGTGTTTACTATGTTTTATATATATATATATCAGCCTGTAGCCTGTGTGTCTCTCCCCACCCAATGTAACCACGCATATCATGTCCATAACGTCTCATGTCCATGTCAAGCGCGATCATAGCTAAATGCAACAAGTCATAATGTATATAGAATATAAAATCTATGTCAAGTCCTGTATCCTATACAGAATCACCACGAATATCTCGGGAAAATCCTGTCTCATGAATAGTGTCAAGTGTCCTGGGTCATAGGGTACTTGATAAGACAAGTACGAGAATATAAAGTGTCACGAATGTCCATCTCTAGATGACCGTACCCAACACTGCGCACAATGTCGGCACCCGACTGATAATCGGACGCTAAGTACGTCACACGGTCCTAGGTTGAGCATGCACAGTAATATATATATAGCAAGGAAAATAAATAACTAAGCTGCAGAGTTTGGCAAGGTACACTTGCCTGATGTTTGAATATCAACTGTCGTCCTGGTATCGGTGGATCCGGTAGGTACTACTCCGAAAGCTGTAATAAATATCACCAACAGTCTCAGAAGATGTCAAATAGCTGGAAATGCCTGTCCTTACGTCCAATTTGGACACAGGGGCAAAAAGGTCATTTTCGGGCCAAAGCGGGTTCCCTAGGTGGGCCCACTTTGCACCGAAAAGCGTGCCGAGGGTAACAGTCTCTAAATGGGACAAACTATGGGTCAAACAACTCTAAATGTCAATACGATCCCAACGGTATGTCCAAATTTGGATTCCGATGAGCCGAACATAATTTGGTCCAAAAAGTCAACTGTATGGCCCGCCAATTGGCGATCTGGTCAACCGTCTCAGAAATGCGTGAAAATTGGGTCACAGGACCAGCGTGTTACCACGAGTCCAGTGGCGCAAGTTTCGTCGCAATCTGACAAGCGTGCACAAAATACTCGCGAGTTCTACAAAAGTGGCGACACGAAATATGTTCGCGGATACGGCCTGATTCCGGCGCGCACACGCGTCCAAATCAGTCTCCACGAATTTTCACGTGTCCCGTTATGCTGCGTGCACCATTCGGTACACTTGGCACACGGCGGGGCGGTCCCGTTTGGCGGGGCGGTCCCGTTTGGCGGGGCGCGCTCCGATCTCCCACTTTTAAAAAACCGGAAAAAGTGGGTGCGCGCAGTTTTGTGACGACTACAATTTTGTCCACAGCAACTAATAGCACAAAGTTATAATACAGAAAATAAACTAGGTCATGTAATCTACAGGTATCAAAAAGAATCACCGAATTCGGATCTCTATGGTGGGAGATACGAACTCGGCAATATGGGTGGTCATCGCAAGTTTCTGCGATTGCAGAATTCTGTCTGCTCGTGCTGACTTGGGCGCTGTTTTTCACCTAGGGGCACACGTTTTTCGAGGTTGACTATAAAACAAGTATTGGAGAGGGTTAAGGGAAGATCATACCTATGAAAACGGAACCGCGTTTGGTCGAGCGAGTCGACGGAAAATTGCGCCGGAGCGAAGGTGCTTCGAGTGGGAAACTGCAGGGCGCGATGTCGGCGTCGACGGGATGGTTGGATTGCTTGGTGGGGCTTTTCTGGCTGTGGTGACGGCTCTAGATGGGAAGAGGAAGTCTGGAGTTTTAGGTTAGGGTTTTGGAGAGCTAATTATATATATATATATAATATATATTAGGAGAGAGAGAGGGAGTTGGATCGCGGGTTGTGGGTCCGCGTGAAGAAGAGTCTGGGAAATAATTGGGCGGGTCTTAGTGTTCGCTGAAGGTTTTGCTAAGTGGGAAAAGCAAAATAAGTGGCAGCAAGTTCGGCTGAATGGAAAAGCAAAGCCAAGTCTACTTGCTTGCTTAGTAGAAGTTGGTTGATATGTTATTATGGTTATTATTATTAGTATTATATTATTCTATTAATTTTTCTTTTCCTTTTCTTTCTTTTCTTTCTTTCTTTGAATAAAATATATATACATATATATTTGTATATATATATATATATACTCATAAGAAAATTTATAGGATAGGGTATTGCACATCGTTAGGCTAGCAACTACTCAAGGAGTCTCCTACATGGAATAAATTCCGAAAAATTCCTGATGGTCCCACAAGTCATCTAAGTGCCCGAACACCTAACATAAAAATTATTAAAAATCTATTTCTCCTATTTGGACCTAATTACTACAATTTAATTAATAATTAATAATAAAAGGGTATTTACGATTTTCTAGGAAGGGGGTTTTACATTCTACCCAACTTATAAAAATTTCGTCCTCGAAATTAAATTAGGGTAGGGCTCTCTTTGTCAAGTCCTACTTGATTACAGTCTAAGAATTTCTCTCAAGTGAGCATTGCGGTCTCTACCCAACTTAGATTTTACCCATCTATTATCTAAGACTATTCATCTAATAAATCTATGCCCCAACTCATTTAATCATGTTATTGAATCCTCAAGTCTTTAACACCAAACATATCACCTTTGATATTCCCTTAATCATATATAAAAAGTCATCAATAATGTGGCCGGCCTGTGGGGTATATCTAGCACTGTCTATATATCAAACTTATACCAAGCACGAGGTTTCGCCTTTCCGAAATAAGGGAAGACGAAGGTCAATAATAAAGAGTTCAAGGGTGAGGTAATAGAATAGAAGTATCGGGATCAAGGCGTTTAAAGAATTCAAATAGAAATGGTCAAGTTGTTGTGGATTGAAATCCTATTCTGGTAATCCTTTGTTCGCATGCTCGTATTAGTACAGTTGTGTAACTGATACAATATGCTCAGACATATCTAGAGGGCAAGTATACTAGTCAACTATATATCTCAATCCACGTGAAGTAGTCGTACGAAGAGCGAACCAAAATGCACTAAGGTTGATCAGACCGTAATACACTGATTCTGAATAGACAATTGTATTAGCGTACATGTCCACTAACACATATGTCATGAACAAGCTCGATAAAGAATAAGCTTGCAAAACTAGGCTATATTAGCAGCATAAGTCAAGGTAGTACAACAAAAAGAGAAGTACGCTAGATGATGATGAAAGGAGGTACGACTTAATTCAAGTTCACAAAACAACACAAAATAAGCACAATAACAAAAGACTCTATAATCTCTACAGTTATCATATTAATTCCTTGTCTAAGTCGATAGTCGACAAAGTAGGGGTGTGAGCCTCTAAGTTCTATAGTCTGAATAAACCCTATCATCTTATGTTAGCATACCATTAATGCCATTCAGTTACACTTCATCAATGGATCACAAGGGCTATATGATACTAGGTGGTGAGGTATACTACCCAACTTATAAAAGAATTAACTAATACCGTGATCGTCTTAAGAGGATCCTACAAATAACCTTGCACATGTAAATAAAACAGAAACTCTTATTAGGGTATATGAGGAAGGATCTTGATACTTATTAGGGTCTCCTATTGCATTATATAGGTAAGGGTCACCTTAAGTCTTAGTCATAGCACTTACAAGCAAGTGTCAATGGTAAGGATAGAAGAGTTACTGGCCGTCAAGGAGGAAGGGTCTAACTTGTATCGAGGTGAGGGTACAAATTTCATGATTTAAAAATTAAGGGTTAATCATTGGTCACAATCTACAAAACAACTTAAACTTATCAAGTTCTAACTACCAAGCATAAAGATTTCACACTCAAGGCTACAACTATAAGCCTAGCAAACTATGAGCCTTTAACCAAGAATAAAATTACTTGGCCTACTATCCGAAGTGTCAGATGGCACGAGTTGAAAGATGAAGAGAAGAAACGTAATTAGCCGTCGCAAAATAGCGAGCGCTATGGTCGCGGGGAAACAATATAAAATAAAGATAGAGGGCTCTAGATAGCATCATGGTTCGCTAAGGGGAGTGGGGTATTGGTTGCTATGTTCGGGGTATGATCAAGGGAGAAATGTTGATTACATTCCTCTAGGCTTCCTAGGGTGCTGTCTACTAATAACAAGACAATGGTATAAGTTTATGGTTCCAATATCATCTAACTATGAAGGTTAGGTTCAGTCCAAACATTAAGTTTTTGTTTTCTATGGGTTCCTCCATGCTAGGGGCAAACATTATGGTAAAACTTCTAACTATCTCTAGTAGTGTCTATACTACTCAAGTCTTCTTAATACATCTGGGTAATGGTAAACCAATTATAGGGATAAGGGATTCTAGGGTTCACTAGATATTCTAAACTTAGTGGTGTATCTATAATCTCGTTGTATTCTTAATAGGTGTGCTACCCTAATTATCATCCTAATAACAGGGGTTCCTATATTCTAGCAGAAGTCTATACTCAAAGAACTATTAAGGAAGTACAGGAATCAAGCGGGATGCAATTGTTCAAATAGAACAGATGGGAGGAAGATGAATCATAGTCAATTGTGGATGAGATCCTATACTCTAGTCCTAAGCGCAGGCTGGTCCGGTCCCTAAGTTGAAACCGAACTATTTAGTCGTAGACCTGCATGGGCCACCACAAAAACTATGTCACGCCCCAATCCCAATATACCGTGGGACTAGACACGTGGCAATGGCCAGCAGTACGCACCGATGGACCAACTCAATATAATGGATCCATCAGGGCATACTTAAGCTGTAAAACAAGTCTACGACAATCATGGCACAACTAATCTCATCCACACAAGATATAAAATATGATCCACAGAATAAATAAGGAATGTAAATCATCAGCAAGTCTCACAAAGTACTTCGGGGAACAACCCGATAAATATCTAGTACAATGGTTCAAATGACCAGAATATAAAAGACTGAAATAAATACTAAAAGCTGAGCATAAACATGGATGCTCAAGAGAAGTCTTCAGCTAAGACCTCATCCTCGGATGGTGGTACAGCTCCTGGATCAGCTCCTGCTCCGGTCCCGTAAACCTCGGGATAAACCACGTCTGCAAAATCTGGGGACAAAAATCCGGATCCAGGTCCTCAGGGGACATAGCAAGGTACAAAGAGATCATGCCAATAAATAAATATGCAGTGCAGCAAATATATAACTAAATGAAACAATGGGGTAAATATGTAACCATCTAAGTGTAAATGCAAGTGAGAGCAGCACGAATACTCAGGCTGAGACCACTACAAGCTCTGTGTCTGGGAGCCGGTAGCAGCAATAACTATGTGTTTACTATGTGTTTACTATGTTTTATATATATATATATCAGCCTGTAGCCTGTGTGTCTCTCCCCACCCAATGTAACCACGCATATCATGTCCATAACGTCTCATGTCCATGTCAAGCGCGATCATAGCTAAATGCAACAAGTCATAATGTATATAGAATATAAAATCTATGTCAAGTCCTGTATCCTATACAGAATCACCACGAATATCTCGGGAAAATCCTGTCTCATGAATAGTGTCAAGTGTCCTGGGTCATAGGGTACTTGATAAGACAAGTACGAGAATATAAAGTGTCACGAATGTCCATCTCTAGATGACCGTACCCAACACTGCGCACAATGTCGGCACCCGACTGATAATCGGACGCTAAGTACGTCACACGGTCCTAGGTTGAGCATGCACAGTAATATATATATAGCAAGGAAAATAAATAACTAAGCTGCAGAGTTTGGCAAGGTACACTTGCCTGATGTTTGAATATCAACTGTCGTCCTGGTATCGGTGGATCCGGTAGGTACTACTCCGAAAGCTGTAATAAATATCACCAACAGTCTCAGAAGATGTCAAATAGCTGGAAATGCCTGTCCTTACGTCCAATTTGGACACAGGGGCAAAAAGGTCATTTTCGGGCCAAAGCGGGTTCCCTAGGTGGGCCCACTTTGCACCGAAAAGCGTGCCGAGGGTAACAGTCTCTAAATGGGACAAACTATGGGTCAAACAACTCTAAATGTCAATACGATCCCAACGGTATGTCCAAATTTGGATTCCGATGAGCCGAACATAATTTGGTCCAAAAAGTCAACTGTATGGCCCGCCAATTGGCGATCTGGTCAACCGTCTCAGAAATGCGTGAAAATTGGGTCACAGGACCAGCGTGTTACCACGAGTCCAGTGGCGCAAGTTTCGTCGCAATCTGACAAGCGTGCACAAAATACTCGCGAGTTCTACAAAAGTGGCGACACGAAATATGTTCGCGGATACGGCCTGATTCCGGCGCGCACACGCGTCCAAATCAGTCTCCACGAATTTTCACGTGTCCCGTTATGCTGCGTGCACCATTCGGTACACTTGGCACACGGCGGGGCGGTCCCGTTTGGCGGGGCGCGCTCCGATCTCCCACTTTTAGAAAACCGGAAAAAGTGGGTGCGCACAGTTTTGTGACGACTACAATTTTGTCCACAGCAACTAATAGCACAAAGTTATAATACAGAAAATAAACTAGGTCATGTAATCTACAGGTATCAAAAAGAATCACCGAATTCGGATCTCTGTGGTGGGAGATACGAACTCGGCAATATGGGTGGTCATCGCAAGTTTCTGCGATTGCAGAATTCTGTCTGCTCGCGCTGACTTGGGCGCTGTTTTTCACCTAGGGGCACACATTTTACGAGGTTGACTATAAAACAAGTATTGGAGAGGGTTAAGGGAAGATCATACCTATGAAAACGGAACCGCGTTTGGTCGAGCGAGTCGACGGGAAATCGCGCCGGAGCGAAGGTGCTTCGAGTGGGAAACTGCAGGGCGCGATGTCGGCGTCGACGGGATGGTTGGATAGCTTGGTGGGGCTTTTCTGGCTGTGGTGACGGCTCTAGATGGGAAGAGGAAGTCTGGAGTTTTAGACTAGGGTTTTGGAGAGCTAATTATATATATATATAATATATATTAGGAGAGAGAGAGGGAGTTGGATCGCGGGTTGTGGGTCCGCGTGAAGAAGAGTCTGGGAAATAATTGGGCGGGTCTTAGTGTTCGCTGAAGGTTTTGCTAAGTGGGAAAAGCAAAATAAGTGGCAGCAAGTTCGGCTGAATGGAAAAGCAAAGCCAAGTCTACTTGCTTGCTTAGTAGAAGTTGGTTGATATGTTATTATGGTTATTATTATTAGTATTATATTATTCTATTAATTTTTCTTTTCCTTTTCTTTCTTTTCTTTCTTTCTTTGAATAAAATATATATACATATATATTTGTATATATATATATATATACTCATAAGAAAATTTATAGGATAGGGTATTGCACATCGTTAGGCTAGCAACTGCTCAAGGAGTCTCCTACATAGAATAAATTCCGAAAAATTCCTGATGGTCCCACAAGTCATCTAAGTGCCCGAACACCTAACATAAAAATTATTAAAAATCTATTTCTCCTATTTGGACCTAATTACTACAATTTAATTAATAATTAATAATAAAAGGGTATTTATGATTTTCTAGGAAGGGGGTTTTACACGAGGTGATCGCCGAGGATTTCTTCTGAGTATCTGCTTTATCTATACTCAGTTATTTCGGTTATTTCCTGTTTATTGAATTGATGTATCAAACTCATTATCGGGTTGTTCTTCGAGATATTTTATTGAGACTTGTTGTTAGATTATATTTTATTTTAATTATTCTGATATTGATCTGTGATTACCTTCTGTGGATGAGATTAGAATTAGACTGTGACTTGTAACAAAGACCTTTACTATTGTTTTACAGCTTAAGTGCACTCTAATGGGTCCATTAAATTGGGTTTGCCCATTGGTGTGTGCTGCTGGCCAATTTCACGTGTCTAGTCCCTCGGTATTTTGGGACTGGGGTGTGACAGCGCGTAACAAGTGCGGGTATACATCCACATCTGCGAGTGCCGAATGTTGATCCAATTTCTTCTTCGAATTCGGGTTGGGACCCTAAAAAGCCTTTTTTGCTCCTCATTATTTTTTTTACTGCTTTGACTCATTAATTTTTCAGAAAGTTGGACATTATTCCCCAACGGATACTCCTTTTTATGGCTCTTAACAACCAGATTTACCAACGTTATTCTCATTAAAATCCTTTATTTCATTTGGGTATAAGGATGCCTATATAATGGGACCTTTTTCTCTTTTGGAGATCAACCTACAAAAAATTTCACTACCAAAACTCTTTGCCGATTCTTCATCCCAGTAGACAAGCTCCATTCTACGGTCATTCTTTTTCGTGTTCATTCTATATTTCTGGGAACACTAAGTTCAGATCACTCTCTCGAAGCTGTGTGCAGTAACGAGAAGCTGGTAGCACGAGAGTTGTTTTACCACTAGGAAGATTTAAGAAAAAGTCTGCACATAGATCTCGAATAATCTCTTAGGAAAATGCTTCGTAGGGGTGAGCAACGGTTCGGTTTGATTCAAATCGAACCGAATATCAGAAAACCGCATAAGCCAAAAACTTTTTTTACAAAATCGTAAACGGAACGGAACTTTTAAAAAACCAAAAAATCGAACCAAATTAGGACAGTTCGATTTTCAGTCGGTTCAGTTTTATGGGCCAAGTGGGCCGGGCCAACTGAAAAAAATATACTAAATATAACAGTAAAAAAATTATTATAAAATTTAGAAAATCTTTTAATATTACAAACCTCTGCACTCTTTCTTTCCACTTGTATAATACACAGAAACAAGTCTCAAACATAAATTAAGAGTAGATCATAATTAAGCAAGTATCAGCAAGTCTCAAACATAAACAAGTCTTAAACTTTTAATACACAGAAACAAGTCTCAAACATAAATTTTTTATACAGAATCACTTCAAGCAAGTATCAAGTATCAATTCAATTATGTTTACATACATCATAATTAAGAGTACTATTACAAAGATTTTGAAATTATAAATTCTCTAGATAGAATTTTACATTATAGAGAATCACTTGAGAATTTTTACTTGTATTCCACTGAGTGCATAACCTGCAAAATAGAAAATCACTGAAGAAAAAAAAAATTGTAAGGCTCATATGGCTTTTTTTACATCAATAAAGATGTAGTGTAGTATATCATCGCCAACTTTCTTATAAAAAAATGTTAGTAACATTCTATATGAATTAATGTAAATCGAAACCCAATTATCAAAATAGGTGCTAAGTGCAAGACATCACGGTATCAAAATTTGCTAAGTATTAACATATGAGCCAAGTAAAACCCAGTCCGTAAATCAAACCCAATGTATCAGATTTGGCACCATGTATCAGACATGTTAAGTATCAGACATGGCACAAAAAGTTGGAAAAAAGCATAAATGCACAAATAAAGCCATTTATAATTATCAGACTTGAAGTTTAGCTTAGTGTATCAGACACAAGATCCAAAATCAGTTTTGTTATAATAGTATCTTAAAGATGCATTTTACTATACCCACATCCATATCAGTTTCAGGATAAAAAAAAGGTTCAAGACAAATCAACTAACTATAAGAAACTACCTGATTGAAGCCACTTTCTTCTAGCAGTAGTCATTTTCTTATGCAAAATTCAGCCTCCCATGTAAACTCCATGATTTTAAATTTTAAATTTTATTATTTTTATTATTGGTATGATGTAATTATTGAGATTAAGGAAGAATTTTTATTATTTTTTTAGCTAATTAGAAAAATATAAAATTTATTGATAGATATTTATGTACATTTGTTAATTACATATATTTCACAAAAAATATATTTTTGGGTGTACAACTATTATTAAAGTATTGTATATTTTTTAAAAATTATTTAGGGTACAAACCTATAATATATATATATATATATATATATATATATATATATATATATATATATATATATATATATATATATATATTTATATATATATATAGGATAATATAAAAGAATAAGAAATAATAATAAACCCAAATCCAAACCCGAAATCAAACCCAAACCCGAAACCCCCTTCAGCTACACGAACCGCCCCGACCCATCGATTCCTCTTTCGTAACCCCTTCTCTACCATTTTAAACCGACCATCAGACCAGACCCACACCCTCCAACTTCTTCCCTACCTCCAGACGAACACCTCCACCGCCGACCAACGCCGTTGATCGCGACCGTGCGCCACCGCGAACAGACCCGCCCCGAATCGCGAGCAACTGAGCACTCGAGGTACCCTTCTTCCCATCTTCGTTTCTCCCTACACAGGTAACCAAACAACGAACCGTCAAATTCTATGTGAAGACTACATGACCCCTATGAAACTTGTTTAAATATTTTAGTTTATCATGTCCTGTATCGATCACAAATCAAGACACAAAACAAAAAAAAACTGACAGAGTTTTTAGGAACATAAACTGTTCCAGGTACACGTGTTTAAGTTTCGTTACCTCCAAAATGACATACGTTGCTAAAATTCTACATGAACAGACTTCTAGACAACATAACCTAGTTTTAATCCCTTTAAATATTTTCTCTAAATTCGATTTATTCTGTGATTTATTTAATAATGAAAAATTTTAAAAACTTATTTTCGTAAACCCAAAATTTCTCGAAACGGGGTGCATCCCATAAAATGAGGCAACTTCGTCGCATAAGGATTTCACTAAAAGGTGTGTATCGTTAACGCGGATGTGTAAGATTTCACAAAACTTGATTTGGACATGCGTGCACATCAAAATTAACGTGTATCCGTAAAAGAATACTGTATCGGCCTATTCCGATACTTGTTATAACTTCGTGTATGTTTGTCGTTTCACAACGAAACTTGCTCCATCGGATTCACATCTTTATGCTAGTCATGTGACCTAAGTTTGGTTCGATTCTGAGAACGTTAACGAAATACTGTTTTGTGGGCCCCAATGGTTCCACTTGACGGGTAATTTCGTGACCGGCTCACCGAAATCCAATTTCGTATACTCCATTGAGTTCGTGCCATCGTTCTAGACTTGTGTGTCATGACCCGCCCCAGGAATAAGGGCACGAGTACGTGGGTACGTCCAGTCTACGTCGCAGCATCGGCGGTAGAACGATGTCTAGGTCACTAACTATCATTCTCATAAAGTAAGTATATAATGAACCTGTCACAATATCTTAACTCTAAAAGGAGGGCAATGAATATAAAGGTAATACTAAATACTCAATCACAATCTAAAGCACGATAAAATATCAAAGAAACCTATCAAACTACAAAGTAAAAATATCAACAACTTCTATATATAATAACAATATCCAAATCTCAAATACAATGACAAAGTCTCCAATATAACAATATTCAAGTCTCAATTTAACAATATGTAGTTCTAAAATGAATCTAACACCATGCCATAAAGAGTAACCAAAACTCCTAGGAATCACTCTCGAGTATCAGGGCCCATGGTAGCTATTCCCTCCTCTGCCCCATAATATGTGGAACACCAGTCCTTATCTAAAGAGTCATCTGAAAATATATCCAATTAGGATTGAGCGAAATACACCTCTGCTAGCAATTCCAATTAATTGACAAATACTTTGAAAAAATTATAGTAAGTAATACATGATGAAAAAGGAAAAAAATGAATCAAAGAATATAATACAGTTACAATAATGTTAAGAAACAAGGGAAAATAAGCATGGTGAACCAAGAACTATTGTAAATAAGACTGTGAATAAATGAGAAATGAACTATATCAATAAGATGTGTGCCTAGCAAGTATCATGTAAATCCAGTAAGAAAGTACTAAACTAGTGTGTTTTGAAATACCGCTTTCGACATATAAATGGCTAGGGGTAAGTACGGCTCACCGCACACTTGGTGTGCGACTGCTATCATTCCAGATTAGACCAGAATGGATGATTCTAGATATTAAAAATATTTACATGTCTACTCGAGTATTTTTTCGCCCAGACTAGTATAAATAAATCCAAATTCTGACACACAAATCAAATATGAGTCCAGCCCGATAAAATAAGTGATGCCAGTTGGTGAGTCCTGATGTGATGCCAGTTGGTGAGTCCTGAAGTAGAGGCCATACAAGTATGATGCACGTGTCGCAAGAGAGTAAATCTATATAATACTACTCTGAGCCCTCTACGTCCATGACACTTGTGTCCCACCAAATTATAGCTCCATGTACTTCTAATTAATTCAAGAACATCATGCGCACTAATTTTAATTAATTTAATCCAATTTTCGTCTTTGTACAATTTTTCAATTGTTGGGCGCTTTTATGCAAAAGCGCATTGAGGTGTCCACACCATTGGACACGACACGTGAATAAATCCATTTCTCCTTCATGTATATTTTTTCATAATTTTTGGGAGTGTGTAATTCAACATCAAGCTCCTTAAGACCATGGCCCTCCAAACTTTGAACCCAATGCATCTGAGCCATTCATATTGAATCAAACCAAATCCTAGCCCTTGAAATATCTCCATGGCAAGCCAAGGCCTTTTTTCAAGTGTTGACCAAGTCAAATAGTGCTAGGTCAACCCAACACCACTTATAAAAATATTTCTTTTCTTACTTTTTCCTTTTTCTTCTTTAAACCTATAGCTAGCAGCCGACCCTATTCATCTTCATCATCTCCCTCTCTCTGTTTTTGCCGCCACCCGCCGGAGAACTCGCTGGAGTAGCCGACCCTCGCCATCCCAGCCGCCTCTTCATCCTATTCCCCTCCTCCTCCTCGACTGATCCAACCCGCGGTCGAGCAGCTCTACCCCACCGGCCACATCCCGACCTCCCTCTCCTTCCACCCGACTTCACCTCCCTCCGAGCAGACCGTCAAGCACCCTCGACCCCGCCGAAGACACGACCGTCTTACCAGTTTCAACCGGATCCACCGCCTGAAGCCCGCTGGCCTCCTCCCGTTGCCTGAAATCGACGGTAACCGGACCTCCCCTCGACCATCACAGCAGCACCATCCTCCCTCTGCAACCCGCCGAGCTAACTTCGGCCAACCTCCATTACCAGCACGATCACCACCACTCCACGAACTCCTCCTCCTTCCTCTCCCTGTTCGATCCCCTCCTTACTGGACCTCCCCCTGGCCGGACTCCAACAGGAAACCTCCGGCCAGCAACGACTTCACCAGCATCATGAACATCATACTCATCATCATATTCACCATGAACATCATCATTATCATAACCATCATCTTTACCATGAACATCATCATCCTCCCCAACCCTAATCACCCTATCATCATCATCAATCACCATTCATCATCATCATCCTCGTCATCACCATCACCCACATCATCGTCCTCGTCATCACCATCGACCACATCATCATCCTCGTCATCACCATAATGTAATCACCATCATGATCATCACCATCATCTTCGCCATGAGCATCATCATCGTCGCTGTAGTCATAATTATTGCCATTATTGTAGTTATTATCTCATCATAACCCCAATCATCATCGTCATCATCGTCGTCATTGTCACGACCCGCACCCAAAAAATCGAGCATGAGTCGTGGGTACGTCCAGCCTACGCCGCAGCATCGGCGGTAGAACGCTGTCTAGGTCAACTATCTAGATAATAATTTTACACAAAAATTGGCTATGACCTCTCCAAAAGGAGGCCAACCACACAATTAATATATAAACCTGTCAAGATCTCAACTCCAAACGGAGGAGCAATATCATAATGATAATCTCAAGTACTCAATCACGAATCTAAGCACGATAAGATAACAAGAAGACTAACAACTATGAAGTCTAACCACCACCAACTACAACAACCACAACATCAATAATAATAATAATACATTATCCAAAAATAATATACAAACAAGGTCTCAATCCAAAACCGGAGACAAATCCGGTGCTAAAAGCTAATAAAAATAACAACAAGGTCCTAGTGATCCCGGCTACCAACCCGAAAATCACTCCTAAACTAGAGGGTCCCTGTCTGCACCATCGACAGGCTCAGGTCCATAGAAAGTCGGACACCAATCCTCCGGATACTCTGGAAAAATATGTCCAGTCAGGACTGGAGCAAGTACATCTCTAACAGCAGTTCCATTTAAATGATAAAAACTATAAAACAGTTATAGCAAGTAGCAAGAAGAATGAAGCAAGTATGAAACAAGAAATATACATGTATCACTGGTGCATAAAGATAAAGATGCAGGAATATCAGAAACAAGATAGTAAATACTGCAGGATACAAGAATCTAAACTAAGATCAAGTCTGTGCACATGAACGTGTAGTGAGTCCAGCATGAAAAACATGTAGTGAGTCAAGTCCAGAAACATGTAAGTGAGACCAACAAGAATGCAAGAGAGTCCAGACTATAGAGAATGAACTCGGTGTCTTTGAAATACTTATTTCGACATATAAACGGCTAGGGGTAAGTACGGCTCACCGCGCACTGGGTGCACGACTGCTATCATTCCAGATTAGACCAGAGGGAGTGATTCCTGATGATGCCAGATAGGAATGTTCACATGTCTACTCGAGTATTTCCCTGCCCTGACTAATACAAGTGGATCCAAGACCCGACACATAAATCAAGATGAGTCCAGCCTGAACATGAGTGATGCCTGTAGGTGATGCCAGTAGTGATTCCAGAATAGAGGCCAGAAACATGAAATGTACGTGTCGCAAGTAAATGAATCCAGAAATATCAATCAGTGTCCCGTGTTGTGCCAGAATAATCAGATGATACTATACTAGAAGCTGAATCATAATAAATATCAGATAATAAAAACTATCAGAGAATGTACTCGCCTGACGTCCTGAGCAACTGGCAATCCGAATTGGTATCGCAAGGACCTAATGCGAAAAGCAAGGTTAAACAGGTTTCTAATAAGTTAAACAGATATAAAATAACTAAAAAAAATAGGCTTCTAGGGTCGTTCTAGGTCAAACGGGTCAAACCGGTAAAATCTGGGTCAAAAAGTCAACTCTAGGTCCAAAAGTCAACTCTGGGTCAAAACTAGGTCAAAAGTTGACTTTGGCGGTCAACCGAGTCAACTACGGTCAAGTCTAGGTCAAACTAGGGTGCCCCTGAAATTCTAGGTCAAACCGAGGTCATTAAGCTAGAAAACTCTCAAACTCGCCTCCTTGAGATACCGGGATACCCTCGGTATCCGATACCTCAACCTACGCTATATACCCCGCCTAAACCCTCTAAAACCTATGCTAGCACGTATAAATATATACACATAAGCATATAAAAATTACTCCAAAACTATTCCTAGGCTATTGCTCAAAAACCCCGCTCGAAACCCAATACCTTGGTTATCTCAAGGTATTGAGATACCGCTCTAAACTCAACCCGACTACCCCTCTAGCTAGCTAACTATGCATAAACATATATGTCTAGCTATAATCTAGGCTAAAATATAGATATCAAATACATATAGGCATATACCTATATATATACCCAACATATATACCTTACCTTACACATACCTTACATATATATATATCTATACCTAGATATCTAACTATCTATCTAGCTATGTATATATCTATTTATAAATCTATCTCTCTCTCTCTCTAGATATCTATAGATATATATATAGCCATAGGTATATAGATCTATACCTTAGATATATATATATAACTATCTACCTATCCATTACCTACCTATCTATCTTATTACCTATCTATCAAATAATCTAACTACCTATCTATATCTATATATCCATCTAGTATCTATATATATATCTCCCTAGATAACTATTATCTATCTAATAATCTATCTATCTATTTATCTAGTATCTATCTAGTACCTATCTAACTAACTAATCTATAGATACCTATTTATCTATCTAATATATCTATTCATCTAACTATGTATCTATATATCTACCCATCTTAGCTATCTAGATATCTATCTATCTTAGCTATCTAGATATCTATCTATCAATCTATATATCTATATCTAGCTATCTATATACAGAGCCCCCTCTCGCTACTGCGCTAAGCTAGGCCTCGCCACGCTTGCGCAAACGCCACGCCCTGCTGCCGCGCTTGCTGCTGGATCTGCTGCTGCTGCTGAATACTGCTGCTGCTGCGCCTATTTCTGCTGCTGCAGCTGCTGGTTCCAGTCCCAGGCACCCCCTCTCTCAAACACACACACACACACTCCTATATACATACACACATATATATATCACTATATATATATATACATACATATATATATACATATATATAACTCTATAGATATATATACACACTAACTTATACATATCTAACACACACACACTCAACACACATCAACACACACATAATTATATACATATATCTATATATATATAAACACACACATATATATATATACTCACATATATCTATATATATATATATATATATATATACACACTAATATATATATACATACACTCACTCTCAAACATATATATATATATATATATATATATATATATATATATATATATATATATATATATATATATATATATATATATATATATATATATATATATATCCTCACTCACACACACTCACTCACTCACACACACACACACACACACACACACACACACACACACTCTCACAAACACACAACCTCACACACAAACACTCATACATATATATATAAATATATATACATATATACACACAACTCAACTCATATATATATATATATATATAGGCACTCACTCACACTCACACACACTCACCTACACACTAGCACACACCCACACAAGCACTCACTAACACACTCACAAACACATAAAAACACACATACATAAATAAATAGAAATATATATATATATAGGAACACACACACAAATAAATATATATATATAGAGACATATATACACAAACACAATACTACACACAAACGATGCACACAACGCACACAACGCCCCACCTACGCACGCCCAACGATCCCGACACGCCCAAACACCTATAAATATATAAAATATAGCCTGAGAATTCTAGCACACACTCCCCGATACTAGTCCAACGTGCGCACAAGCCCGAAACTAGGAAACCACGCCGAAATGGCCGTTCGGTCATTTCGACGAACACGCGGTGTGCGGTTCGGAAAACCTCCTGAAATGCATACCAAACGAACTCGGAATCGGCCTAAAATTTATCTACGGGTCCTAAACGATGTCTAGATCCTAGAAAAAGTGCTACTACATCGATTCTAGGCCCGTGGCGAAAACGCGCATGCACTTAGAATCGGAGACGACGAAAAGCCCCAAATTCGCCCGAAACGCCCATTTTTCTGCGACACGACTTCTCGTGTCCGAACGGAGACACATACTCACCCTCAAGACACCCGACAACATCTATCTAGGTCCATCTAACCTAGGGCATCATCCAAAATTGGGCCAAATTCGGATTCCATCCGAAATTGACACAAAACCTAGTGTTAAAGTCTCCAAACAATACCCAACTAGTTCCAACTTTCTCCCACGGGTAGCCTAAGGGTCTAGGAAGGTTCTAAAATATTAATTATACTATAAAAGAGTAATTTCAAGGAGAAAATTAGGGTTTACCTCTTGGGAGTTGGAATCCCAAGCCAAAATCTCCAAAATGCTCTAAATCCACCAAACCAAGCTTCCAAGCTCCCAAATCTAGCTCCAACTCCAAATCTAAGCTCTACCCACCTAGGTTGGGGAAGAATGTAGGGTTAGGGTTAATCATTCATGGAGAATAGAAGAAGAAAGAAGAGAAATGGGTACTTACTTGAAGTAGGAAGGAGAAAGGAAGAAGAAAAATGAGTGGAGAAGAAGAAGAAGTGAAGAAGAAGAAAAAAATGGGGAGGAGGCTGCTGTTGTGTGTGAAAATAGGCTGGGAAAGGGGTCGGCCAAGCTAATTAAAGGGTTACACTAATCACCAAATGCCCAAAATGCCCTCCTAACTCTCGGTTTTGGGTTTTGGGTTCCAAAAGTACTCAAACTAACTCCAAATCTCTCCAACTAACCCACTAAAAATATAATAAATATTTTAAACCCAAAAATAAGTCTCACAAGGGTGTGGGATGGGTCGGACATGGGTCCACTAGGGTCTGACATTGGTCCAGGCTAGCCAAAATTCTAAAACAATCAATAAAAATATAATACAATCATTAATTAAATATAAATATAATTAATTATAAATAATACACAATTAACTAAATTAAAAATAAAAAAAATATCCGGCTCTGGAAATGGGGTGGTGACAAGCCTATCCTCCTTAGAAAATTTTGTCCTCGAAATTTAAAGTCAATCACAATCTCTCTAGGTCAAACCCCCAACAATCACAGTCAAAAAATTCTACCTAAACAACATACAAGATCAGGGTCCTACTGGTCGTGTTATCACAGTCTCAATCAGGGTCACTACACTATCTACCACAGCACAAAGAAAATCTAACAGGTACTAATGAAGCACACCACAAGAATAGAAAAGGACAGGAAGAAGAAACAAGAAACAGACCTGCTAAGCCGACATCCGTAGCATCGGCTTCCTCAACCGTCAACGCATACGCCCTGCCCTGCTGGGGTGTATCCCTCTGCTGGTGCGGGGCCTGATGCTGTGCCACAGATGGCCTAGCTCCAACTCTCTGATCCTGTGCTCCACCCAATGGAGGTGCAGTGGGGCAATCTCGCATCTGGTGAGCAGAGGATCCACAGAACAAACACACCTTCAGCCTCCTCCTACAAATATCCCAAGTGTGTCCTGCCTTCCTGCAGTAGGTACAAGTGGGCACTCTCTGATCCTGACCCTGCTGCACTGCCTTCTGCACATAGGGACGCTTAGCTGGTCCCGTACTACCACTCGCACTGCCTGAATCATCCCTGCCTCTCTTGGACTTGAGCTCCAAGTCATCCTCTGCTCTCTGAGCATCTCCTACTATCTGCTCAAAAGTCGTCTCGCGGTCGCTCATGGTCAAAGACTTGACCGCCATGACCAAGCCCTTGCGAAACTTCCTCGCCATGGCTGCCTCACTCAAGCCATCTACAAATCTGCCCAGACGGCAGAACTCCGCTGCGTACTCGTCCACCGTCATGCTCCCTTGGACGAGTGCCTCGAACTGGCTCTCCAAAGCACTGAGCGCCACATCCGGGAAAAACTTCTCCTTGAAAAGCCCCTTAAAAGTCTCCCAAGTAAGCCCTGGCGCTGCAATCCTCGTATCTGTGCGATACCACGTCAAAGCGAGGTCGAACATCTGACTGCCCGCTGCCTCTATCTGCATGCTGTCTGGAATCTGTGCCAGCCTGAAGATGCCCTCGATCTGCTCTATCCAGTCATCCGCGTACAGGATCCCTTCTGTACCACGGAACTCCTTTGGCCGCATCCTCTGAAAGTCAATGATACTGCCCGGCCTCGGGTGCTGAATCTGATCTGCCTGTGGCTGAATCTGTGCCACCCTGTCCACTGCCGTCATGGCCACCTGGTGGGCGTTCTCAATGCCCAGCCTCATCACATCCACCTGACGGCGCTGCACGTCTATCATCTCCCTGAAGAACACAAACAACTGTGCAGCATCCACTGGAGCAGGAAGTGGTGGAGGAACCACCGGAACGACTGGGGTAGTCCTCGGATCGATAGGTAAAGAAGGATCCCCGAGAGAAACAGATGCTCCCTCGACTGCAGGAGTGGTGAGTGGAACGGTAGCAGCTGCCTGAATACGAGCTGGACGAAAGGTAGCAGACCTCTCAGTGGCAACTGCTGGAACGGTACGATGGGATCGTGTCTTCGGAGGCATCCTGAACACAGATCAAAAAAAGTCAATACGGCGCAAGATACGATATCATCAAAGAAGGACAGTAATATTTCAAAAGAAGCAAATTCAGAATAATTAGAATGGAATTGTTCCTAGTCGTGATTGAGTACACTCTCATCCTAGATCCTAGATCCTATAGCAGGCTCGCAGCAGTACAACTAAGTTGTTGTACCATCACGACATCGCACTAATCGTGAATCGAGACCTGCATGGGCCACCACCAAAAATGTGTCACGACCCACACCCGGAAAATCGGGCATGAGTCGTGGGTACGTCCAGCCTACGCCGCAGCATCGGCGGTAGAACGCTGTCTAGGTCAACTATCTAGATAATAATTTCACATAAAAATTGGCCATGACCTCTCCAAAAGGAGGGCAACCACACAATCAATATATAAACCTGTCAAGATCTCAACTCCAAACGGAGGAGCAATATCATAATGATAATCTCAAGTACTCAATCACGAATCTAAGCACGATAAGATAACAAGAAGACTAACAACTATGAAGTCTAACCACCACCAACTACAACAACCACAACATCAATAATAATAATAATACATCATCCAAAAATAATATACAAACAAGGTCTCAATCCAAAACCGGAGACAAATCCGGTGCTAAAAGCTAATAAAAACAACAACAAGGTCCTAGTGATCCCGGCTACCAACCCGAAATCACTCCTAAACTAGAGGGTCCCTGTCTGCACCATCGACAAGCTCAGGTCCATAGAAAGTCGGACACCAATCCTCCGGATACTCTGGAAAAATATGTCCAGTCAGGACTGGAGCAAGTACATCTCTAACAGCAGTTCCATTTAAATGATAAAAACTATAAGACAGTTATAGCAAGTAGCAAGAAGAATGAAGCAAGTATAAAACAAGAAATATACATGTATCACTGGTGCATAAAGATAAAGATGCAGAAATATCAGAAACAAGATAGTAAATACTGCAGGATACAAGAATCTAAACTAAGATCAAGTCTGTGCACATGAACGTGTAGTGAGTCCAGCATAAAAAATATGTAGTGAGTCAAGTCCAGAAATATGTAAGTGAGACCAACAAGAATGCAAGAGAGTCCAGACTATAGAGAATGAACTCGGTGTCTTTGAAATACTTATTTCGACATGTAAACGGCTAGGGGTAAGTACGGCTCATCGCGCACTGGGTGCACGGCTGCTATCATTCCAGATTAGACCAGAGGGAGTGATTCCTGATGATGCCAGATAGGAATGTTCACATGTCTACTCGAGTATTTCCCTGCCCCGACTAATACAAGTGGATCCAAGACCCAACACGTAAATCAAGATGAGTCCAGCCTGAACATGAGTGATGCCTGTAGGTGATGCCAGTAGTGATTCCAGAATAGAGGCCAGAAACATGAAATGTACGTGTTGCAAGTAAATGAATCCAGAAATACTAATCAGTGTCCCGTGTTGTGCCAGAATAATCAGATGATACTATACTAGAAGCTAAATCATAATAAATATCAGATAGTGAAAACTATCAGAGAATGTACTCGCCTGACGTCCTGAGCAACTAGTGATCCGAACTGGTGTCGCAAGGACCTAATGCAAAAAGCAAGATTAAACAGGTTTCTAATAAGTTAAACAGATATAAAATAATTAAAAAAATAGGCTTCTAGGGTCGTTCTAGGTCAAACGGGTCAAACCGGTAAAATCTGGGTCAAAAAGTCAACTCTAGGTCCAAAAAGTCAACTCTGGGTCAAAACTAGGTCAAAAGTTGACTTTGGCGGTCAACCGAGTCAACTACGGTCAAGTCTAGGTCAAACTAGGGTGCTCCTAAAATTCTAGGTCAAACCGAGGTCATTAAGCTAGAAAACTCTCAAACTCGCCTCCTTGAGATACCGGGATACCCTCGGTATCCGATACCTCAACCTACGCTATATACCCCGTCCAAACCCTCTAAAACCTATGCTAGCACATATAAATATATACACATAAGCATATAAAAATTACTCCAAAACTATTCCTAGGCTATTGCTTAAAAACCCCGCTCGAAACCCAATACCTTGGTTATCTCAAGGTATTGAGATACCGCTCTAAACTCAACCCGACTACCCCTCTAGCTAGCTAACTATGCATAAACATATATGTCTAGCTATAATCTAGGCTAAAATATAGATATCAAATACATATAGGCATATACCTATATATATACCCAACATATATACCTTACCTTACACATACCTTACATATATATATATCTATACCTAGATATCTAACTATCTATCTAGCTATGTATATATCTATTTATAAATCTATCTATCTCTCTCTCTAGATATCTATAGATATATATATAGCCATAGGTATATATATCTATACCTTAGATATATATATAACTATCTACCTATCCATTACCTACCTATCTATCTTATTACCTATCTATCAAATAATCTAACTACCTATCTATATCTATATATCCATCTAGTATCTATATATATATATCTCCCTAGCTAACTATTATCTATCTAATAATCTATCTATCTATTTATCTAGTATCTATCTAGTACCTATCTAACTAACTAATCTATAGATACCTATCTATCTATCTAATATATCTATTCATCTAACTATGTATCTATATATCTACCCATCTTAGCTATCTAGATATCTATCTATCTTAGCTATCTAGATATCTATCTATTAATCTATATATCTATATCTAGCTATCTATATACAGAGCCCCCTCTCGCTACTGCGCTAAGCTAGGCCTCGCCACGCTTGCGCAAACGCCACGCCCTGCTGCCGCGCTTGCTGCTGGAGCTGCTGCTGCTGCTGAATACTGCTGCTGCTGCGCCTATTTCTGCTGCTGCAGCTGCTGGTTCCAGTCCCAAGCACCCCCCCTCTTTCAAACACACACACACACACACTCCTATATACATACACACATATATATATCACTATATATATATATACATACATATATATACATATATATAACTCTATAGATATATATACACACTAACTTATACATATCTAACACACACACACTCAACACACATCAACACACACATAATTATATACATATATCTATATATATATAAACACACATCTATATATATATACTCACATATATCTATATATATATATATATACACACTAATATATATATACATACACTCACTCTCAAACATATATATATATATATATATATATATATATATCCTCACTCACACACACTCACTCTCACACACACATACACACACACTCTCACAAACACACAACCTCACACACAAACACTCATACATATATATATAAATATATATACATATATACACACAACTCAACTCATATATATATATATAGGCACTCACTCACACTCACACACACTCACCTACACACTAGCACACACTCATACAAGCACTCATTAACACACTCACAAACACATAAAAATACACATAAATAAATAAATAGAAAAATATATATATATATATATATATATATATATATATATATATATATATATAGGAACACACACACAAATAAATATATATATATAGAGACATATATACACAAACACAACACTACACACAAACGATGTACACAACGCCCACAACGCCCCACCTACGCACGCCCAACGACCCCGACACGCCCAAACACCTATAAATATATAAAATATAGCCCGAGAATTCTAGCACACACTCTCCGATACTAATTCAACGCGCGCACAAGCCCGAAACTTGGAAACCACGCCGAAATGGTCGTTCGGTCATTTCGACGAACACGCGGTGTGCGGTTCGGAAAACCTCCTGAAACGCACACCAAACGAACTCGAAATCGGCCCAAAATTTATCCACGGGTCCTAAACGATGTCTAGATCCTAGAAAAGTACTACCACATCAATTCTAGGGCCATGGCGAAAACGCGCATGCACTTAGAATCGGCGACGACGAAAAGCCTTAAATTCGCCCGAAACGTCCGTTTCTCCGCGATACGACTTCCCGTGTCTGAACGGAGACACGCACTCACCTTCAAGACACCCGACAACGTCTACCTAGGTCCGTCTAACCTAGGGCATCACCCAAAATTGGGCCAAATTCGGATTCCACCCGAAATTGACACAAAACCTAGTGTTAAAGTCTCCAAACAATACCCAACTAGTTCCAACTTTCTCCCACGGGTAGCCTAAGGGTCTAGGAAGATTCTAAAATATTAATTACACTATAAAAGAGTAATTACAAGGGAAAAATTAGAGTTTATCTCTTGAAAGTTGGAATCTCAAGCCAAAATCTCCAAAATGCTCTAAATCCACCAAACCAAGCTTCCAAGCTCCCAAATCTAGCTCCAACTCCAAATCTAAGCTCTACCCACCTAGGTTGGGGAAGAATGTAGGGTTAGGGTTAATCATTCATGGAGAATAGAAGAAGAAAGAAGAGAAATGGGTACTTACTTAAAGTAGGAAGGAGAAAGGAAGAAGAAAAATGAGTGGAAAAGAAGAAGAAGTGAAGAAGAAGAAAAAATGGGGAGGGGGCTGCTGTTGTGTGCGGGAATAGGCTGGAAAAGGGGTCGGCCAAGCTAATTAAAGGGTTACACTAATCACCAAATGCCCAAAATGCCCTCATAACTCTCAGTTTTGGGTTTCGGGTTCCAAAAGTACTCAAACTAACTCCAAATCTCTCCAACTAACCCACTAAAAATATAATAAATATTCTAAACCCAAAAATAAGTCTTACAAGGGTGTGGGCTGGGTCGGACATGGGTCCACTAGGGTCTGACATGGGTCCAGGCTAGCCAAAATCCTAAAACAATCAATAAAAATATAATACAATCATTAATTAAATATAAATACAATTAATTATAAATAATACACAATTAACTAAATTAAAAATAAAAAAAATACCCGGCTCTGGAAATGGGGTGGTGACAGTCATCATCGTCAACCTCATTGTCGTCACCATCATTCCCGTGCGCGTAACCCGAGGTTCAAACCTGTCCATCTTTTCTTTTTTATGTGTGTTTGCGTATGCTATGAGTATTGCTTTATGACTGTTAGCTGATATCAGACCCTGAGTCGGTGAACCCAATGACTTGTACGCGTACACATACGCGTATTAGAATTTAAGTAATATATATATATATATATATATATATATATATATATATATATATATAGATGTATTATATAAGTAATTATATGCTTATGACTATATATGTATTTATATTGTACGACCCTAGGACACTTGGGATTATTCTGTGGCTACCTTGACCATGTTGACCCTAAGAACATGTTAGATGACTGCCTTGTGTACATTTACGTACTGGCCTAGACACATATTATTTTGACTATCTGATTTTGATACAATATTTAATATAGGACACCCGCATAATTAGTCGCGCAATTGACCGTGTTAGTTGACCAGTGTTACCCCTAGCGTACCCTCTAAGTCCAGTGCATATATGGTTGTGTATGTGCTAGTGTAATGACTGATGATTGTATTTTATTATATCACATGTATATAGGATATTGGACTGTTCTACGTGACTTCTGGAGCAGGTTATTGGTACATCGCAGCTTTCTTGTCAGGCAAGTATACCTTGCCTTATTGTACTGTTTAAATTCAGTTATTATTTTAGTTGCATATTTATTATTTTAGATTATATAATTGTACGCGTCCGAGAGAGACTCGGGTGCAGTCAACGGAGGCATTGACGTTAGGACATGTGTCTGACCTAGTGTCTAGTAGACCCACCTAAAGTTGTGGAGTTATTGGTATGACTCCCCAGGCCTTGAAACGTGTCATTACACATCACAGAGTGAGTTCATATAGGGACGCGTGCCTCATACTCGACTGGCCATCGGTGTGAGCAACACGTGTGACGGTATTTAGCTTAGTTATTTATTTCTATAGAGACTTGCATTATTGTCATGCCCCAGTCCCAAAAGTACGCGGGACCAGGTCACGTGGCAATAGCCAGCTGTCACGTCTCTGAGGATATCCCAATTTAATGGATCCAACGAAGAGTGCTACGCTGTCCTAAATAACTAACAAGTCCCATGTCAATATCAACAACAGGTAATCTAATCCCATCCACAATATAAAGAGCAAGAAGTACTAAATAAACTGCTGGAAGATAAACACCACTCTCAAATATCATAGTATAACCAAGAATGTCTGGTGGGGACAAATCCACTATTATGACGAAATAAAGTACTGAAATGATAAATGAAAGATAATGACTAGGACATCGACTGACTAGATAATGATGCACCCAATCCTAGGCAGAAGGCCAACCAAGCGATCACGAAAACTCTGACGGTAGCACCTCTAGCTCCTCAGCTGTAGCGTACCTCGTCTCCTGTCCTGGGCCGTATACTGTAGGGTAATAAGCCTCGTCCAAATATGGAAAGGTACCAGATCCTCAGAGAAACATAACAAGATACATAAAAATATGCCATACATATATAATGATTAAAAATAAATATAATAAAGGGTGTGCTAACCATCTAAGTGAATGCATGTGAGGACAATGCTGGTACGTATGGGTAGGTGTAGGTATAACGTCCATACTCCGAAGAGAGTGGCATCAATACAGTATATCGTCCATATCGCTTCGAAGAACATAGCGTCAGTATAGTATATCGTCCATATCACTCCGAAGAACGTGGCAGCAATGTAAAGGAAGTCATTAGATCCGTGGTTTCTCCGAAATCACAGCTCCAATGTGGGTACCCCATACGCCTACTAGTTGTCCTCTCCGCCCAATGTAAATACACTAGTCGAATACTCGACGTGCGTACCACGTATCTATATGCCATTCTCTACAAATAAAATATCCTGAGTTATGTACTAACCGTAATGCATGTCACTCGCACCGATAGCTAATCGATTACGCGGATTCGTATCTCAATATGATTGTCACAGTGAATACGTGTAGGTGTCAGGTCTTGGAAGATATCAACATATCCTCCTAACTGGGGTGAGTCTGCTAACAACTAGGTCAAGTATACAAATCATCGACGCAACCGTCGACTGCACCCGAGTCAATCTCAGACGCACACAGTCATATGAAATAAAACAACGAGAATCATATAACATATGCATAATTTAAATTAACAGTAAATATGGCAAGGTATCTTGAGACATGTAATTATCGCATATTAATTCTAGTTAAATTCAAATAGATCCTAGTCTCTTGCTTTTAAATTCCAATTAATCCTAAACTGATCGAAGGTTTTATAATCTACCCTCCTTAGAGCATTTCGTCCTCGAAATTAAAACATATGCATGGTAAGAATTACTGACTGAATTTAAATGCTAATACGTACCTAGTCCTTCGAAGAAATGAGGGTAGCGTTGTCGAATATCCTCCTCGCATTCTCAGGTCGACTCGCCTGGTGCATGATGTCTCCATGTGACATAAACTAGGAGAATAGTCTGACCTTGCAGTACCTTCTCGCTCCTGTCCAGAATCTCAATAGGCTCCTCTTGGTAGGATAAACTCGGGCCGACTGTGATCTCTGAATGGTTAAGTATATGACTCGGATCCGGTATGTACCTCCTCAGCTGAGATACATGGAAGACGTCATGGACTCCTTCCAAAGTCTGCGGCAAGGCTAATCTGTAAGCAACCTCTCTGACGCGTTCTAATACATCGAATGGTCCGATGTACCTCGGACTCTGCTTTCCTCTACCTCCGAATCTGATAGTCCCTCGAGTAGACGAGATCTTTAGAAATACGTGATCTTCCACCTGGAACTCTAAGGGTCGTCGATGAGCATTCGCCCAATGCTTCTGCCGGTCTTGTGCTGCTCGTAGGTGCCCTTGGATCTTCTTCACCTTCTCTACTGTACGAACAACCAACTCGGGGCTAAGAATCTGTCTCTCGCCTATATTACTCCAACATACGGGAGAACGACACTTCCTGTCATACAATGCTTCATATGGAGCCATCTGGATGCTCGCTTGATAGCTGTTGTTGTAGGAAAACTCGAACAAATACAAATGGTCCTTCCATAATCCTCCGAAATCTAGCATGCACGCTCTTAACATATCTTCCAAGGTCTGAATGGTGTGCTCTGACTGGCCATCTGTTTGGGGGTGATACGCTGTGCTAAATTTCAGGCGGGTACCGAGACACTCTTGCATACTCCGCCAAAAGTAAGATGTAAATCTCGTATCCCTGTAAGACACGATGCTAACTAGCACTCCATGTAGGCGCACAATCTCTCTCATGTATATATCTGCTAAGACCTCCGTCGATTGCCCAACTCTGAAGGGTAAAAAGTGTACGAACTTGGTGAGTCTATCCACGATTACCCATACTACATTGCGACCACTAGGACTCCTCGGGAAGCCCGTAACAAAGTCCATGGTGATGTGCTCGCATTTCCACTCCGGTATAGGGAGCGATTGAAGCAATCCTGCTGATCTCTGATGCTCAGCTTTGACTTGCTGACACACCAGGCACATCGCCACGAAGTGCGCTATCTCTCTCTTCATTCCATACCACCAGTAGTATTGTCTCAGGTCTCTGTACATCTTCATGCCTCCTGGATGAATGGAGTAGGTTGAACTGTGTGCTTCTGTCATCAACTCCTGACAAAGTTCTCCATTTGGAACATAGAGGCGATCTCCATATCTCAAGATTTTGTCTTCATGTATACGCAGTCCTATCTGTAATCTAGCCTCTGTCCTCTGTCTAAGCCTCTGAAATCTGGCATCTGTCGGTAAGGCTCTCCACCAATGTCGATTTCAATTGGAAACTCGACAACTGTCCATCTATTCCGGGCATAACAATCTCTATACCCATCTGATCTAGATCCCTCAATAGGTGTTGTTGCGTAGTCAAGAAGAATGCCATGGGTCTTCTGCTCAATGCGTCAGCTACTACGTTGGCCTTTCCCGGGTGGTACTATAGCTCAATCTCAAAGTCTGTCATCACCTCGAGCCAACGTCTCTGCCTCTGATTCAGATCCTTTTGAGTGTAGACCTACTTTAGGCTTTTGTGGTCAGTGAATATCTCTACTCTCTCTCCATATAAGTAGTGCCTCCAAAGCTTCAAGGCAAGGATCACTGCTGCAAGCTCCAAGTCATGAGTAGGATAGTTCTTCTCATGTGTCCTCAACTGCCTAGAGGCGTAAGTCACAATCTTCCCATGCTGCATCAAGATACATCCTAATCCTTTTTCGGATGCATCGCTATAGATCACGAATCCTTTGGGTCCATAAGGTATGGTCAAGATAGGTGCTGTAGTCAACCGCTTCTTCAGCTCATTGAATGCCTTCTGACACTCCTCTGTCCAGGTGAACTCCTTCTTTTTACGGGTCAAGCGGGTCATCGACTCCGTAATCTTTGCGAAGTTCTCCACGAACCTCCGGTAATATCCGGCAAGTCTTAGGAGACTCCTCACCTCTGAGACATTGGTAGGGGTTGGCCATGTCTCTACTGATAAAATCTTTGTCGGATCCACTGAAATGCCCTCTCCTGACATGACGTGTCTAAGGAAAGTGACTCGATCCAGAAGAAACTCACACTTGCTCAGCTTGGCATAAAGCTTCTCTCTTCTCAGTATCTCTAACACTAGTCTCAATTGCTCTTCGTGCTCCTCGTGGCTCTTTGAATACACCAAGATGTTGTCGATGAAGACTACCACGAACCGGTCTAAGTATTGGTGGAATACTTTGTTCATCAAGTTCATAAATACAGCATGCGCATTCTTCAGTCCAAAAGGCATCAATAAGAACTCGTAGTGACCATAACGAGTCTGAATGATACCTTTTGGATGTCTTCTCTTCGCACCTTCACTTGATGATAACCCGATCTCAAGTCGATCTTTGTGAACACCACTGCTCCTGTCAACTGGTCGAACAAATCATAAATCCGCGGCAGGGGGTACTTGTTCTTGATGGTTAAAGCATTAAGGGCTCTGTAATTAATGCACATACGTACTGTTCCATCCTTCTTGGGTATAAACAACACTGGTGCTCCCCATGGTGATGCACTAGGACGGATAAATCATTTATTCTGTAACTCCTCTAATTGTAGCTTTAGCTCATCTAACTCCTTCTTCGCCAATGATATACATTAGAAGATACCGGTGCTGCTCTGGGTACTAGCTCAATGGTGAACTCTACGTCTTTATCTGGTGGTAAGCCTTGCAGTTCTTTGGGGAAAACATCCTCAAATTCTCCAACTATTGGCGGGGGTGCAATCTCCATAGCCATGTAGCTTCCAGCTGTCTGTCCTACTCCTTGTTCGATGGTCCCTCGCATGTACTCGAACTCCGGTTGATCTGATGATCTAAAAGTGACGCTACCCTTCCGACAGTTCAGTACGGCGTTATACTGGCTTAACCAGTCCATGCCTAACACAACATCAAAGTACGGCATAGGCAATACCAAGAATCGTGCTCTCATCTCTCTACCACATACAACTACTGAGTACGTTCTGATAGTGCTGGTAACCGGCACGATACCTCCTCCGGTAAGAATCTTCCAACTCTTAGGGAAGGGGGAAGTAGCTACTCTATGCATTACTACAAATCTACTAGATATAAACGATAATGTAGTTCCAGAATCAAGCAGTGCAGTCGCAGATAATAATGTAACTAAAATGGTACCTGTGATTGCTTCTCCTTCTGTTTTCTCCTCAGTAGCTGCTAATGCAAATGCCTATCCCTGTCTCTATCCTCCGGTCTGCTGTCAGGCTCGATCGAACTGTGCCTGCTGTGGGGCCAAGGGTGGTCCCCTCTGAAATCCTCTGGGTGCTGGTAGACGTTGTCCTCTGGGTGAGGGTAAGTATCCTCGGAACTTATACTGCTGGCCTTTGTCCGATCTGCAATGCTGTCTCCCTGTGCTGTGGGCAATCTCTGACAAGGTACTGGCTCGCTCCACAAATTATGCATGTCCCAGTCTCTTTCGGCAGTCCTTCTCGAAGTGGCCTCTCTTACCACAGAAGTGGTAAGTCGGAAGTTCCTGGTGTGGTATGGTGCTATCCTCTGTTGTGTCTGCGCTCCGGGACGACGGATGGGTCCTCCTGCTCCGGGATGGTGTAGTCGTACTGGAACGTCTAGCTCCTCTGACAATGGCCTCCTGGATCCTCGCCTCTGCAATAACCTCCTCATATGAGATCCTCGCCTGTGCGGTGGTGTACCTCTGTAGCTCGAAGGTGAGGCCGTGATGGAATCTCTGAGCCTTCTCTAGATCATTGGGTATCAGGACGGCACCAAATCTGCTAAGGCAGCTGAACTCCGCGTCATAGGCGTCAACAGTTATATTCTCCTGTTCTAGATGTAGGAACTGGGAGTATAGGGCATTTCTGACTGTAGCTGGAAAATACTTCGCATTGAAGTACTCTAAGAACTGTTCCCAAGTCTGGTTTTTGCCTACACTGCGCTCAATAGAATCCCACCAGTGATGGGCGTTACCTTTTAGTTGGGCCCTCACTGCAGTCATCCAAAGGTCTGGGTGCAGTTGTGACGCCTCTAGTAGCATCTCCGTATTGGTGACCCAATAGGAGATCTGTTCCGCAGTCTCATTTCCTAAGAAGGTATCTGGTCCCATCTGTCGAAACCATCTAATAGTGCCAACTGTCTGGGCTGGTGGAGGTACTGGCACTGGTGTTGTGACAGGTATCCTCTCTAGTACTGCCATCAAACTCTGTCTCAATATCTCGGTCTGATGCCACTGTGCTTGCATCATGGTCTGAAAGAACTGTAGCATCTGTGGCTGTCCGTCTAGTTCTGGCATCTGGGGTGGATAAGGTGGAGGTGGTGGTAGTGGAACCTCTGGCTGTGCGGTAGGTGTCTTCTCAGATGTCGGCCTCTCGGTCTATGGCATCGGTGTAGCTTCTGAAGTCTGTCCCTCAAAGTGCTGCATGGGGATTGTCTGGGAAGTTTGTCCCTCGGGCTGCGGTGTAGGATCGCCCTGCGAAGTCTCGTGCCAATGTATCAGCGGGATCTGTAACGATGGTTGCCCTTGGGGTATCTCCTCTCTTTGGGTGGTGTTGTCTGGCACCGCGGTACTGGATGCTCCTCGTCTACTACGCAAGTTCATCTTGCTGCAAGAGATAGGACTTCATTAAAAAGAGTACAGAATCAAATAAATAGGATGTAGATATTTAGAGGTAATACGAAGGAAGTTCAAGATGCAATTAAAGTGGATAAGACCTAGTAATTTCTATCCTATTGCAGGCTCGCTGGGCACGTTACTATACCACAAGCGAATAAGTAGACCTGCATGGGCCACCACTAAAACCATGTCACGCCCTAGTCCCAAAAGTACGCAGGACCGGGTCATGTGGCAATAGCCAGCTGTCACGTCTCCGAGGATATCCCAATTTAATGGATCCAACGAAGAGTGCTACGCTGTCCTAAATAACTAACAAGTCCAATATCAATATCAACAACAGGTAATCTAATCTCATCCACAATATAAAGAGCAAGAAGTACTAAATAAATTGCTGGAAGATAAACATCAGTCTCAAATATCATATTACAACCAAGAATGTCTGGTGGGGACAAACCCACTACTATGACAAAATAAAGTACTGAAATGATAGATGAAAGACAATGACTAGGGCATCGACTGAATAGATAATGATGCACCCAATCCTAGGCAGAAGGCCTACCAAGTGATCACGAAAACTCTGACGGTAGCACCTCTAGCTCCTCAGCTGTAGCGTACCTCGTCTCCTGTCTTGGGCCGTATACTGTGGGATAATAAGCCTCGTCCAAATCTAGAAAGGTTCCAGGTCCTCAGAGGGACGTAACAAGATACATAAAAATATGCCATACATAAATACTAATTAAAAATAAATATAATAAAGGGTGTGCTAACCATCTAAGTGAATGCAATGTGAGGACAACGCTGGTATGTATGGGTAGGTGTAGGCATAACGTCTATACTCCAAAGAGAGTGGCATCAGTACAGTATATCGTCCATATCGCTCCGAATAACGTGGCGTCAGTATAGTATATCGTCCATATCGCTCCGAAGAACATGGCATCAGTGTAAAGGAAGTCATTAGATCCGTGGTTTCTTCGAAATCACAGCTCCAATGTGGGTACCCCATACGCCTACTAGTTGTCCTCTCCGCCCAATGTAAATACACTAGTCGAATACTCAACGTGCGTACCACGTATCTATATACCAGTCTCTACAAATAAAATATCCTGAGTTACGTACTAACCGTGATGCATGTCACTCGCACCGATAGCTAGTCGATTACGCGGACCCATATCTCAATATGATTATCATAGTGAATACGTGTAGGTGTCAGGTCTTGAAAGATATCAGCGTATCCTCCTAACTGGGGTGAGTCTGCTAACAACTAGGTCAAGTATACAAATCATCGACGCAACCGTCGACTGCACCCGAGTCAATCTCGGACGCACACAGTCATATGAAATAAAACAACGAGAATCATACAACATATGCATAATTTAAACTAACAGTAAATATGGCAAGGTATCTTGAGACATGTAATTGTCGCATATTTATTCTAGTTAAATTCAAATAGATCCTAGTCTTTTTCTTTTAAATTCCAATTTAATCCTAAACTGGTCGAGGGTTTTACAATTATAGTACGAGATGTCCATATCGTGTTCGCGACTTGTATATCTACATTGGGCGGGAAGGACGACTAGTAGGCGTATGGGATATCCCACTTCCTTTATTCATATTCCACGTTCGACGGAACGATATGGACGATATACTATGCAGATTCTCCATTCTTCGGAGCAGTATGGACGTTATACTATGCATATTCTCCATTCTTTGGAGCGGTATGGATATTATATATTACATAGCGCCCTTGTATGGGGGCATATGTGGCATATACTAGCCAGTCATGACGATTGGTAAATTACGTCAGCGTATGTCTAGCCTACACTTTCCCATACCCTCAAGTTGTCCTCAAATTGCATTCACTTAGATGGTTAGTGCACCCCTTTATTTATTCAGTATTTACTTTATGGCATGCTTCTATGTATCTTGTTATGTTCCTCTGAGGGACCTGGTCCCTTTCCAGGTGTAGATGTTCATGAGTATTCCCAGGAGCGCAAATCCGGACTTGCTACTTATATTCTGAGAAGGTCTTCTCTTCGACCCTTGTGATTTATAGTTGTTGTACTTATATTGTGTTTGTTTTTATATTCCAGTTGGTAGTGGATTTGTTTCTATCCGACTATCATCTTTAGATACTTTATATTGAGATCTAGTTTCATAGATACTGGTTATTTATTTCTATTTAATTTTTGTGGATGATATTTAGATTATACTCTGTGACTTGTGATAGTTTTACCACTTGTGAATTATTATTCATTACAGCGTACGCATGTGTTATGGTTCCATACATTGGAGTTGCCATATACATGCGGTTGGCATACTTACGTGTCCTAGTCCTACGTATTTTTGGGACTGGGACGTAACATATTTTTAGTGGTGGCCCATGCAGGTCAGAGCATATTGTCTCGGTTACGTTACTATACCGAGCAAGCCTGCACCTAGGATTAGAGTATAGGATCTCATCCATAATTGACTATGACTTATCTTCCTTTCAGTCTGTTCTATTTAAATAAATCGCGTCCTACTTGATTCATGTGCTTTCCTAATAGTTCCTTGAGTATAGCCCCTGCTAGAATATAGGAATCCATGTTGATAGGATGATAATTAGGGTAACATTCCTATTAAGAATACAACTAGGGCATTGACACATCATTAAGTTTAGACTACCTAAGGAACCCTAGCAACCCTTACCTGTAGAATGATTGACCATTATCCCTTGATAATTAGGGATAACTTGAGAGTAGTATAGACACAACTAGAGTGAGTTATAAATTTAACCATATTGTTTGACCCTAGTATTGAGGAACCAATAGAAATTCAAGGTTGAATATTAGGACTAAACCTAACTTTCATAATGAGATAACATTATAACTATAAATTTAGATCATTGTCATGATATCAGTAGGATAGTACCTTAGGAAGCCAAGAGGAATGAATATAACATTTCCCTTGATCATACCTCGAACACAGAGATTAGCATCCCACTTTCCCTCAAGAAACCATGACATTATCTAGAGTCTTTCTATTTAGTTTTATGACTTGTTCCTCTGAACCCTAACGCTCGCTAGTTGTGTGACGACTAATTATGTTCTTCTATTCTTCATCTTTCAATTCGTGCCACCTAACCCTTCTGATTTTAGGCCAAGTGATTTTTATCTTATGTTAAGGATATATAGCTTGCTAGGATTATAGTTATAATCTTAAACTTTGAATTATGTGCTTGGTAGTTAGAACTTGATAGTTGAGTTGTTCCTTTAGATTGTGATATGATTTTTCTTAGTTTTAAATTACGTAACATGTACCCTACCTCAATATATGTTATATCCTCTTTCTCCTTGAAGTCCAGTAACTTTTTTATTCTTACTGTTGACACATGTTCTATGAGCACTATGATTAAGACTTAAGGTGACCATTACCAATATAATACAATAGGAGACCCTAATAAGTACCAAGATCTTTTTCGTATATACCCTAATAAGAGTTCATACTTTATTTATAAGAACAAGGTAATTTCGTAGATTTCCCTTAAGACTGTCACAGTATTAGTTTATTATCTGGGTAGTATGCCTCACAACCTAGTAACACATAGCCCTCTTGACTCATTATTGAAGTGCAACTGAATGACATTAACTGTATACTAGCATAAGACGATAGTGTTTAGTCAGACTATAGAACTTAGAGGTCCATGCCTCTATTTGGTCGACTAGCGACTTAGACAAGGAATTAGTATGACAACTGTAGAGACTGTAGAGTCTTATATTTTTATGAACTTGAATTACTATGTACCTTCTTTCATCATGATCCAGCGTAATTATATTTTATGTACTACCTTGACTGATGCCACTATTATAGCCTAGTTTTGCGAGCTTATTCTTTTATCAAGCTTGTTCACGACATATGTATTATTGGATGCATACACTAATACATTTCAGAATCAGTGTATTACTGTCTGATCAACCATAGTGCACTTGGTTCGCCCTTCGCATAACTACTTTACATGGATTGAGATATATAGTTGACCAGTAGACGAATATACTTGCCCTCTAGATATGTCAGAGCATATCATATCAAGTACATAACTGTACTGGTGTGAGCATGTGAATAGAAATTTATTGAAATAGAATTTTAATCCATAACTGCCTTGACAATTCTCTTCTGAATTCTCTAATCGCCTTGATCCCCACACTTCTATTCTATTACCTCCCCCTTGAACTCTTTATTATTATTTTTCGTCTTTCCTTATTTCGGAAAGATGAAACCTCGTGCTTAGTATAAGTTTGATATATAGAGAGTACAAGATATACCCCATAGACCAATCACATTACTAGACGACTATCTTTTATAACTGATTAAGGGTATATCATATATGATATATTTGGTGTTAAATTTTTTGAGGATTGAGTAACATGATTAAGTAAATTTGATGAATAAGTTTTCTTAAATGTAAGAGCCTTATGTGATAGATGAATAAATTCTAAATTGGGTAGAAGTTACATTGTCAACTTGAGAAGAATTCCTTTTAGAATGTGATCGAGTAAAATTAAATTAAGAGATTCAAGTCATTTTGATTTTGAGAATTTTAGAAGAATGAGTAAGATGATAAGGATTAATGATTTTTTTTTTTAAATGTGACATGGCGAACCAAATATTTATACCTGAGCATATGATTTAAATTTTGAATATTGAAGGATGAATCACCGATTTAAACTTTGAGGATAAATATAGAAATCTAAATTTGAACAATTGGTGAATTAGATTTTAAATTTCACAAATTGAGGCCTCAAATTACAAGAAATTTTGATTGTTGGATTACCTAATTAAAATATTAAGGATGTAAATTGAGAGTAAAATTCGAAGAGTACGGAATTCACAAGTTGAAAATAGAAATAATATGTGGTTATAATTATTTTCTAGAGGAGATTATGATAATTGGAGATTGCGAGATAAATTTTTAATGTGGGATGTCATATAGATTTGAATTAGATTGGATGTGGATTATTTAATTTGAAATTCGAGAAGATAGTGCGAGGTGTTGAAGTTCGATTTAAACAATGGTTAATCTAATTTAAAAGTAATTATGATGGATTTGAATAAGTTTTAAATTTTTAGAAGAGATCGCGATTGACTTGCCTGATGTGCGCATGTAAAGGATTTTAAATCAAATTATGCCTTATTTTTAATTTTGAGGACGAAATTATTTTAAGTTGGGTAGATTGTAAACTCCCTCACCCAAAATTTGGTCTACTTGGCTTAGATAGAGAGATTAGTGCTAATTAGAATCCAATTATAAATAGAACACGGTATTTTATTTAATTTGTAATATTTATATCACTTAGTGCACCTTACCGTTGCTTCGATAATTAGAGCACTACCCTAGCTTTTATCTTCCAACTAATTTTACAACCTTGTCCTAGTCGTGCTCGCCTTTCATTTTGACCCTTATGTAACTTATAATTATGCTCTCTTGTGCTACATTTCAGTCGCACAATATTCGTACAACCTAATTTATGATAAAATTCTACTCTGAGCCCTCTACGTCCATGATACTTGTGTCCCACCAAATTTTAACTCCATATACTTCTAATTAATTCAAGAACATCATGGCACTAATTTTAATTAATTTAATCCAATTTCTGTCTTTGTGCAATTTTTTAATTGTTGGACACTTTTATGCAAAAGCGCATTGAGGTGTCCACACCATTGGACACGACACGTGAACAAACCCATTTCTCCTTCATGTATATTTTTCTATAATTTTTGGGAGTGTGTAATTCAATATCAAGCTCCTTAAGACCATGACCCTCCAAACTTTGAACCCAATGCATCCGAGCCATTCATGTTGAATCAAACCAAATCTTAGCCCTTGAAATATCTCCATGGCAAGCCAAGGCCTTTTTCCAAGTGTTGACCAAGTCAAATAGTGCTAGGTCAACACAACACCACCTATATAAATATTCTTTTTCTTACTTTTCCTTTTTCTTCTTTAAACCTATAACTAGCAGCCGACCCTATTCATCTTCATCATCTCCCTCTCTATGTTTCCTCTGCCACCCGCCGGAGAACTCGCCGGAGTAGCCGACCCTCGCCATCCCAGCCGCCTCTTCATCCTATTCCTCTCCTCCTCCTCAATTGATCCAACCCAGATTTAATTACTCTTGAATTTCTTCTCTCTCAATGCCTAGGGAAAAGTTTTTCCTTCCCTATGTGTTCTGCTTAACCCTCACCCTCGATCTTTCCTTGTTCATGTTTTCTTACTCCTTGTGTCGTGCTTCAACCAATATGTCTTGCAACCGCGTCATCTCTGCTGTCGGTAATTTTCTTAATTGCGAGGACGCAATTCTTTTAAGGTGGGTAGATTGTAACACCCGATTTTTTTAAAATAAAATAAATTTTATGAATTTTTGGTAATTTTTAATTAATTATTAAAAATGTCCTTTATGGATTAATATTTTTATGGATTAAATTAAGTATTAAAATATTACAAAAATTATATTTTTGGGTATATTATTAATTATTGGATGTTGTGTAATTTTTTTGAAATTTAATGGACTCAAAACCTATTTTTAAAATGGCTAAAAATACCATTTTTGTTTAAATCAAACTAAACTGGGTTGAACCGGACTGAACCGGACCAACCCCACCCAACCCAGCTGAACTGGACCAACCCAAATTGAACCCAACCCTAAACTTAACGGGTCAGGTCCTACCCAACCCGACCCGACCCGACCCCGTTAACCCAATTCCCTAACCCCTCTCCCCCCATGATCCCATGTTTCCCCCGACTCGGCCGCGCGACCTCCGCCCCGCCCGCGTCCAACTACCCCAAGATCACACCATGACCCCCCGCCCCGCCGGCCCTCAAAAAAAGGGGTTAGGGAAGGAAAAACTTTTGTGCCACAAAAAAAGGAAAAAAAAAAGTATATCACCACTAAAATAAATTAAAATTTTAATAAAAATATAACTAAAAAAATACATAAATACTCCACTAATTTTTTTTTATACATTTAACTACCTAATATGTATATTTACAATCAAACAACTATAACTCAAACGGTTAACGTGGGAGGCATTTTCTTTGATTGCTTAAGTTCAATTATTAGAAATGACAGTTTTATAATAAATTAATATTTAATTGTTTTGAATTTTTTTTTACGCATGTTCAATTCCTATATGACCTAACCACTAGGCCATATATATGTAGGAATCTATTACTATTGGTCTACATGTACATGACTTGAATATGAGCAGTATGACTCATATCCCGTTTATCATATATATATATATATATATATATATATATATATATATATATATATATATATATATATATATAAAGGGATATGAGCGATAAGCTTATATTCCTGCATGAGACAATGTACATGTGGACCAATAGGAATGCAGTGTACTAGTGCTCATGGAATGTAGGAATTTATTTCGAAATCTATTTCTATTAGTCCACGTGTGCATGACTCATATCCGTTTACCTATATATATATATATATATATATATATATATATATATATATATATATATATATATATGTGTGTGTGTGTGTGTGTGTGTGTGTGTGTGTGTGTTGGCTTCTCTCCAATTAGTCCAGTGTGTGTGTATATATATATATATATATATATATATATATATATATATATATATATATATATATATATATATATGTGTGTGTGTGTGTGTGTGTGTGTGTGAGTGTGTGTGTGTGTGTTGGCTTCTCTCCAATTAGTCCAGTGTACCACTTTAGTAAGTTCAAACTCTGAAGGTTTGCTACATCCCTACGCAAATTTAGAACTATAAAAAGAACAGGCATGCAAAAGAATTCTAATAAGGTCAAAAATATCCTTAAAAATTGGTGGTCCAAAATATCCAAAATATCCTATAATTTTTTATCTCAAACTTGATGGGAAAATAGAATTGTAAGTGTTAAATTGATAAAGTTTCAAGCTCCAGAGATAAGAGATACTTTCATTCAATTATCAAATGACATGCATATAGATATTGCTAGGGTCCGAGTGTTAAAAAAGTTAAGTGAAGAAAAATTAAGCAAGAGAAAATAAAAGCTATACTTGGTTTGAAGGTAAAAAATTATGAGGAAGGATTAAATGATGGTTTGTTTAACGAGGGTGATTGAGAAATTTTGAGTAAAAAATCATAAATATTTATTATTTGTCTATAAAATATTACGATTTTTTTTCTTCATTTTTTTTTCAACATGTTGTTCCGTAGTTTCTTCAATTGTGAATATATTTTGACAAGTTCTAATTAAAATTCAAATCAAATTTAATTTTGTGATATATGTAATAAGAATAATTTGATAACTATTATATCTTTATTAATCCTCCTCTCACTCAAAACCTCCAATCTAAACAAGATTATATGTATTACCTCTATTCCCCCTCATTTCACTTTTTTTCACTTTTTTTCACTTAACTCTGTTTATTTTTTCTCTCAAACCAAGCACACCCATACATTTAGAAAGGATTTGCATCTATTTTGGCCTATTCTAAAGAAATGGCTATGGACATAGAACATAAATTTCTTTTTGGATACATAACCTAAATTTCTTGAAAAGCGTATCATTCATAGAAAAAATAATTTAATAAAAATATTAATGGTTAGATAACACATTCAACTACAGATTCATTTAAATCTCGTATTACTATTTTTTATACACAATAGATCATTCTATTCCTTCTATTGAAAAAACACAAAATTTTATCGTACAATAACGAAATAGGCTAAAAAGAAAGAAGTTCCAAAAAAATTTCAACCATGAAACTTTCCGACATAAGGATTGGCAGAAATAGAATTTTTGGATTTGATTTGGTTTGGCTTAAATGATGTGATTTAAAAGATAGGGTTGGTTTAAATGATGTGCTTATTCAAATATTTTGTTGTAATATCACTATTATATAATATAGTAAAATTAATATCCCTAATAGATAATATAGTGAAATTAATATCATGATGATATAAAGAATACAATAATTTTTTAATATCAATAATAGATAATATATTGAAATTAATTTTTTTTATATCACTAATAGAGAATTTGTTATAAAAAATACACTAAAAAAATTCTATTTGTAGTATCACAAAAATAAACTATTGTTTACCACTATAAGTTTTGTATATTTAAAAACATTAATTAAATTTTTTTTATATCAATAATAGATAATTTGTTATTATCTATACACAAAATTATCTATGCAATATCTATTTGCAATTTGTATATATAAAATAATTTGTTTGATTTCTTTTCAAATAAAAAATTGTCTATATAGATATTTTTATATAGATAATAAATAGATAATTTAGATGATATATATATATATATATATATATATATATATATATATATATATATATATATATATATATATATATATATATATATATATATAAAATAACAAATTATCTATTTGTGACATCACAAATCAAGAATATTTATTTAATATAGAAATTTTTGCAATATAAAAATGTATACAAAAAATTTCTTCAATAATTTCTAATTTGATATTGAAAATTTTCTTCCATAATTTCTTCAAAAAAATTTACTATATTTTTTTGATATTATAATGATATTAATTTCACTATATTATCTATTAGATTTTTTTTTGTGTAATATCACTGATAGATAATAAAGTGAAATTAATATTACTATTAGATAATCTATTCCAAACTTAGGCTTCACCTTAAAAATTTTTATTCCACAAATACTCTTACAGCATACTAATGGTACTTACAAAATTTGTATACAGATATAGTATCTTTTAGTCTTTCTAAATCAGCATGCAGTATACTAATGGTGCTAATGATGCACCGTTCAAAATCTCTAATGTATTCCTAACAATAGCACATTTAATTAAGATACTATTGAATATAGAATTCTAATGGTGGTAATGATGTATTCCTAAAATAATAAATTTAATTAAGATTATAATGAATGCATGCATCATGCTACTGAATGTTATTTTATCAAAAACTCAATTTGCACCGTAAATGATGCATCATTCAAAAAATTCATAACACATTCCTAAATTAGCACATTTAATTAAGATGCTAATAAATAAATGCCTAAAAATACAGCACATTAAATTAAGATGCTAATGAATGCAACACATTTAATTTTAGAGTTATTTGTATTTACCCCAAATTGCTAATCATATCTCCACTACCCTCCATTTTTTTAAAAATTAGTGTTACCCCACATTCCTTAATAACATGTTAATTATAATTGTGATTACCTAAAAAAAGAAACCATGTTACCCTACATTCCTTAACAACATATTAATTATAATTGTGATTACCCAAAAAAAGAAACCCTAAGTTTTGAGAATTGGGGGATAAGACTATTTTTTTTTAAAATGGGAGGTAGTGGAGATATGATTAGCATTGGGGGAGGAGGGTAAATACAAATAACTCATTTTATAGTTAGTTACTTATAAATTTTGAATACACGTACAATAACTTTTAGCCTTTCTAAATCAGCATGCAGCCTACTAATGGTGCTAATGATGCACCGTCCAAAAAACTCATTATAACTGTCCCAAAATGCGCAGGATCAGACCATGTGGCAATGGCAAGCTACGCATTCAAGCGGACTCCAGTCCGACTCAAATACGTATAAGCTGTCATAATCAGATCAAGTGCTCATAAATCTATGAATAACTTCCACAATACTAGCTATATACTATGAACTAAGAATAGAAATAACTATAAAAGAGTAGATAAGAAAGCATCACTAGTGATACCTGAAATCATGAAGAAGTATCCTCGATAGTCCTATATCGAATCTCAGCATATACCTGGAAGAAAAACAGATCCTCAAAGAAACGTAACAAGATACATAGAAATATGTCATATGAAAAACAATAAATACTAAGTGAGAAAGTAAACATGAGGTCTAGGTGTCACTACTAAAGATCAATCGAACCAGTCTTTAAGTGAAATGCAATTGAGGACAATCTTAGTGCACATAAGTAGTGGAGTAAGCGTAATGCCAGCTATGTGCCCCGTAGAGGCACTATCACCAGGCTAGAACACTCGCGTGTAGCTAGTGAGCTGTATCAAGGATTCTGCCAGCTATATACATCTGTAAGATGCTAGCTATCAGGCATAAGACACAGCGTACCATATGTGAGTCACTAAAAGGGTGTATAGACTGCTCAGGCGCCTAGTCACTATCATCCCCACCCCAATGCTATTACGAAAAATCGAGTGACACGACCAATCCAACTCTAACAATTGATAGTCCAGTCAAACATGTACACAGACAAGTCATCAATAAGTAACAAAGATTGTGCAAGTCATCTAGCATGTTATGCAATAGGAATCCATGTATCATGCTTATGTGTCAGGACGAATAATTATGTAACCATACATGTAAAAAATATATGAAATATGTATCAATATATCCAAATTAAATGAGACTGGTAAGAAAATATGCATATAAATATTGTAAATCAATAGGCAAGATATACTTGCCCGAGGTTCATCCAAAACTGAGCTGATACTACAAGTATCAAAAGTCATATCCAAGCCTAGGCACAAGCTACGGTTGCTATGATTCTCAAAAAATCTACCAATCCCAAATCAGACAACCAGAAGTCAAACAACATATCCTATTACATAATTTATATAAAAATAAATCCTTATTAGGTTAATTTGAAAAATATTTAGTTGTTTTATTTGTAAAAAAATTGTTATAGCATTTACCAATTATGTGTCTATATATATAACACAAAAAAGGGTATTTTAAATATAAACATAAATCCATACGAATAAAGTTCTTATTAATTTTTATTCAATAAAAATTGTTTCTAATTTTCTGTTAGAAGTTTACTATGAAAAATAACTTATTTTATGTAATACACACTTTTAGAAAATTTATTACTATTTTATAAATAAATAAATATATATATATATATATATATATATATATATATATATATATATATATATATATATATATATATATATATATGAGACATGTTTATTTTATTCTTGTTGTCTTCCTCTTACTTCTCTTCCCTTCTCTTTCTTTTATCTTCCTGTTCATGCAATAGAAGAGCCGCTCCACCCTCATAAGGAATTTGGTATATATATATATATATATATATATATATATATATATATATATATATATATATATGTATATATATATATATATATATATATATATATGGGAACGTATCAAAAAGATTCGCTTTCGGAGTCCTGTCGAAGTCTTACTCCTCCTGCACCATCGAATCGGAGGGTTCGCATGGGGGCCGCGCGTGGGACTCCAGCGATCCAACGGTGTCACGCCCCAATCTCCCGCAAGCTCAATAGTCCCCGCTGAACGTGAATCACCACATTGCAGCTCTCCCGCAGGACAATCGTTCTCATCGGGACGTGATGTCGTATGAGCCTGGAGTTACGCTCGTACAAAGCGATGTTGTCAAACACCAAAGTTATCATCGAAATGACCAAGTTGCAGCGAAAGTCAAGTATTGTGTACCAAGCACATATCAGAGTATACGCAGCGGAGCTCTCAATAGGGTCCAAATGAAATGCCACAAAGGTGATACAATACTCTTGCTCTTTTTTCTAGCCCACAAAGGTACTTACAGTTCATACATCATGTCTCGTATATCCAAGCAGCGCCACTACACCTGTGTACCTGAAATAATGCCCACAAACGTGGGTCAGAACACAGCCGTACTGGTGAGCGGGGTAACCCACTCGTCTAAGCCAACACTAAGTAAAATAGTGAATGCAAACAGTTATATGGTGATCTTTCTAGTTGAATCCTAGATTCATTTCATGGCATAGGGATGACATGTTATGAAAAGCTGTAAAGCAGATTAAGCATACAAGCATTCAACTTAAACCAATCGACAAGCAATAAATAACCAACTCGAAGGAAACTAGTATGCAAACCGTCCTACTCAAACCCAAGCAACACGAGAACCTATTGAACCATTTCCAATCCTCAATATCCATCCTCAATCCAAACCTTACAATCCAATCCCGATATGCACACTCTTGCCAAGGCAAGATGGCCGCCGCCTACGTGAAAGCACAAACCAACCAAAATAAAGCAAACCAACTCTTATCTATATGAAGTCACTGGCCACGCCATAAAGGACGTTGATCGGACTAATCAATAGGCAGTTTTACCCGATCTAGGCCTAGTAGCTAACCCGCCTGGTCGTATCAAACTACCGGCACCGCGCCCAAGACGCGTTACCATTGTCTCCTCCATGGCCGAACGGTCTTGGTGCCCCGGAGCCTATCCCGTTAGAGAAAATGAAACCTTGTGCAATACAGGTTGTCCGTGACATGCAGACACCAAGTAGGTATAATGAGAGGATCGGACATTCTCGCCCCATCAAGCGATCCTAGACTCATCCAACCAAAATTCAACCAAATATCCATAACCGTTCTCCAACATATAGCCCAAGGCACAAATCTCAAGTTATCCCCATAGGCAAAATGTCGTCTCTCGACACAGTGTTTTCAATTGGTGCAACACCCCTCGCTCAGAATAATCCCATGGCACAATGTCCCAACAGTGGCACAATGCCCTCGCTGATGCATTTGTTCGGTTTCGAACCACAACTGCACGCTTTGCTTGACAAAGTGCCCAAATGATACTCGTGCACGGATGCACGCTCGCTCGTCCAAATTCCTGATGTTCCAACTAAAATATTCCAACTGTCCAAGCATAATTCTATATATCTCTCCAACTGCCCCAAATGTATATAATCCAACTCTAGCTCCAACTATCCATACGCGAAAACCAAACAAGCCACAAACCTATCCAAGAAAATGACGTACACTCTATGCACGCCTCAGTGTAATGATTCCCAAGTTCCAGTCCAAGTGTTCAAGCTTTTACGTGTGTTCCATATTATTAGGCATGAAGGAGTAGAGGAGAAGGGACAGAGCCCACTCACATAGTTTGATTCTAAGCATTATGTCCTGCCGGTACGACCGATCCCTTGAACCCGTGGTCCAATGCAAAGCACGATCTATTCAACTGGTATGACCGTGCTGTGTTTGAATAAACAAAAATGAGAGAAGAAGAGGGTTTATACGAAACCTTTCTTTTTTTGTTTACAAACAAGAAAAAGAGTACAATTAATCCTATACGAGGATGTTAAGTACAATAAAAATAATTCTGGAAAAAAATTGCTATAGTGGTCTGATCTGCGGTCGATCACTTTGTCCCTTGGACCACACGATGAGGAAGAAGTGCTGTAGAAGAAGAAGAAGCTTCAAAGATTGCACGAGGGATTGAATTTTCGCTGCCAAAGTTGTCAATCAACACTCTCTGTCTGTGCTCTCTCTCTCTATGATCTCTTGATCTCTGATCTTTTCTCCTCTCTCCCTATTTTTTTTGGCCTCTTTGCCCTGTGACCAAGGGTCTCTATTTATAGAGATCAGCTAAATAATGGTCCAGTCGGCGTAAAAGCCAAACTGTGAAGAAAGTTGCATCTTTTACGCGACGGTTATAATAACTGCTACCCACGTTCAAATGACCCTCTGAATCTGCGTATGACACGTATCCCATTATGAGGTAACGCGTATAACTGCTTCTCGAAGATCATGGCATACAAGCCACGTAGGTAACTGCCCCTCGCGTAGAGATGGTTGGCGTAAAAGCCAAATAACTGTCTTGTTGGCGTAAAAGCCATATAGCTGTCTTGTTGGCGTAAAAAGCCAAGCAGTTGTCTTGGTGGCGTAAAAAGCCAAGTAGCTGTCTTGTTGGCGTAAAAGCCAAATAGTTGTCTTGTTGGCGTAAAAGCCAAATAGCTGTCTTGTTGGCGTAAAAAGCTAAGTAGCTGTCTTGTTGGCGTAAAAGCCAAATTCTGCGTAAAACTTGCTGCTGCATGAATAATAGATAACCAGCGTAAAAGTAGCCAATTATCCTTCTTGACTGAGGTATTGAGCGTATTGTGGGCCAAATAGCCTCATCACGTACCTTTGCCAATGTAGCCTGAGTTGGCGTATTTCGAGGAGATAGCATACGGCATACTCCTATAGTTGAAAATAGCCTGGTTGGCGTAAAATGCCAGGATGGTGATGTAAGCGTATTAGCCCTAGTTTTAGCTCTCCCAGTCATGACAAAATTATAAAGGATAGAACCAAATCTCGTGCATTTAATGCAGAGATATGCCTCAATCTCGTGCATTAAATGCCGAAATATGTCTCGAGCTCTGTACGAGAAACAACTTTTGATGTGGCGTCTGATTTTGTCTCATCTTGAGCATAAAAACTCATCTATGCCTGTGTAGAATAGGCAGCGTATTCCTTGAATGCGTAAAAATGACTTGTATCAAGGATATGTCACTAAACGACAGTCTAGGTCTCTGTGCAAAACTATCATCACAGTCGTTCTCTCGATCGCCGTGTAGTACTTTTGTCAGGTGTCAGGTTCACTGTTTTGTCTAACAGATTCATTCGAGGAATACGAAGAGTTTCTCGTACAACTTTACGCTGCATTAAAAACAAACATATTTTAAACTTTACGCAGGGAGGTATAGCAACCTTTTTACACCAAAATAGCCTTGGAACGCTGCTTTACGCAGGCAGCTCTGACGCTTTGCTTTACACCGAACAGCTCTGAAGTCCGGTTTTACGCGGACTGCTCTGAAGCTCTACTTTACGCCAAACGGCTCTGAGGCCCTGTTTTACGCGGACTTTATGTATGTTGGGGGTTTTTATTGTATAGTACGTAGATAATTCCCCAGCATATTTCATGCTTCTATAAGAACCCCTTCAAAGTTTTCAGACTTGGCTAAGTCTGAAATACTTTGAATAAGAATCATGAAATCATCACGCATTCACTGTCCTTCTCCTTCTGCTAAGTTCGTCAGGTTGACGTATGTAGAAGTTGTTGTATGGAGGGCTAAGTGAAAACAGCTCAACAGAACTTGACACATGTGGGTGTCATCCACGCAAGTTTTGTTGATTCTCTGTCCGAACTATCTCCCTTGAGCAATGACGAAGCAAGGCTGGAACGGGCCCGTACCAACATTCTAAACTCCAGGAATGAGAGGATGACTACTTTGGCGCAACAGATCCACGATTTAACTGCTCCTCCCTAATGATGTACTTCTTACTTTTTGCTTCTTATTTTCTCAGAGATAATAAAGATACATTTTCTGACTTTGTGGACCCATCACTTTAAAATATAAATGATAGGCTTAGATGAAAGTGATATAAGAGGTAATATGAACATGATATACTTTCGGTAAGGCTTGGCTGAATGTAAATCTATTCAGAGATAATATGAACCTGACAGAATATAATCCAACTAAATTTGTATACAAAACACTATCAGAGGTAATATGAACATGATAGGTTTACAAATTAGTTAAGCAGATCTATTCAGAGGTCATATGAACCTGATAGAATATGATACAGCTAACCTTTGTAAGTAGTATCGTCAGAATAAAATCTTTATCATACTCCATTAAGCAAAGGAGATCAAGCATAGTACCTCTTCGGGAATTTGCCGTTGATAGGAGTTTTTATCAAATCTCCATTAGGCTTGGCTAGTCTGTAAGTGCCATTTGAGAATATTGTTTTCAATCACATAAGGGCCCTCCATTTCCTTACGATTGTTTGTGTGAACTTCGGATATCGTACCAGAGGTAATATGGACGTAGTACAATACCGTGTTTGTTGAGGACATCCCACTGGAGGATTTTTGGTGGACCTATTATTTGTTGCGCATGTTGAGTGCAAATAATAAGTTTGAAACAAGCCCTATCAGAGATAATATGGACGTGATAGGTTTTGTGGGTAGTAAAGACATTCTGCTGGAGAATTTTTTTGCGGACCCATTACTTTTTGCGCACATTAGTGCAAGTAATAGGTTTAAGACAAGTCTTGATGCTTGTAAAATATGACTCTGTAGGGGTAGTGGAGAGACATATTTCTGTTGAGAGGTAATGTGGATTCGAATTATTCGTTTCCATTGCGGACATCCCACAGGGGGATTTTTGGTGGACCTATTACTTCTTGTGCATGAGAGTGCAAGTAATAAGTTTAAGACAAGTCCTGCCAGAGGTAATATGGACGTGGCAATTTTGTGGAACTAACACCACTGGCGTACTTAAAGTTAAGTATGGGTGCTAAGTTGAGATGACAACCGATATCAGAGGTAATATGGACATGATAATCGATAGCCGAAACTTGGAAGGTTTGCTCAGAGGTAATATGGATATGACAAACTCATCCTGAGAGAAATATTATGACAGCAGTTCAGAGGTATTATGAACGTGAACCCATGTCCGAAAAACTCATTTGAGGAGTGATTCGTTGAGTGTGGTCTATCTGAACATGAAGATAGACCAAAGGATCGCTCTGCTGGGGAGATTGATGGGACGATAGCTCAGAGAAAAATATGAGCATGGCTAGCGTCTAACGAGGTTGGTTTGAATAGTCACTGCGGGAGTGTGCAAGTAGACCCGAGGATTGCTCCGCTAGGGAGATTTTGAGGATCCATTGTCCATTGCGTATCCGGGACTCTTGGATACGGATGATGGCCTTTTACAAGAATTTGTGAAGAAGGAAAAAATGTTGCACATAGGCTCTTGCTGGGGATGAAGAACCAAGCGTTGATTTGTACCTCCGGGTTGTGGACTTATTACCCATGGCGTACCTTAAGTACAGATAATAAGCTGAAATGACTAGCACTACCAGGGGTTAGGTGAACATGATAGTAGAAAGTCGAAGAGAAGAACTTCACTCAGTGGAAATGTGGACATGGAAAATTTCTGAAAATATCTTACTCAGAGGTAATGTGGACGTGGTAAGATATGAATCGGTGGGGATAAAGAAAAATAGGACAGAGGTGGTGATACTTTTACCCTGTTGGAGAAAGTGGAGAGAGGTAATATGAACATGAACTAATCGATAGCAGCAACCTGGGAGGTTTGCTCAGAGGTCACTTGGACATGGCAAACTCAGCTGGGGGAAAAAAATGTTTGGGCAACAGTTCAGAGGTAATATGGACGTGAACCTATGTCCGAAAAATTTACTGGGGAGTAATTTGCTGAGTGGGGATAGACTTGAAGGTTGCTCTACTGGGGAGAGTTTTTAGGGACTCATCATCCGGCACTTTTTGAAGGAGCAAATTGCCACATGGGAGTGAGATCAATTTGCCGTGACCGTCTCCTTGCTATAAATGCAAAGTGATGGCTTTGGCATCGATCAGATCCTGGATTTTTCCTTTTTAGTACATAGCATGCCTTTGTGTGGTAATGAATGTACCGATGAAAGAGACAATATTCTGGGTCATCGACCTTGCCAGCCCTTTCAGGGTGTCTGATGTTGGGTAGCCGAAGCTTGTTTTCCTTCATCAATCTATTGAAGATTTCAATGATGTCATCATCTTTGAAGGAGAAAGTCCCCTTTGGCTTCTGGGCTTCCGATACCTGAGTCGTACGGTCTTCAGGGAAGATGGTCATAGTTGCATCATCTTCGGACTCAGAGAAAATTCTACCCCTAGCTTTGGATGCCGCTCTGTTTTGTCGAGGGAGACTACCCCCAGACATGTCGTTGTCTGGTTCTTCTTCTTCTTCTTTTTGTTTGACTTTGTCCACAGAAGTTGATTTAGAAGGACCTGCCTCTAGTATTATAGGATCAGACTTTGGAGGTTTGGAGTTTGCAAGAGATGCGGTATACCCTAACCCAAAATGAGCTCGTTGACAGTAAGGATAACTATGCAACGGTATTCTTCTGCCTTTTCTATAATTGAGGCCTTGCTTCAACTTCAAATCACAATCCATGTTTTGCATAATCTTTAAAGCTTGTGGGCTATATCTGTAGACTTGTATTTTTCCAATATCAGACTCGGGAGAGTTCTCTTGTACAATCGGTCTATTCTGCATTCGACCGAAGATCATTGGATGCTGATCATTGCGAGAGGTGGAACAATAAAGATAGAATCTTCACGTGGCTCATATGTCATGACGACATTAGATGTTGACGCTACTTTCCACACGATCTCCCCACGCTTGGTAGTTAGGGGCACTAAATCTTGATTTTGACCCCTGTCTTTGCGTTTCTGGATCAAGAAATCACGCAAATTAAGGGGATTAAGGGAAGAAGAAGAAGAAGGCTTATTCTGCCTTTTTGTAATCCCCCTGATTTTCAAGAATTTTTAAATTTGGATTTTCTGAATTTTCTGGAATTTTTCTTGGAATTTTCTGTAATTTAAATCAGGTGTTTTAAATATTAAAGGATTTTTAAATGTTAATAAATAATATTAAAATATTATGAAAATAATATTTTATGGTGTAAAATGAAAAACTGGACATAGGGGATTTTTCCGGGAATTTATTGGACCCCGGATGAATTTTTAAAAACCTAAAAACTATTATTATTTTTAATTATTTATTTATTTATTTTTATATAATAAAACCCCGCAACCCGGCCCAATTTCTCGGCCCAACCCGCTCCCCTACCGGGTCGGGTCGGGTCGGGTCCACCCGCCGCCCGACCCGCTTCACCCGAACCCGCATACCCGTTTGTGAATCCCCTCTTTCCCGACTGCTTCAAATCCCGCCGCCGGCCAACTGCCGCCCGCTCGCCTCCCTGCGCCGCCTCGCCTCCGCAACGCTCGCAGCGCCGCCGTCCCCACCTCTTCCTCTCCCCGCACTGGCTGCCGCTCCGCCTCCCTTAGTCTCTATATAAACCCGCCCGCTTCTCCGGTGACGTCGACCCCCGCCGGATCTCCCTCAACTGCTGCCAGCGCCGACGACGCTGCCTCCCGTCGACCTCCGCCTCACCGCCTCACGGCCAGCCCAGCCTCTCCCTCCTCCTCCCCGCTCGATGTCGATGGCCACCCGAGCCAGGCGTCGCTGTCAGCCCTAGCCCTCGCCTCACGGAATTCCGCCGACGCCGAGATCCGGTCAGCCGCTGCAGCACCACCCTCTCCGGCGAGGACTCGACACAGCAGGACACAGAAGCCCAGAACCCTAACTGCGGACACAGCCGGACACAGACTCGGCCGGACACAGAAACAGTAAAACCCTAGTTCTGGACACGGTTGGGAACAGTGTCGGACACGACACGGACACGGAGATACGCTGTTCATTGAACCCTGTTCAGGTACTTCCAACTTCCTGCTCGTAACCCCGTTTTCAATTCCGTCTTTTGCGTTGCGAACCCTGCATGACCCTCTCGGTGCCCGGACAAACCGCTCGGGGCATCGCGTCCTGTGGTGATCGCACACCGCGATCCAAAAACAGGAAAAAAACCAGACCCTGTTTCACCCCGGAATCGAGTACGTCCCGCCAAACGGGACGACTTGGTCACGTACGGTCTTCACCGATACGTCAGCGTCGTTGATACGGACGTGCGGGATTTCGCAGAAGCTGATTCGGATGTGCGTGCACACCGGAATCAGTACGTATCCGCGGACAATGGCCCGTATCCGACTTTTCTAAAACTTGCTGTAACTTAGTGTGTACACGTCGGATCGAGACGAAACTTGCTCCATCGGACTCGTAGCAATACGCTGGTCCTGTGGGTCAAGTTTGGTTCGATTCTGAGAACGTTGGAAAATCGCGTGTCGTGGGCCCCACAGGCTCCAACCGACGGGCGATTTTGAGAACGGCTCATCGGAATCCAATTCTGGAAGTTCCGTTGGGTTCGTATCATCGTTCCTGACCTGTTGACACTAAGTTGGACTGTTTTTGAGACCTTTGACCCTGACACGTTTTTCGGTACAAAGCGGCCCACATCTGGACCCCGCTTTGACCCAAAAATGACGTTTTTGCCCTTGTCTCCAAATTGGACTCAAGGACAGGCGTTTCTAGCTGATTAATATTTTCTGGATCTGATGGTGATGTTTGTTTCAGCAACCGGAGTACTGCCTGCAAACTTCTGCTAAGTCAGAGCTATAATTGGAGACAGAACCCAGACAAGTATACCTTGCCAAATCCTACAGTTTTGATACTTGTCTCCTGAATTTATTCTTCAATGTCTTGCAAGTTACTTGTACCATGTTTGCATGATTTTCAGTTGTTACTTCACTGTCATATATAGTTCTTGATGCTTGTTAATTTATTCCTGCTGCTCTAGTTTTATTTCATCGTTTTGCGTGCATATACATTATTTGCTCTTTCCTTGGATTACTACTTGTTCCCTAGACAATTGGTGATGGTATATGTGTACTCTACATTCCTGGAGTTGATTTGATTGATTTCTTAGTTCCTGGATGTTGTTATTGGACATTGACTACACTTGAGCAAATCTCGATTGTGAGTACCCATAGTACTGCAATAGAGAATTGTTCATTTGACTACCTCCTTCGTGAGCTCCCGTTGAGCTGCGAATGAGCCATACTATAGACTGTGAGTCCCCGTTGGACTGCTTTCTGTAGGATCGTGATCTCCCATTGAGATGCGGTTACCCCGATTGCTTGTAGTCAAGTCTGATAGCATCACTGGCATGCCGCTGTCTTAGATATAGTGCTTTCTCATGTCTATTTGCTTGTGTTTACTTTCTTCTCTATCTTGCATGATCATTACTATATTTGGCTCGTATTCTTTTGTATCTTGCTATGTCCCCTGAGGACCTGGTTTTGTTCTCCAGATTTAGCAGACGAGGAGTACCGCAGCTTACGGTTCGACACCTGACGAGGGTATGATAGCAGTTGATGGCCCTGCTTCTTAGTTACTTTCTAGCATATTTTCTTGTCTGTAATTTTTTTGTTATCGGTAGTGGATTTGTCTCCACCCGACTTAGTATTATTTCTTGCTGGACCTTCGACAGTAACTTTACTTTCAGCAATTATTTCATGTTTGATATTTTCATGTTGTTCTGTGGATGAGATTAGTAAACCCTGGACATTGTATTACAGCTTAAGTATGTCCCGATGGATCCATTAAATTGGGTTTGTCCATCGGTGCGTACTGCTGGCCATTGCCACGTGTCTAGTCCCTTGACATTTTGGGACTGGGGCGTGACACTTTTTTACATCAGTTGGAACGTGGAGATTAGGGACCAGAACCCTTTCCCTGCCATAGGAATACAGCAGTTCACCCATGTGAGTAGCATACGACCCATCATCTTTCTGAGGAGCGTACCTTCCCATGAAACGAGTATTCTTTATACGGACGGGCCTATCCTGGCGTAATCTGGAGTTTTGCACAGGTTCGCGTAAAACAGGAAAAGTCTGCGTAATCTGAAGAGTGGGCAACTTCTTCACTTGGTGGCGTACAAGCCTAGAGGTTGGGAGATTCGTCACTTATTTTTCCTTGATGTGATCAAAGGGACCATCTGCCTCATCATAGATGGGAGATATATTTTTACGCGGAGGGCGCGTTTAAAAATTTTGAATTGGCGCCGAGGCCTTGTCAAAAATTTTGTCTGCCACGTCACAGACGGGAGACGAAATTTTACGCGCAGGGCGCGTTCTAGACTTCTGGATTGGCATTGAGTCATTGCCAAAAGTTTTGTCTGCCACGTCACAGACGGGAGACGAGATTTTACTCGCAGGACGCGTTCTAGACTTCTGGATTGGCACTGAGGCATTGCCAGAAGTTTTGTCTGCCACGTCACGGACGGGCGACATAGTTTTACGCGCAGAGCACGTAGGCTGTATTTTCACAACCTTGTTTATCAGAGAAGGAGAGCTTGCTGGAAGGGTAAATGACGTCTTGGGCATCCAAACTTTACGCAGATTCCTGTTGTTCCGGACAGAGGGGGAACGAGAGCTATCCCCTGCACGAAGCATGTCTTTATAAGCAGATTGGTCGAATTAGACGACCAAGGTCTTCTTTGTCGATCCGACGGCTACCGCATCATGTTGAGCAATTGTCTTCTCGTCAAAAGAGAAAGTCGTCCCCAGCAGAGTCGCCATCTTGTGTTTGAATAAACAAAAATGAGAGAAGAAGAGGATTTGTATGAAACCTTTCTTTTTTTGTTTACAAACAAGAAAAAGAGTAAAATTAATCCTATACGAGAATGTTAAGTACAATAAAAATGATTCTGGGAAAAAATTACTATAGGAGTCTGATCTGCAGTCGATCACTTTGTCCCTTGGACCATAGATGAGGAAGAAGTGTTGTAGAAGAAGAAGAAGCTTCAAAGATTGCAGGAGGGATTGAATTCTCGTTGCCAAAGTTGTCAATCAGCACTCTCTGTCTGTGCTCTCTCTCTATGATCTCTTGATCTCTGATCTTTTCTCCTCTCTCCCTGTATTTTTTTAGCCTCTTTGCCCTGTGACCAAGGGTCTCTATTTATAGAGATTAGCTAAATAACGGTCCAGTCGGCGTAAAAGCCAAACTGTGAAGAAAGTTGCATCTTTTACGCGACGGTTATAATAACTGCTACCCACGTTCAAATGACCCTCTGAATCTGCGTATGACACGTGTCCTATTATGAGGTAACGCGTATAACTGCTTCTCGAAGATCATGGCATGCAAGCCACGTGGGTAACTGCCCCTCGCGTAGAGATGGTTGGCGTAAAAGCCAAATAACTGTCTTGGTGGCGTAAAAGTCATATAGTTGTCTTGTTGGCGTAAAAAGCCAAGTAGCTGTCTTGGTGGCGTAAAAAGCCAAGTAGCTGTCTTATTGGCGTAAAAGCCAAATAGCTGTCTTGTTGGCGTAAAAGCCAAATAGCTGTCTTGTTGGCGTAAAAAGCCAAGTAGCTGTCTTGTTGGCGTAAAATCCAAATTCCACATAAAACTTGCTGCTGCATGAATAATAGATAACCAGTATAAAAGTAGCCAATTATCCTTCTTGACTGAGGTATTGAGCATATTGTGGGCCAAATAGCCTCATCACGTACCTTCGCCAATATATCCTGAGTTGGCGTATTTCGAGGAGATAGCATACGGCGTATTCCTATAGTTGAAAATAGCCTGGTTGGCGTAAAATGCCAGTATGGTGATGTAAGCGTATTTGCCCCAGTTTTAGCTCTCCCAGTCATGACAAAATTATAAAGGATAGAACCAAATCTCGTGCATTTAATGCGGAGATATGCCTCAATCTCGTGCATTAAATGCCGAGATATGCCTCGAGCTCTGTACGAGAAACAACTTTTAACGTGGCGTCTGATTTCGTCTCATCTTGAGCGTAAAAACTCATCTCTGCCTGTGTAGAATAGGCAGTGTATTCCTTGAATGCGTAAAAATGACTTGTATCAAGGATATGTCACTAAACGACAGTCTGGGTCTCTGTGCAAAACTATCATCACAGCCGTCCTCTCGATCGTCATGCAGTACTTTTGTCAGGAGTTAGGTTCACTGTTTTGTCTGACAGATTCATTCGAGGAATAAAAAGAGTTCCTTGTACAACTTTATGCTGCATTAAAAATAAACGTATTTTAAACTTTACGCAGGGAGGTATAGCAATATTTTTACGCCAAAACGGCCTTGGAGCGCTGCTTTACGCGGGCAGCTCTGACGCTTTGCTTTACACCAAACAGCTCTGAAGCCCGATTTTACGCGGACTACTCTGAAGCTCTACTTTACGCCAAACGGCTCTGAGGCCCTATTTTATGCGAACTTCATGTATGTTAGGATTTTTTACTGTATAGTACGCAGATAATTCCCCAGCATATTTCATGCTTCTACAAGTGCGAGCAGGCCGTGCTGTCCAAATCATCCGACCAATCGGACTAAGGAAGACGACATTATTGCTCCAATCGAGCTATCTCAGTACTGCTCTGAACGAACACCTAATTTCCATCAAACTCCGCTAGCAATCTGCACATAAAACCAACTCAAATCAATACTCGTTCCCAAATCCAACAAATCAAAATGTAACCAGCTATTGTCTTATTTATTCTGACTCAGCGTAACGCACCGTGCGGTTGTGGGACATTACATAATATACCACTTAGAATCAGGTTCGTCCCTGAACCATACTAGTATCCATCCTTTACTAGCATGCCGCAATCGAATTCCATAACTCTGCTCTATGCAACTCACATTCTCTCGATCCATACTCAGCATCTCGCTTGCGATGAACACTCGCACAAATTCCATATTCCCACATCCTCCTTGCAGCTCAATACGAATTCTTCATATCGCTTAGTTTTGGATCGTACACATATTTAAGACGTCCCTGAAATACATGCATTTCAGCCGAGCTTTGCGATAGCAAATTTGGACAAGTTAAAAAGGTATCTTTATGTCCGAGGCATCCATTTTGTTTTACTCTCAATTGAACCAATCCTGACGTTCATTCCAATATATTTGCACAAGCGCTATCCTCAAGTATGATAATTTCCTACTGACTCAATTTAGTTCATGTTCCAACTCGATCCATCCAACTATTCCTGAATCCACGCTAGCACCATCTCCAAATATATTATCTTTTGCACCGAACGATCATCTCAACTGATACTACCCCAGCTAGACGACTTACCCAAATATCAAACTTTGCTTTTAGATCATCTCAGCCCAACACATTTTCCTCAATCTCAATACCTCGCTAGGTGAACATCTATATTGAGGTTCATGTGATCCACAAAGATCTCGCCGCCACGCCAAAGGGATAGTGTCACCACGACTTCAATGTGGACACACTCGCCATAATTCCAAGGTTGCGCATGGAATAGTTATTCGTGCTGCTTCCACTGTCTCGAAGCACAGGATATCACCTTTGCCTTCTGTACGAGCACGCATCCCAGACTAAGTTTTAATGCATCTTGTAGATCTGAGGCACATCTGTCCCTTCCAGTATTGCAATAATCTGATCTGGACGAGCCGCTGCTTTAACTTCACAAGCTAGTTTCACAGTCGCCAATTCATATGAATGATATTCCCTTCCGGGGCACGACGAGTCAGAGGCGATGCTATCTTTAAAAATCTGCGACTCCGAATCTCATCAGTTGACTTAGGCCATTCCCACCATGGCTCCGATCTTCTGGCTGCTTCTTCAGCTGAAGGCTATCCCAAGGATCTCTCAAATCCAACACTCAGTCAATAGGCCAATCTCCAACACACACTACTCATATCTGCCCTCGACACATTTTCAAATGCACCGTCGCAAGGGTCGTTCTATGGGTCTATAATATTCATCTCTGATTTGTCGGTCAAGTCGCTAGGGTCAGCTGTCCCGAAGCTACATTCGATAATTGTAAGTCATCACGATGGACAGTTACTAAGAACCATGCTATATCTCCTCTGCAAATCCGAGCCATAATCTAACCATTCCATCCGAGCGAACTTTCGAATCCGAGCACTTCATGCACTACCTCTGACGATCTGTCAACCAAACATCGCTTAACTACCTAGAATCTTACTATCTATCCAAGCCACAATTCGAGAACTACGCTCGTTGAAACCATCTTCCATCGATCCGTCGTTCTATCCTGAATCCATCAATTTTTTTTCGAACTGCCATGTTCGACTTCTCGCACTACCACTTGTAATAATTTTCGAAACTAAAGACTTGCTCCAGTTTATATTTGTTTGCCGCGTTCCATAATGCACGTCCAACTTGCTCGAGCATCACAGTATTTTGCTCAAATATTGCTCTCTGATTTAGCTATCTTCAAATGTCTATCCGCCATAATCCTGCTCTCGTATCCATTCCTTAGCCCGTCTTGATTTCTCTATGTTCTGATTAGTTCACACACTCTCAATGACTCGTGCATCAGTTCCAACATAAATCTCAAATCCATATTGCCAATACTTGTTGCCTCAATCCGTCTCAGTACTGCAAGTTAACTTCCAATCTGACTCAACATCAACTAGACTTGCTCCATGCCCGTTCATGTTTTCTGGGGAATCCATCTTCCATTGTTGCACTATTTTTGCCAAATTTCACTTCCGTTAAACCTGAGTCAAACTTCTTGAGTGCCAATATCCAAAATCCTTTAAGTCCGTGTGAAACCATTGCATTGCCCCTCCAAACCATATCGTGTTTCATTGCTCAACCAACAGTTCCAATGTGTTTCCAAAATTTGTAGTCCGAGCTCACTATCCTTCGAGTCACCCATCGCTCGCTCAAGCGTACCCCAACTGTTCGTTCCTCATGCTCAACTCTCTATTTGCATTCATGAATGCTCCACCGAACTCCCAAATCGTGCAAGCGAAATCCGATATTCATTTTTCCATCCGAACAATCTCAATTGTTTGTAATGCATTGTCTGCCTCAATCCTTCAAATTTCCAAACACTCTTTCTATCTGTTTATTTCGATCTCGTCCATCACCCAAGTCCAATGATACTTTCATTTGCACAAGTCCGTTCTCGATTATGCTTAACTCAATATTCGTTTGCTCTATTTTTATTCTTCCTAACTCAGCTGATGTGCACCAACCAACTTATATTCTTGTTACCCGAGTCCGTTGAGACAATTTACATTAATGTCTATCCAAAATATTTCAATGCTTTGCTCACTATGTGGTATCCTATATACCACTCCGAATCAAGTCGCTACTCGCATTACGATTTCTTGCACTGATCCAAGATCCGTTCGAACCATCCCTTATGCGTGATCCTGCCATCCCCAACTCAAGTCTGACACGAAACTCAGCCAATTCTTTAACCATCCAACTCTTTCCATCAATCTCGCTATGCAACTTGTGCTATGTTCCATTCTCAATGCTTCCAGCTATTCTCAAACCGTCTGATACTTTCGCAACACGAGCAATCTCGTGCATCGAGCTCTCTTCCAAGTAATCCAACCCAATACTCAACTGTTCCTTATATTTGTTGTACGAGCAACTCGTGCAATGCTATCCTGATATTCCCAAGCCAAACTCAAACCTGCTCAGCTAATGCACCACACGAGCAACTCGTGCAACGCTCTCTGTGATATACCCAGTCAAAAATCAAACTTCCATCCAACACATTCGCTACACGAGCAACTCGTGCAACGATCCATTCTCAATCGATGCTTCTACTCAAAACATGCCGCATAACCAATCTCGTATGCCAACCAACTGATCCACTGATGCAATCAGAAACTCCCCGAATGACAAGCAAGGGCAACCAAAGCAATGACACACCTCTCAACTTGCTGCACAAATGCAACAACGCCACCCAACTTGCTGCACGAATGCAACAACGCCTAACGATGCTAAGCGATCAAACAAAAACCAACAAAAGCAACGCAACGAAGCACAACATGCAGCCACAACCAGCAATATATAGACTTATTGCATGAAATATCTAATGCGACACCGATTAGAGCCAAGAGCTAAACAACACACGGAAGCTATTTAGAGTTTGTGATAAAACGAAGGACCAAGTCCGAGAAAATGAACCAGGCGCTCTGATACCAATATGTCATGCCCCAATCTACCGCAAGCTCAATAGTCCCCGCTGAATGTGAATCACCATGTTGCAGCTCTCCCGTAGGACAATTGTTCTCATCGGGACGTGATACTGTACGAGTCTGGAGTTGCGCTCGTACAAGGCGATGTTGTCAAACACCAAAGTTATCATCGAAACGACCAAGTTGCAGCAAAAGTCAAGTATTGTGTACCAAGCACAGATCAGAGTATACGCAGCGGAGCTCTCGATAGGGTCCAAATAAAATGCCACAAAGGCGATGCAATACTCTTGCTCTTTTCTCTAGCCCACAAGGTACTTACAGTTCATACATCATGTCTCCTATATCCAAGCAGCGCCACTACACCTGCGTACCTGAAATAATGTCCACAAACGTGGGTCAGTACACAGCCGTACTGGTGAGCGGGGTAACCCACTCGTCTAAGCTGACACTAAGTAAAATAGTGAATGCAAACAGTTATATGGTAATCTTTCTAGTTTAATCCTAGATTCATTTCATGGCATAGGGATGACATGTTATGGAAATCTATAAAAAAGATTAAGCATGCAAGCATTCAACTCAAACCAATCGACAAGCAATAAATAACCAACTCGAAGGAAACTAGCATGCAAACCATCCAACTCAAACCCAAGCAACACGAGAACCTATCGAACCATTTCCAAGCCTCAATATCCATCCTCAATCCAAACCTTACAATCCAATCTCGATATGTACACTCTTGTCGAGGCAAGGTGGCCGCCGCCTACACGAAAGTACAAACCAACCAAAATAAAGCAAACCAACTCTTATCTATATGAAGTCACTGGCCAAACCATAAAGGACGTTGATCGGACTAATCAATAGGCAGTTCTACCCGATCCAGGCCTGGTAGCTAACCCGCCTGGTCGTATCAAACTACCGGCACCGCGCCCAAGACGTGTTACCATTGTCTCCTCCATGGCCGAATGGTCCCGGTGCCCCGGAGCCTATCCCGTTCGAGGAAACGAAACCTTGTGCAACACAGGTTGTCCGTGACATGCAGACACCAAGTAGGTATAACGAGAGGATCGAACATTCTCGCCCCACCAAGCGATCATAGACTCATCCAACCAAAATCCAACTAAATATCCATAATCATTCTCCAACATATAGCCCAAGGCACAAATCTCAAGTTATCTCCATAGGCACAATGCCGTCTCTCGACATAGTGTTTCCAATTGGTGCAACACCCCTCGCTCAAAACAATCCCATGGCACAATGCCCCAACAGTGGCACAATGCCCTCACCGATGCAGTTATTCGGTTTTGAACCGCAACTGCACGCTTTGCTTGACAAAGCGCCCAAATGATACTCGTGCACTGATGCCCGCTCGCTCGCCCGAATTCCCGATGTTCCAACCAAGATATTCCAACTGTCCAAGCATAATTCCATATATCTCTCCAACTGCACCAAATGTATATAATCCAACTCTAGCTCCAACTATCCATACGCGAAAACCAAACAAGCCACAAACCTATCCAAAAAAATAACGTACACTCTATGCACGTTCCCAAGTTTCAGTCTAAGTGTTCAAGCCTTTACATGTGTTCCATATTATTAGTCATGAAGGAGTAGAGGAGAAGGGACAGAGCCCACTCACATAGTTTAATTCTGTTAAGCATCATGTCCTGCCGATACGGCCGATCCCTTGAACCCGTGGTCCGATACAAAGCACGATCTACTCAATTGGTATGACCGTGCTCTCCAAATCATCCGACCGATCGGACTAAGGAAGACGGCATTATCGCTCCAATTCAGCTATCTCAGTACTGCTCTGAACGAACACCTGATTTCTATCGAACTCCGCTAGCAATCTGCACATGAAACAACTCAAATCAATACTCGTTCTCAAATCCAACAAATCAAAATGTAACCAGCTATTGCCTCATTTATTCCGACTCAGCGTAACGCACAGTGCGGTTGTGGGGCGTTACAAACGGTTTGAAGCAACAGGCTCCCGCGGGACTCCGAATCTGCTCCATATATATATATATATATATATATATATATATATATATATATATATATATATATAGAGAGAGAGAGAGAGAGAGAGAGAGAGAGAGAGAGAGAAAGTCAATTTTTGTTTACCCACAAATATTAGGATGTTTGTTCACCCTCCAATAGAAAATATATACGTGGCATTTTTATCCAAACAAAACCATCTTGCAAGTGATTTTGTTCACCAACCAAAGTGGTTTTGATTTTGAAAATACCATGTGTACATTTTCTATTAGAGGGTGAACAAACATTCTAATATTTGTGGATGAACAAAAATAAATTTTATATATATATATATATATATTCTCTTTTAAGTATATTATTTTGTTGATTTCAAAGTTATATAGTTTTGTATATTAATTAATATAAATACTAGTTGATTTTACCGAAAATTGTCCCAACAAAATATTTCTATCAGCAATTAACTGACTAGAAATTGTGGATATATTGATGATATACTTAATCACTATTGTTATAATTAATTCTATTTCTATCAGCAAATTTTACTCTAAACCCCCTCTTGGTTTTATCAAAAAATTAGTGTCAATTTTTTTTAGTGACTCAACAAAATATATTCTACAGGATTCAAACAACAATTTTTGCCGTCTACCAAATAAAATAGTGAATGACACATTCCAGTGTGTGTGGATGATAGAATATTATCGTTGGATGGATATGGACTTTTATGGCAGAAATTTGCATACTTTAGTTAGTTATTGAATAAAATTAATTGATGTTTGAGTGCCGATGTTGGTTAGGATCGGATTTCGAATTTAGAAGAGTTGTGCACTTGATTTAAAGAGAAACTTAATTAAGGAAGTATTTAATAGCTAATTTGATGTACCATCGAAAGGTTGAATCAATTTACATTTATTAGAATGGAAAGAGTTTGAATTTTAATTGGTTAAAAAAATGAAAAGAGTTTGATTAGAATATTATTTTTTTTTATTTAAAAATTTGAATGGAGACTTATTAGGTATATTCAGAATTCATTTAGAAATTCCATTAGAAATCAATCGAAGGATAATGAAGATTTATGAAGAAAATACTAGAAAAATATTTGAAATGATTTGGAAAATAATTGAGGAAATTTGATATGAATTGATATGTTTTAATAAGAATTTATTTTGGTTTGGTGTAATGGATTACAGTATAGAATTAGTGAGAGGGAGGGGGTTTTCTAGTATAGGATAATCAATGACTAGGATTATTTAAGAATTGAATGATTTCTATTTTTTGGATATTTGATTTGATTTGTGGAGGAGATTGACTAGGATTATTTAAGGATTGAATGATTTCTATTTTTGGAAATTCAAATCATGGAAGAAATGGTGTCTGGTTCCTGGGCTCATTATTATTATTATTATTATTATTATTATTATTATTATTATTATACTAAGCTATTACAATTAAATACTAAAATAGAAAAATGGTCTATAGCTAGTTAACTATAATTTAGATCATTAGGAGACAAATATTTATATAAGGTAATAATAATTTAAATAAAACCATAATAATAATGAAAAATTTTAAATGGATAAAAAATCTAAAATTTAAAAGAAATTTTTTGAAGTGGTCTACAGTCATAATCAATTCCTAAAATAGAATATTTAATTTAAATTCTAGTGAATGCAGAATATTGCAAACGAAAAATTTATTGTACCGATAATAAATTTATATCAATTAAATATACCGATAGAAGTTTGAATATTTTTGAAATTACGATACATATCGCCAACTGATTTGGCGAAAATATGAAATAATTTTTTTTTTTAATTTTAAAATTTTTGCCAACTGGGTTGGCAAAAATTTGGGTTTGCCAAATTTTTGCCAACCGAGTTGGCGAAAATATGCCAATGGTTTTTTTATTTTGGGTTTTTTTCGTTTTTTTTGTTTGTTTTTTAGGTTTTTTTTGTGTTTAGTTTTATTTAGGTTTAGTTCTATTTTACAAAAGTTGTTGTAGCAATAATTTTTTTTAAATAAATTAGAAAAAATTACAATTTAACATGCAAAATAAAATATGTTATCATTGAACACAAATAAACAACAAAAATCTACCGTAAGAATATTACGTCTGCCGTCAAGTAAACTTCGAACGGTAATAACTATTTGTTTTAAAATTATTTTTCGTCAAACAATAGGTCGATTTATATGTTTTCGACAAGAGTAACACAATTCGTGTAGAGAAAATTTTCATCCGAACTAAGACGTACATGTTACAGGCAAAAATATAAAATATAAAACTTTAAAGTATCATAACTTTTGACCGGGAGATCGAAACAAGGTCCAGTTTGTGCCAAAATGACCGTATGGAAAAGTACTTCGAGATAAATTATTTCACCATTTGACGGACTTCCAAAATTTTTAGAATCGCAAAAAAATGATGTTTCGACCTCCAAATTTTACTTTCGGTAATTTTATTTTTGATTTTTTTAGAGAAAATTTACTGTACCGATAATAAATTTATATTAATTAAATATAACGATAGAAATTTAGAAAAATTTTAAATTCCGATACATATCGAAATTATGGAGAACTTGATTTTCGCCAACTGGGTTGGCGAAAATTCGACTTTTTGGCGGAAATAGACAGATTTTCGTCAACTGAGTTGGCAAAATTTTGGGAGCCCCCGACGGTACCACCTATTCGCATATCTTGACTACTCCATCAGCACCGATGCCATCTCAAGTGGAGGACAGTCAAGGAGGTGGTGATGATGCGGCTCCGGAGAATACACGAGAAAAGAGGGACTGACTCAATCTAAGAGAGATTGATCGTCCGAACTATCGAGAATTAGCCAAGAATGGTCGATGAAATTTTTATATTAGTTACTATTAACATACGGACTTACTATTAACATACCTAGAAAATAAACCTAGAAAAACAAAAAAACAAAAAACAAAAAAACCACAAAGAAAAAATAACACAAAAAAAAAAAAAAAAAAAACCAAACCAAACAAACCCCTAAACAAAAAACCAAACCAAAAAAAAACCAAGGACCCAATTATCGTCAACTCGGTTGGCGAAAATTTGGTTTTTGGATTTTTTTTTTTTTTTTTTGCCACGTCGGATTTTTGGTCGAATTTTCGCCAGCTGGGTTGACGAAAATCAAGTTGTCCGAATTTTCGCCAACCCAACTAGCGATTCCTATCGTAATTTCAAAATTTATCAAACTTCTATCGCTATATTTAATTAATATAAATTTATTATCGGTACAGTAAATTTTTTGTATTGCTATTGAATGCTATTTTAGGATAAAATCAATTTGCAACTCAAAAGATGTGCGGTTCAAAAAATCCATTATGCATTCCTAAAAAAATTATATTTAATTAAGTTACTAATAAATACATGTCTAAAAATATACGTACAATTATACTAGTAAACATAAAATATAGTAGAAATTAGTGTGTATATATATATATATATATATATATATATATATATATATATACAAAATCCAAATAAGAAAATTTATATATTTTGACAGGAGGATCTTTCCTTTCTTTCCGGCCTCCTTTAATAAACAGCTTTTATATATATATATATATATATATATATATATATATATATATATATATATATGAGACGAATGTTTATTTTATTCTTGTCATTGTTTGCATAATATTGGGGAAGGATATAATATGCAATTCATTGTCATCGTCTTCCTCTTACTTCTCTTCTCTTTCTTTTATCTTCCCGTTCATGCAATAGAAGAATCGCTCCACCCTCATAAGGAATTTGGTATCTCTCTCTCTCTCTCTCTCTCTCTCTCTCTCTCTCTATATATATATATATATATATATATATATATATATATATATATATATATATATATATATATATATATATGTTATGTATATTATTTTGATGATTTCATTGTAATATAGTTTTGTATGTTTACTAATTGAAATATTAGTTGATTTTACCGAAAATTGTCCCAACAAAATAAAAAAAATTAATGTCAATTTTTTTTTTGGTCATTTCTAAAGATACATCAATATGTGCTCAGGACAGTCCAATTTTTTTTCTTTTTATTTATAAATTTGTTGTCGGAAAATTTTATTTTGTGCTGTCCATTTTTTTTAGAATTGTCATATTTTTTGACAGTCCTAATAATTTGAAGGACTGTCAAAATTATTGACAGTCCTAACAATTTGACAGTCCTTCCAGTAGGACTGTCTCCTTCCAAAATGATATATTATTTAGGACTGTCCATATTTTTGACAGCTCTTCCAATAAGAAAGACTATCAAAAAATTTGACAGTCCTTAGAATAATATCTAGGTAGACGAAACGTGCGGCCGCGCACGAGGGTGAGTGCCGCTGCTGCTGCGGAGTAGGAGTAGTAGGAGTTGGAGCCGCTACTACTGCGAAGGAGGAGGCCGACGACGAGGACAACAGACCCGTCTCCTCGGCCTGCCGCCGCCTCCTACTCCTTCTCCCGCATCGCCTCCTCCTACCTCCGCCGCCGCCTCCTCCTCCCGCCGCCGCCTCCTCTTCCTCCTCCTGCCGCCACCTCCTTCCGGTTGGATTAGAGTTTTGGGAGGTTTGGGAGAGGATGGATAGTCCAAAATAATTTTTGGATTGTCCTGAATAAAATTTTATAAAATTTTGAGCTGCTACTGAGTAATAGATTATCTGGAATATATGTTGATGTACCTTTAGAAATGAATGACCTTTTTTCTCTATTGCTCAACCTTTTATTTTTCAGGATTCAAGCAACAAACTTTGTCGTCGTACCAAATGATGTCCTTCCTAACTAAACTTAGAAAATTTTCAAAAACAAAATAAAATAATGTCAGAATTATTTCTCTAATTAATTCATATACGTAAATTTTTGCAATAATCTCAATTATTTATGCAGTTGAGATTCTTTTGTATAAAAAATTCAAAACTGTCCATAAAATTTCTCCTATAAATAGCCCCAAATCTCAACCGCCCCCTAAATTCCAAGGGCTGAGAGGTAGAGTAGAGTTCTCTCCCCTCTTCCCTAGAGGAGAAAAATACGAATCCTTAATTTGTAGCCATATATTCTAATATATGTCCCAGGTTGGCAAAATATAAAGTAATTAATTAGTAGTTTAATTAATAAATAGACTTCTTTTAATATATACTAGTTACTTTCACGTGTATTATACGTAAAAAGAATAGATTATTTATACTAACTATCCCTATATTTTGGATTTATAACACGAATATCCCTGCTTTTAAAAAAAGTTAAAATGACCACCCATAATTTTTGTTTTATTACACAAGATATCATTACTTTAAGATAAAAATAAAAAGTTATAACACTAACTATCCCTATATTTAAAAAAAAAATTCTAAAGGGAGGAGAGGGGTGGTCAGTGTAATTTATTTAAAAACATGGGTAACCAGTGTTATAAACCAAAAACATATAAATAGTTGGTGTAAATAACCCAGAATCTATGATATTATTAAAAAATTAGATAAAAATTTAAATTATGTTAGTATATTTTAAATATAATTTGAATATATTTTAATTATAATTTATCATAAATATGTTTTTAGAATTTTGGATACACGTTTAGTTAGATAATATTTAAATATAATTTATATATTAAATATATTTTAGGTTTTATATATGTTCAGGTAGTTAGAAGGATTTTAGATTTTTAATGTGAGAAGAGAACTAATTTTTTAATTTTCTTTAAGATAATTATTGATGATAGCTTAGACGATTCACTTTTTGAGCCGCATTATATAGTAGAAGATAAAAAGATGTGCAAATTATATATATTTTTTGATAAAGACAATGACAATGTACCCATCAAGCACCATTTACAAATACAATGTTATTAATTATGCCAGGCTTGAAGGATTAATTTGCAACTAAATATCATCGACTTTTCTCGATTTTCAAGTTGCTAGTCTAAATTATTGCAATTTATAACAATTTTTTTTTAAACTTTCTTTACTTTATAACTTGCTATTCGATGCCGTTTACAATAATATTTTTTTCCTATTTTCCTATTTCTTAATGATATCATAACTTATCATCATAGGATAAAAATTCGATAATTTTGCTATTTGTAAATCCGAGAAAGTTCAGAGTATTTAGATGCAAAATCCCGTTTTAAGAAGAAAAAAAATTATTTCGTGCTAGGTTCCGTTTCTGGCCAAGCCAAGCAAAATTTCTTTTGTCGTGTATTGTTTAGGTCTATTTAAAAATCCCGTTTTTGGGTGTTTATGAACCCACCGTTTATGAAATATTTTAAAAATTATTGTTTGTTAATTTTTTTGAGTCACTGATTTTGGCTGGATCAAAATTTTTACAAAATCTGCGTAATATAATTTTAGGTGTCTTTATAAACACCCTAAATCGAACAACAATATATTTTAATTATAAATACTAATATTTTATAATTTTTTGAGCAATTTTTATTATTTTATTATATTTATATCCTCATAAAAAATATTTAATTATAACTACTAATATCGTACGAAATTTTTTTTTTTTTCATCTGTGTTTCTCTTCCACTTCTTCCAAATTCTGGCTACTTTCTCCGATAAGTTGTTAAAATATTTTTTCTACTTTCATCCAGACGTTTATATTGTTTTATGAGTTTCTATTATTTTGATTAAATTGTCCAAACTTCTCTTCTAATTTTATCCAGACATTTCTATGATTTCGTATATTTCTATATGGACACCCCCCCCCCCCCACACACATATATATATATATATATATATATATATATATATATATATATATATATGTGTGTGTGTGTGTGTGTGTGTGTGTGTGTGTGTGTGTGGATCCAATGGTCGGGAGAGATAGTGCTCCCGCGGGACTCCGCAGACGGAATTCCGATCCGCTCCCTATATATATATATATATATATATATATATATATATATATATATATATATATATATATATATATATATATATATGATCCGGTTCAAAAGTTTCGCTTATAAAGTCCTCAAAAAGTCTCGTCATTTTTAGTCGTTTGATCGTCATTAAGTCATCTAATCTTGACCGTTAGTTTGATCAAAAGTCAAGATTAGATGACTTAAAGCACCATCCAACGGACCACAATGACGAAACTTTTTGGGGACTTTATAAGTGCGGTTCTTGATCCGGATCCATATAGGGAGGGGATTGGGAGTCCCGTTTCCGGAACCCCACCGAAGTTCCGCTCTCCCCAACCGTTGGATCGAGCGGGGTCTCGCCAGGACCCCCTGATCCGACGAACGAGTGTGGAGGCATGACTTTGACGGAGATCTGCTTCCATATATATATATATATATATATATTATAGACTTTTGCTTAATTGGCGAGACATGGTCTTGTATTGCTCTCATACCATATTTAAAGTTCTCGACACTGCACAAAAACTTGAAAGTTAGGACGAGGGTCGAGGGTTAAAATATCTATATTACTTCCAAAAAAAAAAAAAAAAAAAAAACACTTTTTGGTTTTTTTATTCGTGTTCATAACAAGCTTCTTGAGATTGACGTCATATTGCTGCTACATCTATTTGCAGTGGAGGAAAGTGCAACTGTCGTCACGGAGCTGGAGGGTGCCTCTAGAGGTGGTTTTAGAAGCTTACGTGGCGGTGGTGGCGGAGATCCCGGCGGTTTTGGTGGCGGCAGTGGCAGTGGTTCTAGTTATGGAGGCTGGTTTGCTGGTTGGTACGCTGGTCACATACTCAGTGCTGCAAGCTGCACATGTGGTTGTTCCGTCGCTAGCATGCTCGTCGCCACCGCGCTTGGAATTCTCATCTTAGCTTAGTATTAAATTCTCTTTATATTAGGTTTATGTTGATTGCAAGATTTACAGTATAATGCTCTGTTTGATGCATACTATAGGTATACTCTTTATATTAGGTTTCTATTGATTGCAAGATTTACAGTATAATGCTCTGTTTTAGGTATATGTCTTTTTATTGACACTAGTTCTTTATTTAGTAGTTATATGATATCTGAAAGGAGGCGACCAAAGGCTTGGAATTATGGGAAGCAAAGCTTCAACAAGCAAGTCCTGACTTCAAACAAAGATGTTCACTTCATTGATTTGAGTCCACTTTACCAGAAGAATAGTTATCTTCCTCGTGTCGACCAGGAGTCGGTTAACTAGTCAAGAGAGAACTTTCAGGACTAAGACGAAACCAAAAGGTTCCTACCAGTGCTGTGACTCTCCCTTATAATCCTCTCTCTCCTTTAATCAAACTGGTCAGACTCTATAGACTAATTAGCTGTGTTATCCGAGATCAAATCTTAATTAAAGTAAATTAAAAAAAAGTTGCCAAAAAAGTTGCCACCAAGACTCGAATTAAGAACCTCTAATGTAAAGGTCTAACACACTAACCACTGCACCACAATTATTTTGTCTTTAAAGAGCCTCATGGTACATACTAGTTCTATATTAGATACAAGATTATTAATATATAAATATTTAAACTAATTTTTTGGGGCCTTTCTGGTCCGTGGGTCCTGGACGGTCGCTACTTTGATAGTTTCTTGTATATCACTAATAGATAATATAGTAAAATTTTAAATAAATGTTATATAGATAACAAATAGTTATTTCGTTATCATTTAAATTATATATTTATTATCTGTATAAAAACCTATATAGATAATTTGTTATTTAAAAGAAATCAAACAAATTATTTTATATATACAAATTTCAAATATAAATTACATAGATAATTTTGTGTATAGATAATAACAAATTATTTATTAGTGATATCAATAAAATATCAATTTTAAATTTTAAATTGTAAATCTAAAAAACTTGTTAGTGGTACACAAAACTTTATTTTTTTTATATTGCAAATAGAATTTTTTAATAGACAAATTATCTATTAGTGATATCAAAAAATATATTAATTTCACTATATTATCTATTACTATTATTTCAAGAAAAAAGTATATATTTTTATATATTTTTTGACATAATCGTGATATTAATTTCACTATATTATCTATTCGTGATATATTATCTATTAGTGATATTAATTTCACTATATAATTTAATAGTGATATTATAAAAAATATTTGATTTATTAATATTACAACATTTAAACCATATCATTTAAACTGACGATATCTTTTAAACCACATAATTTAAACAAACCAAAGCAAACCCTAAAATTCTATTTCTTCCGGACAGATCGGGTGGAATTGGACCTGCCAATCCCTTTGACGAAAATTTTATTAGTTGATTTTTTTTTTTTTAGCCTATTTGTTAAAAATAATATCATACGACATAGTTTTTTGTTGAAAAAAGATTTGAATTATTTTTAGAATATGAAACTAAATTTTGGTTTTTTTATTTGATTCACAAAAATAAAAAAAATTTAGATGACAATGAAGTAAAATAATATTATATTAATTTTGAAAATGTTATGAAATTTGATGAGCATTCTGATATATTGTCTTGATTTATTTTCAGAATTGAAAGTGTTGAAAGAAGTGTAACAAAAGAAATTTGTACTCCCATAGAAATATTAAATTATATTAAAATTATGGATTCTTTTCCAAATGCATGTATTGTTTATAGCATATTATTGACAATACCTGTCATTGTTTTGTTATCGCTAAAACAAAAATTTCAAAATTAAAATTAATTATATTTTATTTGTGATCAGTTAAGTTATATGATAGATTAACTGAAGTAGCCATATTATATTATCTATTCAGAGTGAAATGTTAGGATATCTTGATTATAAAATTTTAATAAATGATTTTGTTGCTCAAAAAAAGTATAATGAGTTATATAGATTAGACCTTCCTAACAATTTCGTCTAGGACCCTTAAATTTCTAGACACGGTCTCGATACAAGTTCATGTTAGTTTTGTTGTTTGTAAAGTGTAATATCTATGAAATTCAATAAATGTATCCGTTTTTTAGTCACACATGAAAAATGAGAAGTCAATCTCTTTTGTGGGTTTAGTATGAATAGGCTTAAAAAAAAAGAGTTGTTCTCTTTTGTGGGTTTAGTATGAATAGGCTAAATTCCATCCAAACATTGAGCAAGTATGTGATTTAATACACGTTTATTAGGCACGCACTTTAGCACTTTTTATTTTCTAATTACTTGCACGTCCTGTAGGTACAAAGGTAATTCTCTAATTAGTTTTTATTTTTAAATCTTGTTTCGATTGTTGTTTTTAAATAGCAGACATGTTCTCAAGCACGTATGTCTGTTATGAAATGAGTGGAGAACGAGTATCCTGGACATGATCCAGATGACAGATTTAAAAATAGTTTATCTATTTTACAAAATCGATCGATCCCTTGCTCGTACGAAAAACCACATAAACGTATTTTCGCACAGAAGAGAAAATGCAAACCAGAACCTTCTCCTCCTCCTCCGTCAATTTTTTCTTCCGAGCAAGGGTTGTGATCGTTCGTGGGAATAGTCACCGGTTGCACGGTATTGCAGATCGAATGAATTCATTGTATCTCGATCGGACAACTTGGAGCAAAAATTTTGTAAACCCCCTGATTTTTCAGAATTTTTAAAATAAATTTTCGCAATTTTTCTAAAAATTTTCGGTGATTTTTCGCTAATTAAAATCTAGGTATTTTGGACTTAAATAAAATTAAATGATTTAAAATAATATTAAATTATTATGAAAATAATATTTTTGGATGTAAAATAAAATAATGGACATAGGGTAATTTTCTTGAAATTTATTGGACACCGAAAATATTTTTAAAGGCTTCAAAACCCTGTTTTAATTAAACCCAAGTCAAACCGGGGTGAACCCGGTCCAACCAAACCGGACCGACCTGAACCGCCCCTAGACCCTAATGGGTCGGGTCTTACCTAGCCCGACCTGACCCTACCCGGATCCGACCCGCTCACGAACCCCTCTCTCCCCCGCGTTTTTCGGCCTCGTCCCGCTCCGCCCGGCCACGACGCCTCCCCCTCCGCTTCGCCCGGCCCACGACCCCCTCGGCTCCGCCTCGCCCGGCGCCCACTCCCTCTCCCCCGCCCTATAAAAGCCCGACTCCACCAGCCCTCCGCCACCACGAACCACCACCGCCACTGCCTCGCTGTCTCCCCCGCTATTCCCTTCGCCCAGAGCTCCGCCGCCCGGCCCAGCTCCGCCACCACGCCCCGCCTCGCTGCCAACCCTCTCCCCTCCGCCAGAGACACCACCGCCCTCGTGTGCCCTAGCTTCGCCGTCCCCTGCGCCAGCTCTGCCTCCACGCCCTGCTCCGCTGCCAACCCTCTCCCCTCGACGATGACCCCGCCGCCTCCGACGAGCCGTGCCCTAGCCGCCACCAACTCCGGCTAGCTCCGGCCGCCCCAGCCACCGAAACCCTAGCAGTGTCTGAACCCAGACACAGCACAGTACCGTGTCGCATTGTGTCGTGTTGCCTCGCGGACACGAGAAATTCTGGTTTTCGCGGAGCCCTGTTCAGGTACCCTTTTCTCTCTTCTTGCTGCCCCATTTTTCATTTCGTCTGTTGTGACGCGTAGACTGCGTAATCCTCTCGATGCCCGTGTAACCCGCTCGGTGTGTCGCGTCTTGTGGTGATCACGAACTGCGACCCAACATCGGGAAAATAATGCTCTATTTTTTTCCGAAACTGAGTGCGCCCCGCCAAACGGGACGACTTGGTCGCATGCTGACTTCACCGAAAGGTGTGCGCCGTTAATACGGACGTGTGAGATTTCGCGGAAGTTGATTTGGATGTGCGTGCACACCGAAATCAACGCGTATCCATCGACAACAACCCGTATCGGGCCCATTCTGGAACTCGTTATAACTTCGTGTAAACACGTTGGATCGAAACGAAACTTATGCCATCGGACTCGTACCAATACGTTGGTCCTGTGACCCAAGTTTGGTTCGATTCTGAGAACATTGACAAAATCGCGTATCGTGGGCCCCACGGCTCCACTTGACGGGCGATTTTGTGACCGGCTCATCGGAATCCAATTCTGGAAATTCCGTTGGGTTTATATTATCATTCTGGACTTGTAGAAACTAAGTTTGATGAATTTGGATAACTTTGTCTCTGACACATTTTTCGGTGCGAAGCGGGCCACATGTGGACCCCGCTTTGACCAGAAACTGTCACTTTTGCTCCTGTATCCAAATTAGACTCAAGGACAGGCAATTCTAGCTATTTGATATCTTCTGAGCATGATGGTAATATTTGTTTCAGCATCCGGAGACGTTCCTAGAGATTTTACGAATACCAGAGCAGCAGTTGGAAACCAAACACCAGACAAGTGTACCTTGCCAACTCGCAGTGATTCCTGTTATAGTATTTTGCTTGAGTTCTTTGTACATACATATATACTCTTGATATAAATGTTCAACCTAGGACCGTGTGACTTTACTTAGCGGCCGATTAATAGTCGGGTGCCAACACCGTACGCGAAATTGTGTAACGTCACCTAGAGATGGATATCGAGACCCTTTACATTATCGTGCTTGCATTATCAATTACGTCATACTCAGGACACCTGACACTATTTATGTGACAGAATCTTCCTGAAATATTCAAGGTGATTCTGTGTAGATTGCAGGATTTATGACATAGACTTTATATTCATAGTTATTATATGACTTGCTGCATTAGTAATGATCTTGCGTGACATGGACATGAGACGTCGTGGACATGAGACGTGCGATTACATTGGGTGGGGAGAGACACACAGGCTACAGGCTGATTTTATATATATAGGACACTACATAGTAAATTACATAGTAACTTATATAGTATCACTGCTACAGGCTCCCAGATGTAGTGGTCTCAGCGTGAGTTCTAGTGATGCTCGCAACTTTCATTTCACATAGATGGTTATATAGTTTACCCTTTTGTTCATTTATTGCTGCACTGTATTTATTTTGGGCATGAGTTATTTTGTACCTTGCTATGTCCCCTGAGGACCTGGATCTGGATTATGTCCCCAGGGTTAGCAGAGGATATCTATCCTGAGGTGTACGGAACATGAGCACTTCTCGAAGCAGTACCAGAACCCGAGGACGAGATCGTGCCAGAGGACTTCTCCTGAGTATTGGCTTTATATACTCAGTTATTTCTGTTTCTAGTTACTTTATTTCATGTCTATTGCATTAATGTATCAGATTTATTCTCGGGTTGTTCCCCGAGACACTTTTATTGAGACATGTTAGATTATATTCATTTTGATTTATTCTGGCGTTTGATCTGTGTTTATATCCTGTGGATGAGATTAGAATAGACTGTGACTTGTATCATTGGACCTACTTATTGTTGTTACAGCTTAAGTACACCCTAAGGGGTCCATTAAATTGAGTTTGCCCATTGGTGTGTGCTGCTGGCCATTGTCACGTGTCCAGTCCCTCGGTATTTTGGGACTCTTTCAGGAGATGTACATTCCCTCTATTGCTCGATCCGAACTTCGGGACAAGTTCAATCGCCTCACTCAAGACAGTATGACAGTGAAAGAGTATAATGCGGACTTTATTCGTCTGAGTCACTTTGCCCCTATCCTGATCCCGACAGAAGAGGAGAAGGCTGAGAAGTTCTTCGACGGACTGAACTTTGAGCTACAGAGATTGATCGGATCCGTTGCACCTACTTCATACACGGACGTCCTTGCTGCAGCCCGACGCATGGAATGCGTTACCAGGAGAGAGTCCAGCCTTAAGCGGTCAATCATATCAGCACCAGCCAGAGCACCACAGGGAGAATCTGTAAAGAGATCTCACATGAGCCAGCCACCCAGGGCATCTCCGCAGATACTACCTACATGCCAATATTGTGGCAAGCGAGGCCATATTGAGAGGGAATGCAGACGCAAGTTGGGATTATGCTTGATTTGCGGATCCAACCAACATTCAGCCAAGGATTGTCCTAAACATCGAGAGGGAGCAACAATGGTAAACCGACAAGCTTTACCAGCACCGAGGCCACCTTTGGTACCCCAGGCAGCACTCTTCCAGCAGGCCCAACAACAGCAGAGGGTACCACCACAAGGACGCGGACAAGCTTATGCGATGACGATGGAGGACGCACAGACTCGTGGAGTAACGAATGCGCGTAAGTTATTCATAGATGCATTGTTTTAGCTCGTGCCTATTGGTTCGTGACCTTAGCCTTAACCTGGTAATTTTAATCTTGCTAATAACCTAGTATGTTTTATAAAGTGATAACCTAGTTTTTCTAAAACTGTAGTTTTCTAGATTTTCTTCCCTCTGGAAATTGCATAACTTCCATTGCTTAGGGAAATGATGTTTTTATTTCCTATGTGTTTTGCTTAAACCCTCATTCCTTTATTCTCCTTGATCATGATTCTTGATGGTGTCATGCTTCGAACCTATTTTGTAAACTGTGTCATCTCTGCTGACCGGCTATTTCTTTGATTGTGAGGACGCAATCCTCTTAAGGGGGGTAGATTGTAAACCCCCTGATTTTTCAGGATTTCTAAAATAAATTTTCGTAATTTTTCTGGAATTTTTTGGTAATTTTTTGCTAATTAAAATCAAGATATTTTGGACTTAAATAAAATTAAATGATTTTAAATAATATTAAATTATTATGAAAATAATATTTTTGGATGTAAAATAAAATATTGGACATAGGGTAAATTTTCTGGAATTTATTGGACGAAACATTTTTGAAGGCTTCAAAACCCTGTTTTATTTAAACCCTAGTCAAACCGGGTTGAACCGGGCTCAAACCGGGTTGAACCCGGTCCAACCAAACCGGACCGACCTGAACCGCCCCTAGACCCTAACGGGTTGGGTCCTACCCAGCCCGACCCGACCCGACCCGGATCTGACCCGCTCACGAACCCCTCTCTCCCCCGCGTTTTTCGGCCTCGCCCCGCTCCGCCCGGCCACGACGCCTCCCCCTCCGCTTCGCCCGGCCCACGACCCCCTCGGCTCCGCCTCTCTCAGCGCCCACTCCCTCTTCCACGCCCTATAAAAGCCCCACTCCACCAGCCCTCCGCCACCACGAACCACCACCGCCACCGCCTCGCTGTCTCCCCCGCCATTTCCTTCGCCCAGAGCTCCGTCGCCCTTCCCTGCTCCACCACCATGCCCCACCTCGCTGCCAACCCTCTCCCCTCCGCCAGAGACACCACCGCCCTCGTGTGCCCTAGCTCCGCCGTCCCCTGCGCCAGGTCTGCCTCCACGCCCCGCTCCGCTGCCAACCCTCTCCCCTCGACGACGACCCCGCCGCCTCCGACGAGCCGTGCCCTAGACGCCACCAGCTTTGGCCAGCTCCGACCACCCCAGCCACCGAAACCCTAGCATTGTCTGAACCCAGACACAACACAGTACCGTGTAGTGTTGTGTCGTGTCGCCTCGCGGACACGAGAAATCCTGATTTTTGCGGAGCCCTGTTCAGGTACCCTTTTCTCTCTCCTCGCTGTCCCATTTTCTGTTCCGTCTGTTGTGATGCGTAGACTGCGTAATCCTCTCGATGCCCGTGCAACCCGCTCGGTGTATCGCGTCTTGTGGTGATCGCGAACTGCGACCCAACGAAAAAATAATGCCCTATTTTTCCCTGAAACTGAGTGCACCCCGCTAAACGGGACGACTTGGTCGCGTACGGACTTCACCGAAAGATGCGCGTCGTTAATACGGACGTGTAGGATTTTGCAGAAGTTGATTTGAATGTACGTGCACACCAGAATTAACGCGTATCCGTCGACAATGTCCCGTGGCCCCATTCTGGAACTCGTTATAACTTCGTGTACATACGTGGGATTGAAATGTCACGACCCGATTCCGTAGAATCATTGAGGCGTCCCCCGAATCGTGACCGTCGTGCGGGCCTGGGGTTGCGCCCGCACAAGGCTTTAATGATTTGCATAGCAAGCACATATTCAGAGTACACAGATAAATTGAAACACAGATTTAAAACATGGAAAAGTTCTCTTTATTGATAATGAACATCTATTACAAACTCCTGAACGAGTCAGCTAATATGCCGCACGGGCTTACAAAAGAGATGACTCAAAATGAGATAGCAGTCCTCTACATTATATCCCTTTACTAAACTTTAAAAGATATAGACCTCCTGTCACGCCCCAGTCCCAAAATACCGAGGGACTGGATGCGCGGCAATGGCCAGCAGCACGCACCGATGGAAAACCCAATTTAATGGATCCATCAGGGCATGCTTAAGCTGTAGAACAATAATAAAGTTGAACCAATGATACTGGTCACAGTCTATACTAATCTCATCCACAACAGATAATCACAGGTTAAATGCCAGAATAAATATAAATAGAATAACTAACAAATCTCAATAAACTGTCTTGGGGAACAATCCGAGAATATGTCTGATACATCAATGCAAATAGACAGGAAAATAAAGCAACTGGAAATAGAAATACTGAGTATGTGAAGCCAGTACTCAGGAGAAGTTTTCTGCCACGATCTCGTCCTCAGGTTCTGGTACAACTCCTGGAAGTGCTCCTGTACGGTATATGTAAAACCCCCTTCCTAGAAATCGTATAAACCCTTTTATTTATTAATTATTAATTAAATTGTAGTAATTAGGTCCAAATAGGAGAAATAGATTTTTAATAATTTTTATGTTAGGTGTTCGGACACTTAGAGGACTTGTGGGACCATCAGGAATTTTTCGAAATTTATTCCATGTAGGAGACCCCTTGAGCAGTTGCTAGCCTAACGATGTGCAATACCCTATTATATAAATTTTCTTATGTGTGAATATATATATATATATATATATATATATATATATTAAAATATATATATGTATATATATATATATTTAAAGAAAGGAAAAGAAAAGAAAGAAAAATAAGTATATAATAATAGCACTAATAATAATATAATAATAATAATAACCATAATAACACTTGCAGCCAACTTACCTATAGCAACTCCTTAGCAATTATTTATTTCCTCCTGCGCTTGCAAACACCCGAGCCCCTCAGCAAAGTCATGAAACCCGCCCACTTCAGCCATAAACCCGAGACTTCCTTCAGCCCATAAACCCGCGGATCCCTTAAACTTCCACTCTCTCTCTCTCTTAATATATATATGTATATATATAATAAGCTCTCTAAAACCCTAACTTAAAACTCCAGACTTCTTCTTCCCATCTAGAGCCGTCACCACAGCCAGAGAAACCCCGCCAAGCCATCCAATCATCCCGTCGACGCCGACATCGCGAACTGCAGTCTCCTACTCGAGGCACCTTCGCTCCGGCGTGTTTTTCCGTTGACTCGCTCGACCAAACGATGTTCCATTTTCATAGATATGATCTTCCCTCAACCCTCTCCAGTATTTGTTTTATAGTCAACCTCATAAAATGTGCGCCCCTAAGTGTAAATCAGCGTCCAAAATGGACGGACAGACAGAATTCTGCAATCGCAGAATTCCAGATTGACCACCCGTATTGTCGAGTTCGTATCTCCCACCACAGAGATCCGAATTCGGTGATTCTTTTTTATTCCTGTAGATTACATGATCTAGTTTATTTTCTGTATAATAATCCTAGGCTAATAGTTGCTGTGGACATAGTTATGTTCGTCACAAAACTGTGCGCACCCACTTTTTCCGGTTTTCCAAAAGTTGGAGAACGGAGCGCGCCCCGCCAACCGGGACCGCCCCGCCTTGTGCCAAGTGTACCAAATGGTGCACACAGCATAACGGGACACGTGAAAATTCGTGGGGACTGATTCGGACGCGTGAGCGCGCTGGAATCAGGCCGTATCCGCGGACACATCTCGTGTCGCCACTTTTGTGGAACTCGCACGTATTTTGTGCACGTTTGTCAGATTGCGACGAAACTTGCATCACTGGACTCGTGGTAATGCGCTGATCCTGTGACCCAAATTTCACGCGATTCTGAGACAGTTGACCAAATCGCCAATTGGCGGGCCCACAGTTGACTTTTTGGACAAAATAGTGTTCGGCTCATCGGAATCCAAATTTGGACATACCGTTGGGTTCGTATTGACATTTAGAGTTGTTTGACCCATAGTTTGTCCTATTTAGAGACTGTTACCCTTGGCACGCTTTTCGGTGCAAAGTGGGCCACACGTGGACCCCACTTTTACCCGAAATTACCATTTTGCCCCTGTGTCCAAATTGGACGAAAGGGATGTGCTTTTTAGCTATTTTGCTTATTTCGGAAACGTTGGTGATGTTTATTTCAGCATCCGGGGACGTTTGTTCGGAGTCCTTAGTTCCAGGTTCAGTGTCCTTGACATTTGGGCGCGTACACTTTACAGATTTCTTGCCACGCAAGTATACCTTACCATTGTACTGTATTTACATTTCATATGAGGCATGCATGTTTATTTTCTGTTTATTTAGTTCATTTATTTTAAACTGCTATATAAACTGCGCGTCCAAGGAAATTTGGGTGCAACGACGGTGTCGTCGTACTATGTTTTTACTTATGTATATGCATTGGACCTACTTTATGAGACTACCCCATTTTCATGAGGCATTTATGTTTCATTGGCCATGACACTATTTTTTACACGAGTGTGAGTCACATGTAGGACACGGACTTGCGTACTCGGCTGGCCCCCGGTACGTATAGGTCGTGCGACGGATAGGGATAACTGCCAATAGAAACTTTGTATGCTAGTAGACCTGGCGGTTATTAGAGGTTTATCGTGTCATGGACATGACATGCTTAGAGAATTGGGTGGGGAGAACAACAAGTACCGCATTTGAGCTCCTTTGCACTTTTTTCTGTGAAGCCCGGATTCTCCGCTGGAGATACGGGTGATGATGACCACTATATATTATGTATTATCAGGCGGGCCACCGGCGTTTAAAATACGACGTGCCTTTTAGGCCCCTGGCTCTTCAAAAGAGAACCATGCCAAATCCCAGTTTTCAGCCAGATAGCTCAATTGTGGGGAAAGGTGTTCTTAACTGCATTCACATAGATGGTTAGGCGACCCCAATGGATGTTTATTCTCAGTACTTTATTAGCATGTGTTTTTTGTATCTTGTTACGTCCCTCTGAGGACCTGGTCCCTTCCAGATATAGGTGAGCAGGAGTATCCGCAGGAGTATGGACCTGGACCTGATGCTACCTATCAGCCTGAGGAGATCTTACCTTCTGATTATATATGATTCATTGCAGCTGTTTAGAGATTCTAGTTGCTATTCTTTTCTAGACATTTATCCTTATATTAGAGTTTATTCTCTTCTCTCTTTAGTAGTTTATTATAGTCAATTTGCAGTGGATTTGTCTCCACCCGACTATTGCACTTTGAGATTACTATTTGAGACTACTTCTTTGATATTCATTTATTGATTTCCATTCTTCTATTATTTGTGCTGTGGATGAGATATAGAACTGCGTGTGACTTGTTGTGATATATATTTACCACTGTGGATTGGATATTCATGTACAGCGTACGTGTGTATATGGTTTCCATATATTGGAGTTCGTATACATACGGCTGGCGTGTTACGTATTCCTAGTCCTCCGTAACTTGGGACTGGGGCATGACATGTTTTTGTGGTGGCACATGCAGGTCGAGAATATATTGTCGCAGTTACGTAACTGTACCGAACAAGCCTGCGTAATAGGAATAGAGTATAAGGATCTCATCCACGCTTGATTGAAATTCATCCTTCCTATTTAATACTTGCATCCTGTTTGATTCCTGTACTTTTCTAATCGTTTCGTACATCAACTGCAGAGAGATGGATTTGCAGAATGGATGTACTGCCACTGATGGTGACGCAACTTCTGGAGTCAATGGTCAGACTCAAGGAGGGGCCCCAACGATTCCTAGGCTTCCGGGACCAGATGGACAGACTCACACCCCAGTTCCATCTGATCTTCCCGCTTCACCTATTGGGAACCTTCCACCTGTCCCAGTACCGCAAGATGGCCAAGCGCAGATGTTCCAATTCTTTCAGATGATGATACAGGAACAAAGGCAGCAGGCAGCCGAGCAGAGGCAGCAGGCAGCCGAACAGAGACAAGAATTTATGGCAGTACTGGAGAGGATGGCTGCACATGCTACTGTACCAGCCCAAACACTAGCTCCAGTACCTCGAGCTAAGGTTGGGTCAATAAAGGATTTTGTTCAGATGGGTGCAAGGCAGTACAAGGGCACTGAGAGCCCGGAGGAGACTACCAGCTGGATCACTCACACACAGAAGCTACTGGAGGCATCGCAGTTACCTACGGACCTATGGATGACGGGTGTACGAACGCTTCTAGATGGTAATGCCCATCACTGGTGGGAATCCATGGAGCGCCAGTTGGGTACTTACCAGACATGGGAGCAGTTCTTGGAGTGCTTCGAGGGAAAGTACTTTTCGGACACTGTCAGGGACACCTTGTATGATCAGTTTCTTCACTTGGAGCAAGGGAACCGAACCGTGGACGAGTATGATGCTGAGTTTAGTCGACTCAGCAAATATGGTGCTGCTTTGATACCAAATGACTTGGCTAAGGCTAAGAGATTTCATCGAGGACTGACCCAGGAGCTACAACATTATACAAGCTCGCAGTCCCGAGTCTCTTATGCTGAACTACTGACAGAGGCCAGATTTCAGGAAACCATTAGCAGAGGAAGGGGAGCTCAGCTGAGGACACAACAAGGATCAGCAAGGATACAGCAGGGCCCAGCCAGGACACAACAGGGAGGACCTATCAGACGCCCCTTAGCACAACAGCATCAGCAACATAGAGCCGGACCGTACCAGATTTCGGAAAAACCCCAATGTAATTATTGTGGGAAGATCGGACATATTTCGAGAGATTGTCGGACTCGCTTGGGTCAGTGTAAGAGATGTGGCTCTGGACAGCACCTGGCGAGAGACTGCCCTATGCAGCAGGCACTTCCACCGCCAGTTCAGAGATTAGCGCTTCCAGCACCGAAGCCAGCCCAGCAGATGACCGGACCGGGAGCACCTCGACCCCCAGCAGCAGAAGGATTTCAGAGAGGACCACCGCTACCCACTCAGGAGGAGCAGTATATGAGGACTGGACATGGACAACCACAGAGGAACGGACGAGCTTTTGCAATAGAGGTAGATGATATGGATCATGAGGTGGATGTCATAGCAGGTATTACCCTTGCTTTTACTTTTCCTGCTGTGACATTATTTGATACGGGAGCCACCCACTCATTCATATCATCTAGTTTTATTGCCAAACACAATATTGCTTCTACACCATTATCTAGTTGTGTTAGAATACTTACCGGAGGAGGAGTTGTACCAGTTAGTCGAGTTTGTAGATCGGGTCCTATAGTGATTCGTGGCAGAGAGATGAATGCCCAACTCTTAGTCCTTCCTATGCCGTCTTTTGATATTGTGCTTGGAATGGACTGGCTGAGCAAGAACCACGCTTTCTTCGATTGCTTTGGAGGAAGCATTCTTTTTAAGGTACCAGGCCAGCCTGAACTTGAGTTTACCCGAGGATCCACAAAAATCCTTGATGGTATGCAGCTCGCAATGGACGATATTGTCTATCACCCTATTATTTCAGAATTTCTAGACGTCTTTCCAGAGGATTTGCCAGGACTACCCCCAGACCGAGACGTAGAGTTTTCAATTGAACTAGCACCCGGATCAGCACCTATAGCATCGCATGTTTACAGACTGGCGAAGAAGGAGATGGACGAGCTGAAGGTACAGTTAAAAGAGCTAGAGGAGAAAGGTTTCATCCGACCGAGTGCATCACCCTGGGGAGCACCAGTGTTGTTTGTACCCAAGAAGGATGGGTCAGTACGTATGTGCATTGACTACAGAGCCTTGAATGCAGTGACAGTGAAGAACAAATATCTATTGCCACGCATTGATGACATGTTTGATCAACTCAGTGGAGCCAAGGTATTCTCGAAGATAGATTTGAGATTGGGATATCACCAAGTGAAGGTACGGAAGCAGGACATTCCGAAGACCGTATTCAGAACAAGATATGGACACTACGAGTTTTTGGTCATGCCATTTGGATTGACCAATGCTCCAGCGATCTTCATGGACTTGATGAATCGAGTCTTCCACCAGTACTTGGACCAGTTCGTGGTCGTCTTCATAGATGATATACTTATCTATTCGAAGAGCCACGAGGAGCACGAGGAGCACCTGCGGATTGTTCTAGAGACTTTGAGGAGAGAGCAGTTATATGCTAAACTCAGCAAATATGAGTTCTTCTTGGACAGAGTTTCATTTCTTGAACATGTTGTTACAGGAGATGGTATTTCTGTTGATCCAGAGAAGATCTCAGCAGTTGAGACATGGCCTGTTCCTAAATCAGCAGCAGAGGTGAGGAGTTTCCTTGGACTTGCGGGATATTACCGACGGTTCATGGAAAACTTCTCAAGGATAGCGGCACCTATGACTCGTCTGACTTGTAAGGATCAAGAATTTATATGGACTGACAAGTGTCAAGCAGCCTTTGAAGAGTTGAAGAAGCGACTGACTACAGCACCAGTATTGGCGATTCCGTCAGGATCAGGAGGATACGTGATCTACAGTGACGCATCAGGAAAGGGCTTAGGATGCGTATTGATGCAGCATGGCAAGGTGATTGCATATGCATCTAGACAGTTACGAGTGTATGAGAAGAATTATCCGACTCATGACTTGGAACTTGCAGCCGTTGTATTTGCTCTGAAGCTATGGAGACATTACTTATATGGGGAACGAGTGGAGATCTATACAGACCACAAAAGCCTCAAGTACGTCTTCACGCAGAAGGAGTTAAATATGAGGCAACGTCGATGGCTCGAGTTGATGAAAGATTTCGAGATAGAGCTACATTATCATCCAGGCAAGGCTAACGTGGTAGCAGACGCGTTAAGCCGGAAGCCAGCAGCTTACTTCTTGACAGCACAGAGGAAACTTTTGGAAGACTTGTAAGAACTTGGCATTGAAGTGATATTACCCGGAGCAGATGGGACACTAGCCAACTTGCAAGTACAATCATCATTGGTAGAGAGGATTAAGGCAGCTTTGCCTACAGATGCCAGATTCAGGAGACTAAAGGAAAGGACAGAGGCCGGAGAGCAGACAGGATTGCGCATTCATGAGGATGGGACATTACGATGTGGTGATCGTCTTTATGTTCCAAATGGAGAGATTCGACAGGAGCTGATGACAGAGGCTCATAGTTTCGATCTATTCTATTCATCCTGGAGGCACCAAGATGTATCGTGACTTACGACAGCATTTTTGGTGGCATGGGATGAAGAGAGAGATAGCTCGCTTTGTAGCTAAATGTCTGGTATGTCAACAAGTGAAGGCGGAGCACCAGAGGACAGCGGGATTATTGCAACCACTTCCGATTCCAGAGTGGAAGTGGGAGCACATCACTATGGACTTCGTCACGGGTTTTCCCAAGAGTCCAAGTGGGAGAGATGCAGTATGGGTAATAGTGGACCGACTCACCAAGTCAGCCCATTTTATACCTTTTAGAGTGGGTCAGTCTACAGAAGCTTTAGCTGATTTATATATGAGGCAGATCGTGAGATTGCACGACATACCAGTCAGCATAGTATCGGACAGAGATTCGTGCTTCACATCGCACTTTTGGAGGAGCATGCAAGAGAGTCTTGGTACTCGTCTGAAGTTCAGTACATCTTACCACCCGCAGACAGATGGGCAGTCAGAGCGTACTATTCAGACCTTGGAGGACATGTTGAGGGCTTGCATGTTAGACTTCGGAGGATCATGGGAGGACCACCTACATCTTGTAGAGTTTTCTTACAATAATAGCTATCAAGCGAGTATTCAGATGGCTCCGTTTGAAGCGTTGTATGGAAGAAAATGTAGGTCTCCTGTGTGTTGGAGTGACGTGGGAGAACGTCAGATTTTGGGACCCGAGCTGGTGGTCAACACCGTAGAGACAGTCAAGAAGTTTCAGGGACACTTGCGAGCAGCGCAAGACAGGCAGAAGCAGTGGGCAGACCTTCACCGTCGTCCCTTGGAGTTCAAAGAGGGCGATCACGTCTTCTTGAGGATATCACCGACCAGAGGCACCATCCGATTCGGAGGGCGCGACAAGTTGAGTCCAAGGTATATTGGACCATTTGACGTGCTCGAGAGAATTGGCAAGGTGACATATCGACTTGCGCTACCACCTTCACTGGAGGGAGTACATGACGTATTCCATGTGTCGCAGCTCAGGCGATATGTGGTAGACAGCAGTCATGTTCTCGACCATTCGGAGATCACCATTGGGCCGAGCTTGTCTTACCAAGAGCAACACGTGGGAATCCTTGATCGTCGAGAGAAGGTATTGAGGAACCAGTCTATTCCCTTGGTTCGCGTAGCATGGAGGCATGGCGCACCAGGAGAATCAACTTGGGAGCGCGAGGATGACATGCGCAAGCATTTTCTGAACCTATTCGCAGACCAAGGTATGAATTTACATTGTTAAATTATATCTTATACCATCCTTGCATTCTATCGTGGCTTAATTTTAATTTCGAGGACAAAATTTTTACAAGTTGGGTAGAATGTAAAACCCCCTTCCTAGAAATCGTATAAACCCTTTTATTTATTAATTATTAATTAAATTGTAGTAATTAGGTCCAAATAGGAGAAATAGATTTTTAATAATTTTTATGTTAGGTGTTCGGGCACTTAGAGGACTTGTGGGACCATCAAAATTTTTTCAGAATTTATTCCATGTAGGAGACCCCTTGAGCAGTTGCTAGCCTAACGATGTGCAATACCCTATTATATAAATTTTTTTATGTGTGAATATATATATATATATATATATATTAAAATATATATATGTATATATGTATATTTAAAGAAAGGAAAAGAAAAGAAAGGAAAATAAGTATATAATAATAACACTAATAATAATATAATAATAATAATAACCATAATAACACTTGCAGCCAACTTACCTATAGCAACTCCTTAGCAATTATTTATTTCCTCCTGCGCTTGCAAACACCCGAGCCCCTCAGCAAAGTCATGAAACCCGCACACTTCAGCCATAAACCCGAGACTTCCTTCAGCCCATAAACCCGCGGATCCCTTAAACTTCCACTCTCTCTCTCTCTTAATATATATATGTATATATATAATAAGCTCTCTAAAACCCTAACTTAAAACTCCAGACTTCTTCTTCCCATCTAGAGCCGTTAGCACAGCCAGAGAAGCCCCGCCAAGCCATCCAATCATCCCGTCGACGCCGACATCGCGAACTGCAGTCTCCCACTCGAGGCACCTTCGCTCCGGCGTATTTTTTCGTTGACTCGCTCGACCAAACGCTGTTCCGTTTTCATAGATATGATCTTCCCTCAACCCTCTCCAGTATTTGTTTTATAGTCAACCTCGGAAAATGTGCGCCCCTAGGTGTAAATCAGCGTCCAAAATGGACGGACAGACAGAATTCTGCAATCGCAGAATTCCAGATTGACCACCCGTATTGTCGAGTTCGTATCTCCCACGACAGAGATCCGAATTCGGTGATTCTTTTTGATTCCTGTAGATTACATGATCTAGTTTATTTTCTGTATAATAACCCTAGGCTAATAGTTGCTGTGGACATAGTTATGTTCGTCACAAAACTGTGTGCACCCACTTTTTCCGGTTTTCCAAAAGTTGGAGAACGGAGCGCGCCCCGCCAACCGGGACTGCCCCGCCGTGTGCCAAGTGTACCAAATGGTGCACACAGCATAACGGGACACGTGAAAATTTGTGGGGACTGATTCGGACGCGTGAGCGCGCTGGAATCAGGCCGTATCCGCGGACACATCTCGTGTCGCCACTTTTGTGGAACTCGCACGTATTTTGTGCACGTTTGTCAGATTGCGATGAAACTTGCGTCACTGGACTCGTGGTAACGCGCTGGTCCTGTGACCCAAATTTCACGCGATTCTGAGACGGTTGACCAAATCGCCAATTGGCGGGCCCACAGTTGACTTTTTGGACAAAATAGTGTTCGGCTCATCGGAATCCAAATTTGGACATACCGTTGGGTTCGTATTGACATCTAGAGTTGTTTGACCCATAATTTGTCCTATTTAGAGACTGTTACCCTTGGCACGCTTTTCGGTGTAAAGTGGGCCACACGTGGACCCCACTTTTACCCGATATTACCGTTTTGCCCCTGTGTCCAAATTGGACGAAAGGGATGTGCTTTTTAGCTATTTTGCTCATTCCAGAAACATTGGTGATGTTTATTTCAGCATCCGGGGACGTTTGTTCGGAGTCCTTAGTTCCAAGTTCAGTGTCCTTGACATTTGGGCGCGTACACTTTACAGATTTCTTGCCAGGCAAGTATACCTTGCCATTGTACTGTATTTACATTCCATATGAGGCATGCATGTTTATTTCCTGTTTATTTAGTTCATTTATTTTAAACTGCTATATAAACTGCGCGTCCAAGGAAACTTGGGTGCAACGACGGTGTCGTCGTACTATATTTTTACTTATGTATATGCATTGGACCTACTTTATGAGACTACCCCATTTTCATGAGGCATTTATGTTTCATTGGCCATGACACTATTTCTTACACGAGTGTGAGTCACATGTAGGACACGGACTTGCGTACTCGGCTGGCCCCCGGTACGTATAGGTCGTGCGACGGATAGGGATAACTGCCAATAGAAACTTTGCATGCTAGTAGACCTGGCGGTTATTAGAGGTTTATCGTGTCATGGACATGACATGCTTAGAGCATTGGGTGGGGAGAACAACAAGTACCGCATTTGAGCTCCTTTGCACTTTTTCCTGTGAAGCCCGAATTCTCCGCTGGAGATACGGGTGATGATGACCACTATATATTATGTATTATCAGGCGGGCCACCGGCGTTCAAAAGACGACGTGCCTTTTAGGCCCCTGGCTCTTCAAAAGAGAACCATGCCAAATCCCAGTTTTCAGCCAGATAGCTCACTTGTGGGGAAAGGTGTTCTTAACTGCATTCACATAGATGGTTAGGCGACCCCAATGGATGTTTATTCTCAGTACTTTATTGGCATATGCTTTTTGTATCTTGTTACATCCCTCTGAGGACCTGGTCCCTTCCAGATATAGGTAAGCAGGAGTATCCGCAGGAGTATGGACCTGGACCTGATGCTACCTATCAGCCTGAGGAGATCTTACCTTCTGATTATATGTGATTCATTGCAGCTGTTTAGAGATTCTAGTTGCTATTCTTTTCTAGACATTTATCCTTATATTAGAGTTTATTCTCTTCTCTCTTTAGTAGTTTATTATAGTCGATTCGCAGTGGATTTGTCTCCACCCGACTATTGCATTTTGAGATTACTATTTAAGACTACTTCTTTGATATTCATTTATTGATTTCCATTCTTCTATTATTTGTGCTGTGGATGAGATATAGAACTGCATGTGACTTGTTGTGACATATATTTACCACTGTGGATTGGATATTCATGTACAGCGTACGTGTGTATATGGTTTCCATATATTGGAGTTCGTATACATACGGCTGGCGTGTTACGTATTCCTAGTCCTCCGTAACTTGGGACTGGGGCGTGACATGTTTTTGTGGTGGCCCATGCAGGTCAAGAATATATTGTCGCGGTTACGTAACTGTACCGAACAAGCCTGCGTAATAGGAATAGAGTATAAGGATCTCATCCACGCTTGATTGAAATTCATCCTTCCTATTTAATACTTGCATCCTGTTTGATTCCTGTACTTTTCTAATCGTTTCGTACATCAACTGCAGAGAGATGGATTTGCAGAAAGGATATACTGCCGCTGATGGCGACGCAACTTCTGGAGTCAATGGTCAGACTCAAGGAGGGGCCCCAACGATTCCTAGGCTTCCGGGACTAGATGGACAGACTCACACCCCAGTTCCATCTGATCTTCCCGCTTCACCTATTGGGAACCTTCCACCTGTCCCAGTACCGCAAGATGGCCAAGCGCAGATGTTCCAATTCTTTCAGATGATGATACAGGAACAAAGGCAGCAGGCAGCCGAGCAGAGGCAGCAGGCAGCCGAACAGAGACAAGAATTTATGGCAGCGCTGGAGAGGATGGCTGCACATGCTACTGTACCAGTCCAAACACTAGCTCCAGTACCTCGAGCTAAGGTTGGGTCAGTAAAGGATTTTGTTCAGATGGGTGCAAGGCAGTACAAGGGCACTGAGAGCCCGGAGGAGACTACCAGCTGGATCACTCACACACAGAAGCTACTGGAGGCATCGCAGTTACCTACGGACCTATGGATGACGGGTGTACGGACGCTTCTAGATGGCAATGTCCATCACTGGTGGGAATCCATGGAGCGCCAGTTGGGTACTTACCAGACATGGGAGCAGTTCTTGGAGTGCTTCGAGGGAAAGTACTTTTCGGACACTGTCAGGGATACCTTGTATGATCAGTTTCTTCACTTGGAGCAAGGGAACCGAACCGTGGGCGAGTATGATGCTGAGTTTAGTCGACTCAGCAAATATGGCGCTGCTTTGATACCAAATGACTTGGCTAAGGCTAAGAGATTTCATCGAGGACTGACCCAGAAGCTACAACATTATACAAGCTCGCAGTCCCGAGTCTCTTATGCTGAACTACTGACAGAGGCCAGATTTCAGGAAACCATTAGCAGAGGAAGGGGAGCTCAGCTGAGGACACAACAAGGATCAGCAAGGATACAGCAGGGCCCAGCCAGGAATGCAGGTGAGAATGCAGGTGAGAACATCATCAGTACTCAGGCTGAGACTTCTACAAGCTCCGTGTAGGGAAGCCGGTAGCAGTGATATCATGTAGTTGTCTAGCTCGACGAGCGACTGAGACGCCAGCATAATATAGTCAACCTGTAGCATGTGTGTCTCTCCAGCAATAAATGGAACAATAGGAATACACTAAGTAACCAGCTAAGTGATATGCAAGATGAGAGCCGCACTAGAACTCAGGCTGAAAATACTACAAGCTCTGTGTCGGGGAGCCGGGTAGCAGTAATATCATGTGGTTGTCTAGCTCGGCGAGAGACTGAGACACCGGCAGCTGTCTAGCTAAGAGTGAGACTGAGACGCCGTCATAATATATATAATCAACCTATAGCCTGTGTGTCTTTCCCCACCCAATGTAATCATACGTCTTATGTCCATGTGGCCTCATGTCCATGTCACGCACAATCATATCTAATGCAACAAGTCATATAGTATCTAGGATCATAATGCCAATGCCAAGTCCTGTATCCTATACAGAATCACCATGAATATCTCAGGAAGATCCTGTCCATGAACAGTGTCAAGTGTCCTGGGTCGTACGGTACTTGATAAGACAAGTACGGAAAAATAAAGTGTCATGAATATCCATCTCTATATGACCATACCCAACACCGCGTACGGTGTTGGCACCCGACTAATAATCGGACGCTAAGTACGTCACACGGTCCTAGGTTAAGCAGTTTAAATCAAGTTTACATATAAAGTCTACAAGAACTCAAGTAAAGTACTATAACTGGGATCACTGCGAGTTGGCAAGTTACACTTGCTCACTGATGTATAAAGAAGCCAAGGAATATTTAGCAAAGACTGCAAGTTTTGGCGAGGTACACTTGCCTGAGGTTCGGGCTCCACTTGTGGCTCTGACTTCAGCGGAATTTGCAGGCAGTACTCCAGTTGCTGAAACAAATATTACCATCAGATCCAGAAAATATCAATCAGCTAGAAACGCCTGTCCTTGAGTCCGATTTGGAGACAAGGGCAAAAATGACAATTTCGGATCAAAACGGGGTCCACAGGTGGGCCCGTTTTGCACCGAAAAATGTGTCAGGGTCAAAGGTCTCCAAATTCATCAAACTTAGTGTCAACAGGTCAGAAACGATGATACAAACCCAACGGAACTTCCAAAATTGGATTCCGATGAGCCGGTCACAAAATTGCCCGTCGAGTAGGGCTTGTGGGGCCCACGACACGCGATTTTGTCAACATTCTCAGAATCGAACCAAACTTGGGTCACAGGACCAGCGTATTGCTACGAGTCCGATGGCGCAAGTTTCGTCTCGATCCGACGTGTGTACACGAAGTTACAAAGAGATTCAGAAAGGGCAGATACGGGACGGTGTTCGCGGATACGCGTTGATTCCGGTGTGCACGCACACCCGAATCGACTTCTGCGAAATCCCGCACATCCGTATCAATGATGCGCACGTATCTGTGAAGACCGCACGCGACCAAGTCATCCCGTTTGGCGGGGCGGATTCGGTTCCGGGGTGAAACGGGGCATTGGTTTTCCTGTTTTTGGATCGCAGTTCGCGATCCCCACAGGACGCGATGCACCGAGCGGGTTACACGGGCACCGAGAGGGTCACGCAGGGTTCGCGATGCAACTGACAGAATTAAAAATGGGTCAACGAGCAGAGAGATACGCGTACCTGAACAGGGTCCGAAAAACCCAAATTCGATCGTGTCCGACACGTGTCCGACACGTGTCCGGTCGAGCCCAACTAGGGTTAGGGTTAGGGTTAGGGTTAGGGTTGCCAGAGGCGGCTGTGGCCGGAGGATGCGGCAGGGCGGTCGGGGGCTTCGCCGGAGGCAGCCCGCGGAGGCGGTGGCGCTGAGCGGCGGAGGCGGCGCGTGGCAGGCGGCCGGAGGTGCTGCTGCGGCCGCTGCTGCTGCTGCTGCTGGAGGTGGAGGAGGAAGGCGGGGGCGAGGCGCTGGTGGCGGGCGGATCGCGGTGGCGCTGGCGGTGCGAGGTCACGGGGCGCTGGAGGGGCACGGCGGGTGGCGGAGGGGCTGAGCGGCGTGGTGGCGGTGGCGGTTCGTGGTGGCCGGAGTGGAGAACGGAGGGGGGTTTATAGGGCTGGAGAGGGGGAGAGGGGAGGCCGAGGGTGGCGGAGGACGAGGCGGAGAAGGCGGGGTCGTGGGCTGCGTGGCCGGGCGGAGCGGAGCTGCCGGCGTCGTGGCCGGGCGGAGCGGCGGGAGACGCGGGCGAGTGGGGGAGAGGGGCTCGAGGAAGCGGGTCGGGTTCGCGGGCGGGTTCGGTCTGGCGGACCCGACCTGACCCGATAGCCCAGGGCTGGGCTGGGCTGGGCCGATGCGGGCTGGGCTGGGCCGGCCCGGTGGGCTTGGGCCAGGGTTTGGTTTTTTAAAATAAATAAATAATTAACTAAATAAATAAATAAATAAATAAATAAATAAATAAATTATTAAATAATAGTTTTTAGGTTTTTAAAAATAGGTCCGGGGCCCGATAAATTCCCAAAAAATTACTCTAAGTCCAGTTTTTCATTTTACACCCAAAAATATTATTTATATAATATTTTAATATATTTGAAAATCATTTAATTTTATTTAATGCCAAAAATATCTTGTTTTTAATTAGCAAAAATTCTCGAAAAATCCCAGAAAATTCTGAAAAATTCGGTTTTGAAAATCATAAAAAATCAGGGGGTTTACAATCTACCCCCCTTAAGAGGATTGCGTCCTCGCAATCAAAGAATAACCGGTCAACAGAGATGACACGGTTGCAAGCAATTGTTCGAAACACATCACAAGACACTTAGGGAAAATGTCGTTTTCCTAAGAATGAAAGTTTTGCACTTTCTAGAGTAAAAATCTAGTTAAGGCAAGAGAACTACAATTTTAGAAAACTAGGTTATTATTAACAAGATTCAATTTACTAGGTTGGGGCTGAGGTCACGAACCAATGGGCACGAGCTACAACAAGACTAAGAACGGTATCTACGAATCACTTACGTGCATTAGCTACTCCCCGAGTCTGCGCGTTCTCCACGGTCATCGCAAAATCTTGTTCGCGTCCTTGCAGTCGATTTCTCTGCTGCTGCTGAGCCTGCTGGAAGAGTAGTGCCTGGGGTATCAAAGGTGGTCTCGGCTGATACCCTCCTGGAGCTGGTGGTAGGACTTCTTCAACTCTCGTTTGCGGTGCTCCCAGTGCTGGATCGGCTGGCCTTGGTATTGGTAGCGCTTGCTGGTTACCCTTTGGTGCTCTTTCTCGACGCTCAGGGCACTCCCTCAGTGGATGCTGACTGGATCCGCAAGCTAAACATACTTTCTTTTTTCGTCTGCACTCGTCCTCAATATGGCCTCGCTTACGACAATATTGACAGATAGGTAGTGCCTGTGGAGATGCTTCTGGTTGCTGGTGCATGTGATGTCTTTTTGTAACTTCTTCTTGTGGTGCTCCGGCTGGTGCTGATGTGGATGGACTCTTCAGACTGGTCTCTCTCCTGATGATGCGCTCTATGCGTCGTGCTGCAGCAAGGACGTTCGAGTACGAAGTAGGTGCAACGGATCCAATTAGTTTCTGTAGCTCAATGTTTAGTCCGTCGAAGAATTTCTCAGCCTTCTCTTCTTCTGTCGGGATCAATGTTGGGGCGAAGCGACTTAGACGAATGAACTCAGCGTTGTACTCTTCTACCGTCTTAGCATCCTGAGTGAGGTGATTGAACTTGTCCCGAAGTTCTGATCGAGCGATAGCTGGAATGTACATCTCCTGAAAGAGTCTAGAGAACTCTTCCCAAGTGATTCGATCTGGTCCGAGCCGTGTCTCCTCGGATAGCCACCAGTGATGTGCATTGTCCGTCAACTGCATTCTGACGGCAGTCATCCAACGTTCCCGGGGTAGCTCTGCTGCTTCTAATTGATGTTGAGTGTTGGTGAGCCACTCATGAACTTCTGTGGGCTCCTCTTTGCCTGAGAAGGTACGGGGCTTCAGCTGGCGAAAATCAGAAATAGAGCCCGTCGTTGGCCTTCGTGCTGGTAGATTCGCCTGCTCCAGTACAAGTGCTAGGCTACGACTCAAAGTCTCTTGTTGAGCTTGCATTATTGCATAGATCATTTGAAACATCTGCTGCCCGTCCATGGCCTGCCCTGGTGGAATTACGGGCATTGGTGGAATGAACTGTGGCGGAGGTGGGATGTCATCACGCCAAAATCTTGAGGTAGGTTGACCTGCCTGATAGCTCTGTTGAGCTGATTGAACTTCACCGACTGGTGTCACTTCATCGTCATACGTGACACCTGCAACTTGTGGTGTTCCTGCGGGAGTCTCGTCGTTCGCTCCTGAATCCATAACCCTGCACCCAAAATAAATAATAAGAGGCGCACAGGAATCAAGGCAGGATGCAAGTCAAGAATTAATTCGAATCCGATATGGATATCAAGAACATTTCAAGCAAGTGGATGAGATCCTAAAACTTATCATATTCTTATTGCAGGCCTGTTCGGTCCCTAAGTTGAAAACGAACAATTTTAGTCATAGACCTGCATGGGCCACCACAAAAACTATGTCACGCCCCAGCCCCAAAATACCGAGGGACTGGATGCGCGGCAATGGCCAGCAGCACGCACCGATGGACAACCCAATTTAATGGATCCATCAAGGCATGCTTAAGCTGTAGAACAATAATAAAGTTGAACCAATGATACTGGTCACAGTCTATACTAATCCTATCCACAACAGATAATCACAGGTTAAATGCCAGAATAAATGTAAATAGAATAACTAACAAATCTCAATAAACTGTCTTGGGGAACAATTCGAGAATATGTCTGATACATCAATGCAAATAGACAGGAAAATAAAGCAACTGGAAATAGAAATACTGAGTATGTGAAGCCAGTACTCAAGAGAAGTCTTCTGCCACGATCTCGTCCTCAGGTTCTGGTACAGCTCCTGGAAGTGCTCCTGTACGGTATATCTCTGGATGGATCTCTTCGGCTATACCTGGGGACATAATCCGGATCCAGGTCCTCAGGGGACGGCAAGGTACAGAAAATACAAGCCATATAATGCAGTAAAATAGTCAATAAAATAAACAGGGTAATAATGTAACCATCTATGTGAATGCAAGTGAGAACATCATCAGTACTCAGGCTGAGACTTCTACAAGCTCTGTGTAGGGGAGCCGGTAGCAGTGATATCATGTAGTTGTCTAGCTCGGGGAGAGACTGAGACGCCAGCATAATATAGTCAACCTGTAGCATGTGTGTCTCTCCAGCAATAAATGGAACAATAAGGATACACTAAGTAACCAGCTAAGTGATATGCAAGATGAGAGCCGCACTAGAACTCAGGCAGAAACTACTACAAGCTCTGTGTCGGAGAGCCGGTAGCAGTAATATCATGTGGTTGTCTAGCTCGTCGAGAGACTGAGACACCGGCAGCTGTCTAGCTCAGAGTGAGACTGAGACGCCGTCATAATATATATAATCAACCTGTAGCCTGTGTGTCTCTTCCCACCCAATGTAATCATATGTCTCATGTCCATGTGGCCTCATGTCCATGTCACGCACTATCATATCTAATGCAACAAGTCATATAGTATCTAGGATCATAATGCCAATGTCAAGTCCTGTATCCTATACAGAATCACCATGAATATCTCAGGAAGATCCTGTCCATGAACAGTGTCAAGTGTCCTGGGTCGTACGGTACTTGATAAGACAAGTACAAAAAAATAAAGTGTCACGAATATCCATCTCTATATGACCATACCCAACACCGCGTATGGTGTTGGCACCCGACTAATAATCGGACGCTAAGTACGTCACACGGTCCTAGGTTAAGCAGTTTAAATCAAGTTTACATATAAAGTCTACAAGAACTCAAGTAAAGTACTATAACTGGGATCATTGCGAGTTGGCAAGTTACACTTGCTCACTGATGTATAAAGAAGCCAAGGAATATTTAGCAAAGACTGCAAGTTTTGGCGAGGTACACTTGCCTGAGGTTCGGGCTCCACTTGTGGCTCTGACTTCAGCAGAATTTGCAGGCAGTACTCCGGTTGCTGAAACAAACATCACCATCAGATCCAGAAAATATCAATCAGCTAGAAATGCCTGTCCTTGAGTCTGATTTGGAGACAAGGGCAAAAATGATAATTTTGGGTCAAAACGGGGTCCACAGGTGGGCCCGCTTTGCACCGAAAAATGTGTCAGGGTCAAAGGTCTCCAAATTTGTCAAACTTAGTGTCAACAGGTCAGGAACGATGATACGAACCCAACGGAACTTCCATAATTAGATTTCGATGAGCCGGTCACAAAATTGCCCGTCGAGTAGGGCTTGTGGGGCCCACGACACACGATTTTGTCAACGTTCTCAGAATCGAACCAAACTTGGGTCACAGGACCAGCGTATTGCTACGATTCCGATGGCATAAGTTTTGTCTCGATCCGACGTGTGTACACAAAGTTACAACGAGATTCAGAAAGGGCAGATACGGGACGGTGTCCGCGGATACACGTTGATTCCGGTGTGCACGCACACCCGAATCGACTTCTGCAAAATTCTGCACGTCCGTATCGACGATGCGCACGTATCTGTGAAGACCGCACGCGACCAAGTCATCCCGTTTGGCGGGGCGGACTCGGTTCCGGGGTAAAATGGGGCATTGGTTTTCCTGTTTTTGGATCGCGGTTCGCGATCACCACAGGACGCGATGCACCGAGCGGGTTGCACGGGCACCGAGAGGGTCACACAGGGTTCGCGATGCAACTGACAAAATCGAAAACGGATAAACGAGCAGAGAGATACGCGTACCTGAACAGGGTCCAAAAAACCCAAAATCGATCGTGTCCGACACGTGTCCGGTCGAGCCCAACTAGGGTTAGGGCTAGGGTTAGGGTTGCCGAAGGCGGCTGCGGCCGGAGGACGCGGCAGGGCGGTTGGGGGCTTCGTCGGAGGTGGCTCGCGGAGGCGGTGGCGCTGAGCGACGGAGGCGGCGCGTGGCAGGCGGCCGGAGGCGCTGCTACGGCCGCTGCTGCTGCTGCTGGAGGTGGAGGAGTAAGGCGGGGGCGAGGCGCTGGTGGCGGGCGGATCGCGGCGGCGCTGGCGGGGCGAGGTCACGACGGCGCTGGAGGGGCACGGTGGGTGGTGGAGGGGCTGAGCAGCGTGGTGGCGGTGGCGGTTCGTGGTGGCCGGAGTGGAGAACGGGGGGGGGTTTATAGGGCTGGAGAGGGGGAGAGGGGAGGCCGAGGGTGGCGGAGGACGAGGGGGAGAAGGCGGGGTCGGGGGCTGCGTGACCGGGTGGAGCGGAGCTGCCGGCTTCGTGGCCGGGCGGAGCGGCGGGAGACGCGGGCGAGTAGGGGAGAGGGGCTCGAGGAAGCGGGTCGGGTTCGCGGGCGGGTTCGGTCGGGCGGACCCGACCCGACCCGATAGCCCAGGGCTGGGCTGGGCTGGGCCGGCCCGATGGGCTTGGGCCAGGGTTTGGTTTATTAAAATAAATAATTAATTAACTAAATAAATAATTAATTAATTAATTAAATAATAGTTTTTAGGTTATTAAAAATAGGTCTGGGGCCCGATAAATTCCCAAAAAATTACCCTAAGTCCAATTTTTTATTTTACACCCAAAAATATTATTTATATAATATTTTAATATATTTTAAAATTATTTAATTTTATTTAATGCCAAAAACATCTTGTTTTTAATTAGCAAAAATTCCCGAAAAATCCCAGAAAATTCTGAAAAATTCGATTTTGAAAATCATGAAAAATCAAGGAGTTTACACCTCCAGGCTGGAGGACAGCTTTGCCACGAAGCTACATTTGTGTATGAAGAGTTGCAAGCTTCTATCTTCAAATTTTTGTTGGTTTGGCTTTCGCGTAGGCGCGGCCACCTTGCCTCGGCAAGAGTGTGCACTCGAGTTTGGGATATAAATTTTTGTTGAGGATGGATATTGAGGCGAGACTGATGGTTCGATATGTTATCGTGCAAGCGATGGCATTGAGTAAGACGGGTCGTATATATATAAATGCTTGTCGTTTGATTTGAGTTGAATGCTTGCATGCTTAAACTGATTTACAGCTTTTCTTAACATGTCATTCATATGCCATGAAACGAATCTAGGATTCAACTAGAAAGATCACCATATAACTGTTTGCATTCACTATTTTTACTTAGTGTCGGCTTAGACGAGTGGGTTACCCCGCTCACCAGTACGACTGTGTACTGACGCACGTTTATGGGTAATATTTCAGGTACGCAGGCGTAGTGGCGCTGCTTGAATATACGAGGTATGATGTATGAACTGTAAGTACCTTTGTGGGCAAGAGAAAAGAGTAAGAGTTATTTCATCGTCTTCGTGGCATGCCTTTGTGGCATTGCCTCGAGGCACTTTATTTGGACCCTATCGTGAGCTTCGCTGCGTATACTCTGATGTGTGCTTGGTACACAAAATGACTTCCACTGTAACTTGGTTGTTTCGATGATAACTTTGGTGTTTAACAACATCGCCTTGTACGAGCGTAATTCCAGGCTCGTACGATATCACGTCCCGATGGGAACGATTGTCCTGCGGGAGAGCTGTAACGTGGTGATTCACGTTCAGCAGGGACTATCGAGCTTGCGGGAGATTGGGGCGTGACAGATTGGTATCAGAGCGCCCGGTTCATTTCTTTGGACTTGGTCCTTCGTTTCATCACAAACTCTAAATAGCTTCCGCGTGTCGTCTAGTTCTTGACTCTACTCGGTGCCGCATCGGATATTTCATGCAATAAGTCTATATATTGTTGGTTGTGGCTGCATTTCATTCTTGGTTGGGTTGCCTTGGTTGGTTTATGTAGGATCATTTAGCCTCGTTAGGCATTGTTGTATTCGTGCAGCAAGTTGGTTGGCGTTGTTGTATTTGTGCAACAAGTTGTGGGCTTTCGTTGGGTTGGCTTGGCTTATCGTTCGGGAAGGTTCTGATTGCCTCAAAAGATCAGTTGGTTGGCTAACGAGATTTGGTAATGTGGCATATTGTGAGTAGAAACATTCGATGAGAATGAATCGCTGCACGAGTTGCTCGTCTAGCGACTGTGTTGGATAGAAATTGGAATATTGGCTGTGGCGCATCGGTTGGGCATATTTGAGTTTGGCTCGGGAATATCAGGATAGTTGCACGAGTTGATCGTACAACAAATGTATGGAAACATTAGAAATTGGGTTGGAATACTTGGAAAAGATCGTTGCACGAGTTGCTCGTGTAGCGAAAGTAGCAATCGGTTTGAGAATAGCTGGAAGTATTGAGAATGGGATAAGACAATGAGTTGCAATCGCGAGATTGATGGAAATAGTTGGATGATTCAAGTATTGCCTGAGTTCTGTGTCGGACTCGAATTGGGAAAGGCATGATCACACATAAGGGATGGTTCGAACGGATCTTGGATCCAGTGCAAGAAAATCATAATACGAGTAGCGACTTGATTCAGAGTGGTATATGGGATACCACATTGTGAGCAAGGCATTGGAATATTTTTGTTGGACATTTATGGGAATTGCCTGAATGGACTCGGGTAATGGGAATACAAGTTGGTTGGTGCACGTCAGTTGAGTTGGAAAGAAGAAAATGAAGCAAAGTGAATATTGAGTTGAGTATATCGAGAACGGACTGGTGCTAATGGAAGTATCGATGGCTTAGAGATGGAAGAGATCGGAACGAATAGTTGGGATATACTTAAACGAGCGACGGGTAAATCGAAGGATAACGAGCACGAACTACGATTTTGGACAACACATTTGAGCTGTTGGTTGAGCAATAAAACACAAACTGCCTTGGAGGAACAATGCGATAGATTCACACAAACTTGAGAGATTTTGGATATTGCTGCTCGAGGAGTCGACTCAGGTTTAGCTGAAATAGAATTTTGGGCAAGATGGTACAACAATGGTAGACGGATTCTCTAGAAGACGTGGACGGATTGAGGCAACGACGAAAGGCAAAGATTGTGGCGGACGGACTTTTAAAGATAGCTAAATATGGTAGCAATGTCGGAACAAATCACTGTGCTGCTCGAGTAAGTTGGACGTGCATTGTGGAACGTGGCAAACGGATAAGAATTTGAGCAAGTCCTGAGTTTTAAGAATCATTGAAATCGATGGTGCGAGAATACGAACATAGCAATTCGAGAAATTGATGGATTCAGGGCAGAAACGGCGGATTGATGGAAGACGGTTTCAACGAGCGCGGTTCTTGGATTCGGAAACTTCGCTCGGAGGAATGGTTGGGATTTTGATTCGGATTTGCAGATGAGATATAGCATGGTTCATAGTAACGGTCCATCGTGATGATTACAATTATCGAGAGCTTCGGGACAGCTGACCCTAGCGACTTGTCCGCTGAATCAGATATGAACATGGTAGATCCATAGAACGACCCTTGAGGTGGCGTATTTGGGAATGCGTCGAGGGCAGATGTGAGCAATGAGATTTGTCTGATTGACTGAGTGTTGGATTTGAGAGACCCTCGGGATAGTCTTCAGCTGAAGATGCAGCCGGAAGATCGAAGCGATGGTGGAAGTAGCCTAGTCAACTGGTGAGATTCAGAGTCGCATATTTTTATCGATGGCATCGCCTCTGACTCATCGTACCCTGGAAGGGAATAGCATTCATATGAATTGACGACTGTGAAACTAGCTCGTGAAGTTAAAGCAGCGGCTCGTTCAGATCAAATCCTTGCGAATACTGGAAGGGACAGATTTGCCTCAGATTTACAAGATGTCAAAACTTAGTCTGGAAAGCGTGCTCGTTCGGAAGGCAAAGGTGATATCCTAATGCTTCGAGGCAGTGGAAGCAGCGCAAAAAACTATTCCATGCGCAACCAAAGAATTGTGGCGAGCGGATCTCGCATCCGAGCGAAGAGAGATCGATATTTTACCCCACCTAGCTGAATAGGCGTAATAAAGCTACCAACCATAACTGCCTCCACGCTGCCCCTCAAGGCAAGAGAACTCCTATTATGCCTACCAAGCCTCTAAATATATTGAAATCGTGGCGACACTATCCCTTTGGCGTGGCGGCAAGATCTTCGTGGATCACACGAACCTCAATATAGATGTTCACCCAGCGAGGTATTGAGATTGAGGAAGAAGTGTTTGGCTGAGCTGATATAAGCAAAGTTTGATATTTGGGTAAGTCGCCTAGCTGGGGTAGTATCAGTCGTGATGATCGTTCGGTGCATAAGAAATATTTGGAGATGTTGCTAGTGCGGATTCAGAAATAGTTGGATGGATTGAGTTGGAACACGAACGGATTAAGTCGGTGAAAAATTATCATATTTGAGAATAGCGCTCGAGCGAATATGTTGGAATGGGAATCGTGATTTGGTTTAATTGGTAGTAAAGCAAATAGATGCCTCGAACATAAAGATACCCTTGTAACTTGTTCAAATTTGCTATCGCAAAGCTCGGCTGAAATGTATGTATTTTAGGGACGCCTTAAATATGTGTACGATCCAAAACTAAGCGATACGAAGAATTCGTATTGAGCTGCAAGGAGGATGTGGGAATTCGTGAAATTTGTATGAGCGTTCAACAGAACGAGATGCGAAGTCAGATTCGTGAATATGTGAGTTGCCTGGAGCTGATCTATGAAATTGGATTGTGGCATGTGATAGGAATGGGTACCAGCACGGTTCGTGGACGAACCTGATTCTAAGTGGTATATTATGTAACGCCCGCAACCGCTTGGTGCGTTACGCTGAGTCGAATTGAATAAATCAAATGCTGGTTACATTTGAAATATTGGATTTTGGGAAGAAGGATTAATCGAGTTGGTTTCAATGTGCAGATGGCTAGCGGGTTCGATGGAAATCAGGTATTCGTTCAGAACAGTACTGAATAGCTGGATGGGAGCGATAATGCCGTCTTCCTTAATCCGATCGGTCGGATGATTCGGAGAGCACGGCCTGCTCTTACGGTCATACCAGTTGAGTAGATCGCGCTTGCATCGGACCACGGGTTCAAGGGATTGGCCGTATCGGTAGGACAGGATGCCTAACGGGATCAATCATTGTGAGTGGGCTCTTTCCCTTCTCCTCTACTCCTTCATGCCTAATAATATGGAAAAACACGAAAAAGGCTTGAAACACTTGGGCTGAAACTCGGGAATCACTATACTGAGGCGTGCATAGAGTGGACGTCGTTGGCTTGGTAGGATTGTGGCTTAAAATGATTTATGCGTTGGATAGTTGGATACGATAGTTGGATTATACATTTGAGGCAGTCGGTTAGATAATTGGGATTATGCTTGGACGGTTGGAATTATACAAGTTGGAATGATACTATGAGGCAAATGGGAATATTGGGAATTCGGGCGAGCGAGCGTGCATCCGTGCACGAGTATCACTGAGTCGCTTTGTCTAGCAAAGCGAGCAGTTGTGGTTCGAAACCGAACAACTACATCGGCGAGGGTGTTGTGCCGCTTGATGGGGCATCGTACCACGAATGGGGCATTATGCCACTGAAACGGCATTGTGCCATGGGATTGCTTCGAGCATGGGTGTTGCACCAAGTTTATAATATATTGCTGTAAAGCGACAAATGTGAATAGGAGCATAACTTGGGCACAACTTGAGAGATTGTGCATATGGGTATTTTGGTGCCTTGGGCTATATGTTGAGGTCGAGATTTGGATTCCTTGGTTGGATATGTTGGAAGAATGGTTATGGATGCTTTGGTTGGATATCGGTTGAACGAGTCTAGGATCGCTTGGTGGGGCGAGAATGTTTCGATCCTTTCGTCATACCTACTGTGTCTGCATTATCACGGACAACCTGCGTGGCACAGGGTTTCGTTTTCTCGAACGGGAAGGCTCCGGGGCACCGGGACCGTTCGGCCATGGAGGAGACAATTTGGGTAACGTGCCTTGGGCGCGGTACCAGCGGTTGGAATCGATCCAGGTGGGTTAGATACTTAGCGCTGTTTCAAGGAGAACCGCATATGATCTTGGTCCGATCATACGTTCTTTATGGCTTTTGGCCAGTGACTTCATATAGTATAAGTGTTGGCTTGCTTTTTTTTTGTTGGTTTGGCTTTCGTGTAGGCGCGGCCACCTTGCCTTGGCAAGAGTGTGCACTCGAGTTTGGGATATAAATTTTGGTTGAGGATGGATATTAAGGCGAGACTGATGGTTCGATATGTTATCGTGCAAGCGATGGCATTGAGTAAGACGGGTCGGATATATATAAATGCTTGTTGTTTGGTTTGAGTTGAATGCTTGCATGCTTAAACTGATTTACAACTTTCCTTAACATGTCATTCATATGCCATGAAACAAATCTAGGATTCAACTAGAAAGATCACCATATAACTGTTTGCATTCACTATTTTTACTTAGTGTCGGCTTAGACGAGTGGGTTACCCAGCTCACCAGTACGGCTGTGTACTGACCCACGTTTGTGGGCAATATTTTAGGTACGCAGGCGTAGTGGCGCTGCTTGGATATACGAGGCATGATGTATGAACTGTAAGTACCTTTGTGGGCTAGAGAAAAGAGTAAGAGTTATTTCATGAGTTATTTCATCGTCTTCGTGGCATGCCTTTGTGGCATTGCCTCGGGGTACTTTATTTGGACCCTATCGTGAGCTTCGCTGCGTATACTCTAATGTGTGCTTGGTACACAAAATGACTTCTGCTGTAACTTGGTTGTTTCGATGATAACTTTGGTGTTTAACAACATCGCCTTGTACGAGCGCAACTCCAGGCTCGTACGGTATCACGTCCCGATGGGAACGATTGTCCTGCGGGAGAGCTGTAACGTGGTAATTCACGTTCAGCAGGGACTATCGAGCTTGCGGGAGATTGGGGCGTGACAGTTGAGGCAACAAGAGTGTAATTTGAGGCAACAAGAGTACAAGACAAGCAATGTACAAGACAAGCAATAATTCATGATTTATTCCCAAGAGAACAAGCATGCAGTTAAGTATCCGTTCGTGAAGTTATTGACAAGCATAATGAACCAAGTCTATTCTCTTTTATCTTGGTTTCTTTTATTATTACTTGGTATCGTTTGATCGGGGCAAAGAAGAAAGCAGATTTATTAGATGTGAAGACTGGAAGCAGGGCTAGCTAATCGGGTTGGTAGCCACTCACTTAGATTATTGGAAGGGAGAAGAAAAGAGGCGCTTCACGACTCCGCTCGCAAGCCGCCTACTGCTCGTTCACCTGCATTATGAACAGCTCGATCAATACCTCTTCCACTTTTCCAATCTCGGAATTGAAGTGCAGTTCAATAAACAAAAACAATAAAAACCATCGAAACCATTCAAGGAAAATAAGCAAATCCCAAAACTAACTCAAAGCACGAAAGCAACAAGCGACATCGAAAACCGAGGAAATAAAAGATAGCAGCGGAGAGGTCCCTCCTGACTCTGCCCCTAAGTCGATCCCGGGGGCACGGTCCACTGATTATGGGAGTCGATTCCGAAGAAACAAATCCATAACGAGGACGAGTTCTTAATTTAATCTATCCCGATCGCACGATACCGTCTTGTGTTTCTTAGCCGCGCTCTCCGCACCGGGAGAACGGGGCGCTACATCCTACCCAACTAATTGGAAGTTTTGTCCCTAAACTTAAAAATTGGGCCTACCGTTAGGGATTATTACGTTCGGGACGGCGATCACGACTCAAGGAACAATCACGAACAGAATGGTTTGATCCACCACAGGCTAGGCATAAACCAAGTTTCATACGACATTTGTCGATTGTATGCCCCGGCTTTTTGCAGAATTTACAAGGATGGATTGCTTTCTGTTTTTCGCCGTCATTGTGACGCTTTGCAGCGTTGTTTCCTCTCTCGTCGCTTTGGCGTTTGTGACTGGATGTATGCACAGCGCCGGCAGAAACGTGAGGATAATATGGTTCGAGAGATAGGGCATGATTCATGACTTCACGCATTGTACGATACTGATGAACGACTACGTGCCCATGAATGGCATCAAACCTTCTAGCTCGACTCACTGCATCAGATAAATAGGCCCTAGCGAATTTGGAGAGTCGGTTGAATTCGGCGGAGTACTCTTTAACTGTTATGCTGCCTTGCCTCAGTTGCACGAACTCGTTCTCCATCTGACGTTGGACTGGAGGGGGTATAAACTCCTCTTCGAACGTGACACGAAAAGTCGTCCACGAGATCGTCTCCTCTCCGTGATCAAATTGAAGAGATCGTCGATGCACGTTCCACCAATCGTGCGCGTTGAGACGGAGCTGTAATTGCGCGCAGGCGACGCGCTTCTCTTCGGGGACCTCTAGCAAAGCGAAGTGATCTTCAAGTTCGGCCAACCAATCTAGAGCTACGACTGGGTCCTCAGTCCCGTTGAATGGGGTTTTGCAGACTTTCTTGAAGTGGCCAAAGTCGAAGGTAGTCACGTCCCTCGTCCTTGGAATTTGCGGGGTCTCTACTTCAAGCACGGGATGTTCCACCGGAGTCGGCGTTCTTGCCGAGGAATGGTTGAAAGCCAAAGTCTGAACGATCTGTTACAGGACATCCACCTGCTTTTGTTGGACTGAGTATCGTGCTTCTATATTGTCTTGAAACTTGAGCTGACTCTCTTTCGCCCGCTTCTCGGCCCGTTCATAGCGAGCCTCGTCCCTTTGTTGGTTTGCCTCCAACATCTGCAACATTCGTTGGATGGGATCGATGCTTGGCATGGCTCGCTGGCTTCCTGAACTTCCCGAAGTGCCTGAACTGCTTTCCTGGGCGTGTGTCTCACTCGGTGCTTGCGCTGCAGATTGCGCTAGAGCCATTCCTTCAAAAGAAGGTAAATTACATTAGGATCATAATGTATTATGGACTTATTGCATGAACGTATCTTATTTTGGCCTAGCGAGTTCAAGAGTTCACACAGGAATTTGATCGTTAAAGGAACTTTTCCAGCACGAAGTCTAAGGAACTTGAATCTGTGCTCTGATACCATTATGTCACGACCCAATTCCGTAGAATCGTTGAGGCGTTCCCCGAATCGTGACCGCCGTGCGGGCCTAGGGTTGCGCCCACACAAGGCTTTAATGATTTGCATAGCAAGCACATATTCAGAGTACGCAGATAAATTAAAACACAGATTTGAAATATGAAAAAGTTCTCTTTATTGATAATGAACATCTATTACAAACTCCTGAACGAGTCAGCTAATATGCCGCACGGGCTTACAAAAGAGATGACTCAAAATGAGATAGCAGTCCTTTATATTATATCCCTTTACTAAACTTCAAAAGATATAGACCTCCAGGCTGGAGGACGGCTTTGCCACGAAGCTGCATTTGTGTATGAAGAGTTGCAAGCTTCTATCTTCAAAATGCTTCAAGGGGCGCGGTGAATATGCGCCAATAGCTGGACTGGATCGGGAAGATGACTTCGGCTCCTCGCTCAGTTCGCCTTGGTACGGAGAACCTGTTTCAACGAGGGTCAGCATGTCAAAACATACTGGTGAAGACGAGCTAACCGAACTATACCAATCAACACGTTGTTTTAATGAAGCATACATATTTATGGGTTTCTATCTTGCCTTAGTTCATTTACAAGTAAGCAGCATATAGAACTTACTGAAATGAACGTGCCACCGTTCGGTAGATTTTACCTGACCGTCTGAATCACCTGCACAATACTTACCATGCCTTCCCTGCCACGAAGACACAAGTTAGTTTGCAACAGGTTTAAATATACAAGATGATCACTGGCTTGGTTGCCATTTTGGACGGTAGTCTTGACGTGAATGGTATGCAACGAAAGTACAATAGGCGTTGCAAACCATTCCGTCGAACAAGAGACTAGAACAATAGGTCTCGCCCGGACCGGATCGATGCCAGTGCCCCAGCATCGTCCGCGAGACCGTTACCCTGTGCACAAGTTGTCCATGATCGAACAATATACAAGTTTACAGTTTATTGCAGTTGAGGCAACAAGAGTGCAATTTGAGACAACAAGAGTACAAGACAAGCAATGTACAAGACAAGCAATAATTCATGATTTATTCCCAAGCGAACAAGCATGCAGTTAAGTGTCCGTTCGTGAAGTTATTGACAAGCATAATGAACCAAGTCTATTCTCTTTTATCTTGGTTTCTTTTATTATTACTTGGTATCGTTTGATCGGGGCAAAGAAGAAAGCAGATTGATTAGATGTGAAGACTGGAAGCAGGGCTAGCTAATCAGGTTGGTAGCCACTCACTTAGATTATTGGAAGGGAGAAGGAAAGAGGCGCTTCACGACTCTGCTCGCAAGCCACCTACTGCTTGTTCACCTGCATTACGAACAGCTTGATCAATACCTCTTCCACTTTTCCAATCTCGGAATTGAAGTGCAGTTCAATGAACGAAAATAATGAAAACCATCAAAACCGTTCAAGGAAAACAAGCAAATCCCAAAACCAACTCAAAGCACGAAAGCAACAAGCGACATCGAAAACCGAGGCAATAAAAGATAGCAGCGGAGAGGTCCCTCCTGACTCTGCCGCTAAGTCGATCCCGGGGGCACGGTCCACTGAATATGGGAGTCGATTCCGAAGAAACAAATCCATAACGAGGACGAGTTCTTAATTCAATCTATCCCGAACGCAAGATACCGTCTTGTGTTTCTTAGCCGCGCTCTCCGCACCGGGAGAACGGGGCGCTACATGAAACGAAACTTGCACCATCAGACTAGTAGAAATACGCTGGTCCTGTGACCCAAGTTTGGTTCGATTATGAGAACGTTGACAAAATCGCGTATCGTGGGCCCCACGACTCCACTTGACGGGCGATTTTGTGATCGGCTCATCGGAATCCAATTCTGAAAATTCTGTTGGGTTCGTATCATCGTTATAGACTTGTAGACACTAAGTTTGACAAATTTGAAGGATTTTGTCTCTGATACATTTTTCGGTGCGAAGCGGGCCACATGTGGACCCCGCTTTGACCAGAAACTGTCACTTTTGCTCCTGTATCCAAATTGGACTCAAAGACAGGCAATTCTAGCTATTTGATATCTTCTAAGCATGATGGTAATGTTTGTTTCAGCATCCGGAGACGTTCCTGGAGATTTCACGAATACCAGAGCAGTAGTTGGAAACCAAACACCAGGCAAGTGTACCTTGCCAACTCGCAGTGATTCCTGTTATAGTATTTTGCTTGAGTTCTTTGTACATACATATATACTCTTGATATAAATGTTCAACCTAGGACCGTGTGACTTTACTTAGCGGCCGATTAATAGTCGGGTGCCAACACCGTACGCGAAATTGTGTAACGTCACCTAGAGATGGATATCGAGACCCTTTACATTATCATGCTTGCATTATCAATTACGTCATACTCAGGACACCTGATACTATTCATGTGACAGAATCTTCCTGAAATTTTCAAGGTGATTCTGTGTAGGTTGCAGGATTTATGACATAGACTTTATATTCATAGTTATTATATGACTTGCTGCATTAGTAATGATCTTGCGTGACATGGACATGAGGTATCGTGGACATGAGACGTGTGATTACATTGGGTGGGGAGAGACACACAGGCTATAGGCTGGTTTTATATATATAGGCCACTACATAGTAAATTACATAGTAACTTACATAGTATCACTACTACAGGCTCCCAGACACAGAGCTTGTAGTGGTCTCAGCCTGAGTTCTAGTGATGCTCTCAACTTGCATTTCACATAGATGGTTATATAGTTTACCCTTTTGTTCATTTATTGCTGCACTGTATTTATTTTGGGCATGAGTTATTTTGTACCTTGCTATGTCCCTTGAGGACCTGGAACTGGATTATGTCCCCAGGGTTAGCAGAGGATATCTATCCTGAGGTGTACGGAACATGAGCACTTCTCGGAGCAGTACCAGAACCCGAGGACGAGATCGTGCCAGAGGACTTCTCCTGAGTATTGGCTTTATATACTAAGTTATTTCTGTTTCTAGTTACTTTATTTCATGTCTATTGCATTGATGTATCAGACTTATTCTCGGGTTGTTCCCCGAGACACTTTTATTGAGACATGTTAGATTATATTCATTTTGATTTATTCTGGCATTTGATCTGTGTTTATATTCTGTGGATGAGATTAGAATAGACTTTGACTTGTATCATTGGACCTACTTATTGTTGTTACAGCTTAAGTACACCATAATGGGTCCATTAAATTGAGTTTGCCCATTGGTGTGTGCTGTTGGCCATTGCCACGTGTCCAGTCCCTCGGTATTTTGGGACTGGGGCGTGACAAATTTTATTCTAAGAATAGCGTGCAACGTACTTCGAATCATTTACTTTATTTCTATCTTTAGTTATATATTTTCTGATTTGCATGTGTTTAGAACTACATGTTACCGAACTCGAGTGGCTCTTGATAAGATCCTGGTTGGATGGTAGATTAGTGGATCGAGTCACGGGGACGTATTATTTCTTTCATTTATAAATAATGGTAGTTGGGAGATAGTAGACTCAAAGACATGTAATACAATGTGTAAAAAGTCCAAAATATTACGTTGGATCCCAAACTTTACGTCGAAAATTAGAAAAAGAAAAAGAAAAAGAAAAAGAAAACTACATGTTGACGTATGGGATTCTAAATTATGCTGTGGTACAAACGGGGCGTTCTATTTTTTAATATTTTATTCAAATATTTCAAAGACTTTTGAATGTTTTATAAAAAACTAGAAGTCATTCTCAAGAACATCATGCATTAGGAATTATTTTCATCTTCTTTTATTCTTTCATTTATGAAGACAAGCAACCACACAAAAAATTAATTAAATCTTGTACGTCACACCACCCTCCCTTGTGTCTTTTTGTCAGAAAGATGAGACATCATTTATGATTTCTAATTTGTTTGTCTCTACAAGGGTTTTTTTTAATAGGGAAGGAAAACGCGTAGTGAATGTGACTGTTATTTTATGAATTTTATCTTATTTTCTGTTGGACGTTTAAAAGATAATAATAATAAAATTGATAGTTTAGTTTCCACTTGAACAAAATCAGCCAATTAAGTGGGGCCCGTGGGTTGGGTTAGGTTGGGTTGGGTTGGAATAGTTTGGTTGGTTTGGCTTAGTTTGGTTTGTTTAATAATTTTTTTAATTAGTTATAATTTATTTATTTATATTTTTTCTATTTAGTTTTGTTTTGGATTTTGATTTTTTTATTTAGTTTTATTTTGTTTTGGATTTTTGATTTTTTTTGATTTTGTTTAGTTTTGGATTTTGGTTTGATTTATTTGGGTTTGAAATTTGAATTTTGGTTTGGTTTGGTTTGATTTTGCACGCGTGACATCCTCCGACCCTGACTTTGCGGTGACGTTTCTCCTCCGTCGCTCGACCAAATTCTAATTTTTTTTTCGCTGGTACGTTCACAACCCTACCCTCCTTAATCCCCTTCAAGTATTTTAATTTAAACAGATTATTTTAAGAGAGGATCGAATCAAAAGTTGGACGAAAATACATTTTTCAAAACTGTCAGATTTCAGTCAAACTACCCTTTTTCATGTCCAGTTTTCTACCAATTCGATTAATGTTTTACAAATCTGCTTGAATAGACTTTTAGAAAACATAACCAAGCTTAAAACTAATCTTTTAGTTTATTTTTATTTTCCCAAAATTTCTGTAAAATCAACTTCCAAAATCAAGAAAAGTATGTTTTTAAAACTCCAAAAAAATTTCATACGGAATGCGTCCTGCCAAACGAGACGACTTCGTCGCGTGAGGATTATACCGAAATGCCCGTATCGTCAACGCGGACGTGTAAAATTTTACAAAATTTGATTTGGATGTGCGTGCACACCGAAATCAACGCGTATCCGTCAAAAAATACCGTATTGACATGTTCTGACACTTGTCATAATTTCGTGTGTGCTTATCGTTTCGCAACGAAACTTGCGCCATCGGATTCGCAGCGTTACGCTGGTCCTGTCGTCCAAGTTTAGTTCGATTCTGAGAACGTTGACGAAGCATCGTTTAGAGGGAAAAAAAAATACTAGTTTTTTTTTTCTATATTTAGTTTTTTTTCTTATCAAACATTGCAAAAGAAATGTTTCTTTAGAATTTTCTAGAAAAAATCAAACCACTTCTTTTTTAAAAATTTTTTTCTAAATTTTTCTTTAAAATTAGTTAATTTAAATTTTATTTAGTTGAAGTAAATTTTCTTAAACCAAATTCCAAAACTAAACTAAATAAAAAAAACTAAATAAAAAAAACAAATTCCAAAAAAAAACTAAATAGAAAAAAATTAAATAAAAAAACCAAAACATAACTAATTAAAAAAAACTAATAAAACAAACCAAACCAACCAAACCAAACCAATCAAACCAAACCACCCCAACCCAACCCCGGTTTTCGCCAACACAGTTGGCCGATAATTTCGGCCAACAGTGTTGGCAAAAATTGGCCCTGTGGGGTACACATTTGAAATTTTTTTTTTTTTTGCCTACGTGTTCCATCTGTTGTGGTTTTCGCCAACTGAGTTGGCTGACTCTGTCGTTATTTTTAATTTTAGTAAACTTGTTTCGTTTGCATTAATTTAATATAATATAATTTAATTTAATTTTGCTACAGTAAATTTTCTTTTTAAATTTAGATAGAAATACAATAAATGGACTCCAAAGTGTCTGGAAATTCCCCCCTAACTTAAGGTACTCTTCTTCAAAGTCATCTTGAATATGAAATTTAGTATAATTATAAGATAAATAAGGTATTTTTTTTATTGTTTTGATATACTATTTTGACATCCATATGCCTAATAATAAAAAAAATACAAAATTGATATAAAATTTATAGTATTTATAAATATTAATAAATATTTGCTAATGGTGTTACTTAAGGGTATCCATTGGAGACCATACGACCTAAATTTATTAATATTTATAAATACTTAGGAAATACATATTAATATTTATAAATACGACCTGAATTAAAGTTATATGTATCTCCATAAGTAACCCTGTTACAAAAGATTACTAATAGGGTTACTTAAGGAGATCCCTAATATACATATGACTTCAATTTAAAATGTACCTAATTTTTGTAGTCATCACTTATAATTGCTAATGGGATTATCCTTGGCAATACACTTAGGAGTATAGTATTTTTTCACCAAAGGGAAGGGAGGGGCTACCTAGAACCCTCAGCGTTCCCATCTTCCCTCATCAGTGCTAATTGGCAATACAAGATTATTAATATATAAATATTTATACTAATTTTTTGGAATCTTTTTGGTCCGTGGGTCCTGGACGGTCGCTACTTTGATAGTTTCTTGTATATCACTAATAGATAATATAGTAAAATTTTAAATATATATTATATAGATAACAAATAGTTATTTCGTTATCATTTAAATTATATATTTATTATATATATATATAAATCTATATAGATAATTTGTTATTTAAAAGAAATCAAACAAATTATTTTATATATACAAATTTCAAATATAAATTACATAGATAATTTTGTCTATAGATAATAACAAATTATCTATTAGTGATATCAATAAAATATCAATTTTAAATTTTAAATCTAAAAAACTTGTTAGTGGTACACAAAACTTTATTTTTTTTATATTGCAAATATTATTTTTTTAATAGACAAATTATCTATTAGTGATATCAAAAAAATATTTCTGCCAGACTGATTGGGTGGAATTGGACCCGCCAGTCCCTTTGACGAAAAGTTTATTAGTTGATTTTTTTCGTTTTTTTAGCTTATTTTGTTAAAAATAATATCATGCAACACAGTTTTCTGTTGAAAAAAGATTTGAATAATTTTTAGAATATGAAACTAAATTTTGGTTTTTTTATTTGATTCACAAAAATAAAAATATTTAGATGACAATGAAGTAAAACAATATTATATTAATTTTGAAAATGTAATAAAATTTGATGAGCATTCTGATATATTGTCTTGATTTATTTTCAGAATTGAAAGTGTTGAAAGAAGTGTAACAAAAGAAATTCGTACTTCCATAAAAATATTAAATTATATTAAAATTTTGGATTCCTTTCCAAATGCATGTATTGTTTATAGCATATTATTGACAATACCTGTCATTGTTTTGCTATCGCTAAAACAAAAATTTCAAAATTAAAATTAATTAAATTTTATTTGACATCAGTTGTGTTACATGATAGACAAACTGAAGTAGCCATATTATATTATCTATTGAGAGTGAAATGTTAGGATATCTTGATTATAAAATTTTAATAACAAAAAAGTATAATGAGTTATATAGATTTGAACTTCCTAACAATTTCGTCTAGGACCTTTAAATTTCTAGACACAGCCTAGATACAAGTTCATGTTAGTTTTGTTGCTTGTAAAATAATACTTGTGTAATTAAATAAATATATCATTCTTTCAGTCACACATGATTTGCGGGTTTTGTAGGAATAGGCTAAATTTCGTCTAAACCGTTAGCGAGTGTGCGATTTAATGTACGTTTATTAGGCACGCATTTTAGCACTTTTAAATTTCTAATTGCTTGCACGTCTTGTTTGTACAAAGGTAATTCTCTAATTAGTTTTTATTTTTAAATCTCGTTTCAGTTGCTGTTTTTAAATAGCAGACATGTTCTCACGCACGTATGTCCGTTACGAAATGAGTGGAGAACGAGTATCCTGGACATGATCCAAATGACAGATTTAAAAACAGTTTATCTGTTTTACAAAATCGATCGCTCTCTCGCTCGTACGAAAAATCACAGAAACATATTTTCGCACTGAAGAGAAAAAGTAAATCAGAACCCTCCTCCTCCTCCTCCTCCGTCCAACTTTTCTTCCGAGCAAGGGTTGTGATCGTTCGTGGAATTAGTCACCGGATGCACGGTGTTGTGGATCGAAGGAATTCATTGTATCTCGATCGGACAACGAGGAACAAAAATTCTATTGTAAGAACAACGTGTAACGTACTTCGAATCATTTATTTTATTTCTATCTTTAGTTATATATTTTCTGATTTGCATGTGTTAAAAACTACATGTTACCGAACTCGAGTGGCTCTTGTGGTTATCGATGAGAGAGATAAGATCCTGGTTGGATGGTAGAAGATCAGTGAATTGAGTTACGATTACGTATTATTTTTTTTATTTATAAATTGTAAGAGTTGGAGGACAGTGGATTCAAAAACTATATTGACGTATGGGATTCTAAATTATGCTGTGGTACAACGCGGTGTTCTATTTTTTAATATTTTATTCAAATATTTCAAAGACTTTTGAATGTTTTATAAAAACTAGAAGTCATCCTCAAGAACTATTTTCTTCTTCTTTTATTCTTTTATTTATGAAGACAAGCAACCACCACAAGAAATTGATTAAATGTTGTAGGTCACACCACCCTCCCTTGTGTCTTTTTGTCAGAAAGGTGAGTCATCATTTATTATTTCTAATTTGTTTGTCTCTACAAGGTCTTTTTAATAGGGAAGGAAAACGCGTAGCGAACGTGACTGTTATTTTATAGATTTGTGTCCTAAGTTTTCACCTCATAATCCCTTATAAGTCAAGGGCATCTTGAACGTTCAAAAGATGATAATAATAAAATTGATAGTTTAGTCCTGCATCGATTAGAAAGTGAGATCATCATGTATAGATAATAGGAATTGGTTTCATGTCTTAAATAATCTCATCGACCAACTCCGATTCAAATCACACCACATTTCCAACAAGTGGTATCAGAGTCCAAGATTACGGAACTGGTTTGGACGACTCTAATTAGATCGAGACAGATTGTGCTGAACGTTATGTGTACAATCGAACCGTATACCGAATATACAGGCTCTATTTTCAAGATGTAGTAGGTGCATCCTCTATAAGATGGTCTGAATATAGATCAGACCTAAGGTTTGAGACAACTATACGGATTAGCTTCAAAGGTGGAGACGACACACCCAAGATGGATTAAGATGTCGTGGTTAGCGCATAATGATGTTGTGGACGATCGTGTCGGTTTGGTTCTGTTGTCGAACGGATCAGAATGCTAATATGTTGGATCTCCTAAGTGCTCGGCTTACGGAGTGTTCGGTTAGCGAAAATGAGTAAAGATAGTCGGGATGTGTTGGTTGCACTATTAACAAAAACGAGCTAAGATGGAAATTGTTTGATTATATCTCGTTTTCGGTTGTATCTCGTTTCTGATTTTAATATTTTTTTTCAAATAGATCAAAGACTTTTGAATATTTTATAAAAAGTAGAGAGATTATCCCATTCTTTTATTCATTCTTAAGGAACTATTTTCTTCTTCTTTTATTCATTCATTTACGAACACAAGCAACCACCACAAGAAATTAAATCTTGTAGGTCACAACCACCCTCCCTTATCCTTTTGACAGAAAGGTGAGTCATCATTTACTACCTATTTAAATTTAGATAGAAATACAATAAATGGACTCCAAAGTGTCTGAAAATTTTCTTCAAAGTCATCCAAAGTGTTTTGACATCCATATACATTAAAAGTATTTATAAATATTAATAAAAATACTGTTTTGATTTTCCTTGGCAACACACTTAGGAGTTTGGTATTTTTTCGCCATCAGTGCTAATTGTCCCGTAGCTCAAGGTGTTTAGTGGGTTCGATGACCCAATATTTGCTTCGGGTACGACTCGATCAAACCCGGGATGGGTCGGTCTTGACCCGGTCAATGGGCCGGCCTGGCCTTCCTTACCGATCGGGATGGGTTTAGGTTTCGCAAACCCGGGCATGGCTCATCTCTCCAACAAGTCTGAGCCGAATTTTACCTTCCATCTCGATCGACCCGGCCACATGGGTGAGCATGGTCAGGCCCGAACCTAGGACTGCTACTCCATGTGTTATATAAATATATACGAGGAGCGATCAAGATCCCTGTTCTTAAGAATCCTCATCTTGAATTAATGGTGAAGGTTCTATGTCATCAGGCTTATCAATAATTTTTTTTTGAAAAAGACATCAATGATTTTAAGCTTGACCATAATAACTTATAAATAACCTGAATAAATCACTAATTTAATTAATACTTTAAGAAAAATAAAAGTTCAGAAGATAAAAAATTATTATAAGAACAAATCAAAACTCTTCAAAAAAAATCAAAACTCAAAAGTTTGTGAATCTTGTTATTTAAAAGAGATTGCTTGGTAGGCAGACGAAACCATGTGAAGCTTAAAACAATTGATGAAAGAGTTGGACAATAGCCTAAATACCTCAATGAGTTGGACAATAACTGCTACTAGTGGATTGTCTCTTCCTTTTTGACTCTTCCCTGTTTCTTTTTTTTTGTTTGAATGAAGATTCAGATAAGATCAAAAGTTATATGAGAAGTAAATTAGGATTTGGCCCACTTGTAAAAATTACATAACTCATTAATTTAATTAATTTTTTATAGTAATATTTTGTTCTAAATTCTCATATGATGGTGCTAATAAAAGTCAATATTTTATTCTTGGTGGGGCCAAATATGGATAGTTATTAAAAATTACTAATAATTTTTTTTTTGGATGGGGGTGGGGGGGGGGGGGGGGGGGGGGGGTGGTGGGGTGTGAAGGGGTGCATGCCCTCGTTGCCTCTGAGAAGCTCGACCATTGAATAAGATACCTTGATATCTAGATGAAAGAAAATTAGCTTCAGTACTAGTCACATGTAAACTTTTCTTTAAAAAACCATCAATGTTTGTGTTGAAATAACTACAAATTCTTTGAAAGTTATTTTTGTTGTTGTCTTTATAAAATATTTGCTACTTGAATTTGTCTTGATAATTGTAGCATACACTTCAAGACTATTATATGCATCAATATATATAACTCCCATTTATTTTAGATAAAAAAATTGAGCATATATTCTCCAATTACAACTTGATTCATTAGATTTATATATAATCCCACAGACATTGTTTAAAGTAGCTGACAAGTAAAATTATGTTTAATTGCTATACACTAATAAAACTTCTAAATTTAGAACGAGTTCTAAATAATTCTCCGAAGAATAATTCAGGAGTGTTAACATTATCATCAAATTCATCATCTAAATTTTTAACTAAATCATGACTATTTTCATCATCGTTATCACTTTTAACTAAATCATGATAGAACAACTTGGTGAGAAAAACTAGGACCAATATTAATAGTTTGATTATTAGAAGAATGTTTACTACTTACTAATTCTTGGTGGCGGCGGAGTAACATAAACTATATTTATAAACGGTGATTGTTAACTTGAAGAACAAACTTCTAAGCTTGTTAACCATCTAATAATAAACAAGTAGATACCAGCATGTGTCTTACTATAAATTTATAATTGATGGAAAATTGTTCAATAATCAGATTGCGTAAGCTATCTAACATAATATTCCGACTCGTTATAAGAATTTGAATTAAACCCTCCTTCGTAAGATAACTCATTTAATATATCTCCATGCGAGCATAGTATTGTTTAACTTTGATCCATGGTGAACTAAGATTGTAGATCATCTAAATAGAGACCTTCTGAACATGAGCTTCTGAATGCAGTAGAGAGAGCTTCTGAACAAGGGCTTCTGAATGCATAGAGAAGTAGGAAGAGATGCAAAAAAAAAAATGGTAAAGAATAGGGTGTTAAGGTTCAAAAAAACTGGAATTTAATTTGCAAACAATAGCCGTTGTAACTAGCTATAGGAAAATTACTAAAACAAACTAGAAACAAAGTAGGCGTTGGAAAATTACTAGTTGTTATATGCTTGATTTCCGCCAAACTATATGACAAAATTTATACATGTCGGACTTCCTGGTACAATTTATTGCAAGTTTTATTTTTTTTTTCTCTATTTTTTTTTTTTGTGGAAATCATTTTCCTTTCCTTACCCTTTCTTTCATACATTAAAAAAAAAAAAAAAAAAACTTTCCTTTGACTATACTTAACCTAAGAGTTCTCAAATCTGAGTAAACAACTACTCAACAACGACAAGAAAATCTGCATTTATAATGGAAGAAAATAGAACTAAGCCCAAGAAATATGAAATTTTTTTTTTTTTAAAATTTCCAGATGCTTAAATTACATAGATGGTGCCAAACACAAGATTTTTATTAATGGAAGGAAACAGTACAGAAAAAGAAATTATTGCTTGAATTACATGGATGGTGCCAAGTGAAAGAAAACTTCGGCGGAGAGATCAATCAAAATCCCATAAGAGCCTAACAACTTGTCTGAGTTCTTCAATTACGCCTTAAATTGTGGCGTATGCCTGTTCGTTCCGCCACTTGAGAAAGCACTTGCTCCACCTCCCGGTTCCTGTTTGCCATGTCCTCGACGAGAGTAACTAAGTTGTCGAGCTTTGCCTCGAGTTTCTCAAGTTCCACCCTAGTCTCCTAATTGTGGTAAAATAAAATAAAATAAAGTCAAAAGTACACTGATACTTCCGATTTCTAGCAAGAAAAATAATATTCAGTATTGAATCAATAATTTTACCTATTACTAAAGACACAGCACTAATTGTTAGGAGGATATTATAATATTTTAAAGTAGACCGTCAAAATTTTAACGGTTCTAAACATACGTTATGTGTCTTTCCTAGATCCTGCCATAATTTGAGTCCTCTGAACAAAGTGATTGAAATTTGTCATTTTTTTTTCAGGATGGAGATTGAAAATTGTCGGCATACCTGTGCGGAATCCTCAGGGATACTCTTTTGGGATATACGTGGAGGCTGTAAATTGTCATATACACTTCGTGGAGGCTGTAAATGGACATATACACCCATGTTAGGATGGATTTTCAATATAAACGATAATAAGATCAACAAACTAATGACTCTTGAACAATAGTCGTTTGATTGTCTTTTTTGACTGTTCAGATCAGATAAATTTTTTACGAGAAATTGAGTAGTTTGAGGATGTAATCTACGGTCAAGAAAGACAATACAACTGCTATGAAAACTTGCACAAATGCTTAACAACATAAATCCTGATCTCGTATATTTATATATATTTGCCTCCTTATTCTTTCCAACGTTTTTGTTCGTCTCCTCCTCTTCGTCGCTGCTGCTGAAGCTCTCCTCCTTTCTCAGTTTATTAGCCAAAGCTATCCGTCTTGCCAGCGGGATCGAACCTAACGATTGGGAGCTCTGTCATCCACAAAACTATTAATTAAGAAGGGTATTTTTTTTTTTTTTTTTTTTTTTGCGTGCTTAAGTTTAAGCAAATATTTACTAGAGGAAATTAAGAAATTATTGTTTCTCTAAAATAAATATCAAGCGAAAGAAGAAGGAGATGTTAAAACTCACCATTGTATTTGGAGCTAGTGATGGAAGAAGGGTTGGATAGATGTTTTCAGTGCAGACTGAATGGACCGCGTGAGGGAGCTTAGGCTTTAGTGCTATACTTATAATAAGAGACTGATGTATCATTTTGAAGTCAAAACGTGTAGAAGCTAGAAGCAATTATTTGTTTATCATCATTAGAAATTTCCAGGCAAGCTGCAACGAGCAACCGATGTTATTTCTAGGAAGCAACTTGCAATAGTTTAATCATATATCAATGCACTCACTTCTCTAATCATCCATGTTCCAATCTTTCAAGTGGCTTCTAAACTACTTAAATGTGGTTCGTCTAAATCGTAAATAAATACCCAATCAATTAATATTTAATTAAAAAAAATCTAATTATTCGTGTACATATTTTTCTTATATTGATATATCTTAAAAATATTATAATTACCTAAATATATATTTAAATGTATATAAAGATATATATAACCAATCCAAATCGAAATACATTCAAAATTCGAAATATATTTAAACTATTTTTTTTATATTTAAACATATATCCACAGTATTATATATATATATTCAAATTAAATTTAAACTATTTTAATATAATTTTAATTTTTATTAAAATTTTCAATAATATCAATTGAATTTTAAAAATCTATATTTTAATAAATAGATATATAACAAATCTTAATTTACAAATATTTAAATTATTTTCAACAATATTTGAAAAAAAAATGACATTTTTCAAAAATATTTTCAACATTTTTTGAAAAAAATTAAAAATATTTTAGGTGCGCACGTGCATTTACTAGTACGAGAGTAAGAACACTACAAAAAATACACTGTTTTAGCGACAAAATTATCCGTAGCTAAAATGTATTTTTTCGTCGCTATTTGTATTTAGCGACTGATTAGCGACGAGAATATTCCGTCAGAATAATTTACGTAGCTACGAAAATTCCGTCGCTAATCCGCTGCTTTATTGACGGATTAGCGACGGAATGGGCGAGATAAAACCAGCGACGGATCTGTGACGTATAAATTTTGTTGCTAAACTTTCCGACTACTTAACGACGTTATTGTAGAAGCATGAAAAATACGCTGGATAGCTATACGCAGCATGTTGGTGCTGGGCAGCGTAAAAAGATGACTTCAGAGCCATCGGCGTACAACAGAGCTTTTACGCTAAGTACAGCGTAAAATATAAGCTCAAGGACTATCCGCGTAATGCAGTATGTCCAGGCTGCTTCAGCGTAAAAAGGGTGCTACATCGCCTTTATGGCGTAAAACTCATCCGCTTTAATGCAGCATTGAAGTGTACGAGGAACGCTTCGTATTCCTCGAAATGAACCTGTTAAATCATGCAGTGAACCTGACGTCTGACTCCTGACAAAGAGTACTGCACGACTACCCAGACGACGGCTATAATGATGGCGCGGCACAGCGACCCAGACTGTCGTTTAGTGACATTCCCTTGGCGTAAACCGCTTTTACGCATACAAGGGAATACACTGCCTAGTTTTACACAGGCAGATGTGAGCTGTTTATGCTCCACAGAAGACAAACAGGCTGCCACGTCAAAAGTTGCTTTTCGTACAGGGCTCGAGGCACGTCTCTGCATTTAATGCGCAGAATGATGACAGCTCCTCGAGGCACGTCTCTGCATTTAATACGCAGAATGATGGCAGATCTTCGAGGCACGTCTCTGCATTTAATGCACAGAATGATGGCAGATCTTCAAGACACGCCTCTGCATTTAATGCGCAGGATGGTGGCGGATCTCTGCATTTAATGCAAGAGATTTGATTATATCTCCAAAAGCCGTAATTTTGGCTAAAACGTCCACATCATCGCTTTTGCGCATTACGCCATCAGGCTATTCTCAGCTATGGGAGCACGCGGTACGCTATCTCCTTGGAATACGCCAACTCAGGCTACATTTACATCTGTGCGTATTGAAGCTACTCGGTCCAGAATTCGCTCAAAGCCTCAGTCAAGGGAGGAGGATCAGCCCGGCTTCTACGCCCACTCGGCTTCTATGCCTACTCGGCTTCTACGCCCACTCAGCTTCTATGCCTGCTCGGCTTCTACACCTACTCGGCTTCTATGCCTACTCGGCTTCTACGCCCACTCAGCTTCTATGCCTGCTCGGCTTCTACACCTACTCGGTTTGATAACTCTTTGGCTTCTACGCCATAGTGACAGTTATTGGCTTCTACGCCAACCTTTTCTACGCGAGGGATAACTACCTACGTGGCTTTTATGCCGTGATCTTCGCAGTAGTTATACGCATTGTCTCTTAATGGGACACGCGTCACACGTTCATTCAAAAGGTCATTTATACGTGGGCAACGGTTATTGTTACCATCGCGTAAAAAGTGCCATACTTTCCACTACCCGGCTTCTACGCCGACTGAGTGGTCACTGTCACTAAAACCCTATAAATAAAGACCTTTATTGACAGAGGTCAAAAGTCGAAAGGGTGGAAAAAACGGTCGAAAAACTGAAGGTCAAGGAACTAAGAGTCGAAGAGTCTTTGAGAGAGAAGAATCCAGAGCTCAGGCAAAGAGTAGTGATCGACGACTTTGGCATCGAGCATCTACTCTCTTTAGCAACCTTCGAAGCTGCTTTCTGTCTTCTACGGCACTTCTTCATCATCGTGTGGTCCAAGGGACAAAGTGATCGACTGCAGATCAGACTACTATAGCAATATTTACCCAGATTAAAAAATTGTACTTGACATTTGCTCGAAGATGCCTTCTTTCGGCTCCTTATATGCTGGAAGAACATGGTCTTCTTCTTCCTCAAGTCGGCCCGACGAACTCCGGCGATCATCTCTATGTGGTAAAGGAAATATGGGAAGAACAGGTTAACTCCTCAGCCTTTATATAGGCAAAAGAGAACACACCAAATCCCAACAAATTCCCAATAATTTGCCAAGAAATCAGCCTTGAAGAACGAGTCAGACTTGACCATTTCATGCTTCATTCAAAGCATTTCAAATTACGAGAAATTTGAAAACTTTGAAGGGGTCTTGTAGAAGCATGAAAAATACGCCGGATAGCTATACGCAGCATGTTGGTGCTGGACAGCGTAAAAAGATGACTTCAGAGCCATCGGCGTATAATAGAGCTTTTCCGCTAAGTACAGCGTAAAATATAAGCTCAAGGACTATCCGCGTAATGCAGTATGTCCAGGCTGCTTCAGCGTAAAAAGGGTGCTACATCGCCTTTATGGCATAAAACTCATCCGCTTTAATGCAACATTGAAGTATACGAGGAACGCTTTGTATTCCTCGAAATGAACCTGTTAAATCATGCAGTGAACCTGATGTCTGACTCCTGACAAAGAGTACTGCATGACTACCCAGACGATGGCTATAATGATGGTGCGGCACAGCGACCCAGACTGTCGTTTAGTGACATTCTCTTGGCGTAAACCGCTTTTACGCATACAAGGGAATACGCTGCCTAGTTTTACATAGGCAGATGTGAGCTGTTTATGCTCCACAGAAGACAAACAGGCTGCCACGTCAAAAGCTGCTCTTCGTACAGGGCTCGAGGCACGTCTCTGCATTTAATGCGCAGAATGATGGCAGCTCCTCGAGGCACGTCTCTGCATTTAATACGCAAAATAATGGCAGATCTTCGAGGCACGTCTCTGCATTTAATGAACAGAATGATGGCAGATCTTCAAGACATGCCTCTGCATTTAATGCGCAGGATGGTGGCGGATCTCTGCATTTAATGCAAAAGATTTGATTATATCTCCAAAAGCCGTAATTTCGGCTAAAACATCCACATCATCGCTTTTGCGCATTACGCCATCAGGCTATTCTCAGCTATGGGAGCACGCGGTACGCTATCTCGTTGGAATACGCCAACTCAGGCTATATTTGCATCGGTGCGTATTGAAGCTACTCGGTCCAAAATTTGCTCAAAGCCTCAGTCAAGGAAGGAGGATCAGCTCGGCTTCTACGTCCACTCGGTTTCTATACCTGCTCGGCTTCTACGCCTACTCGGCTTTTATGCCGGTTTGATAACTCTTTGGCTTCTACGCCATAGTGACAGTTATTGGCTTCTACGCCAATCTTTTCTACGCGAGGGATAACTACCTACGTGGCTTTTATGCCGTGATCTTCGCAGCAGTTATACGCATTGTCTCTTAATGGGACACGCGTCACACGCTCATTCAAAAGGTCATTTATACGTGGGCAACGATTATTGTTCCCATCTCGTAAAAAGTGCCATACTTTTCACTATCCGGCTTCTACGCCGACTGAGTGGTCACTGTCACTAAAACCCTATAAACAGAGACCTCTATTGACAGAGGTCAAAAGTCGAAAGGGTGGAAAAAATGGTCGAAAAACTGAAGGTCAAGGAACTAAGAGTCGAAGAGTCTTTGAGAGAGAAGAATCCAGAGCTCAGGCAAAGAGTAGTGATCGACGACTTCGGCATCGAGCATCCACTCTCTTTAGCAACCTTCGAAGCTGCTTTCTGTCTTCTACAACACTTCTTCATCATCGTGTGGTCCAAGGGACAAAGTGATCGACTGCAGATCAGACTCCTATAGCAATATTTACCCAGATTAAAAAATTGTACTTGACATCCTCGTATAGGATTAATTGTACTTCTTGTTTGTGAACCTAAGAACGAGTTTCGTATAAACCTCGTCTTATATCTTTCGTTTATTATCAAACACAAGATGGCGACTCTGCTGGGGAAGTCTTTCTCCTCCGAGGAGAAAGCAATTGCTCAACACGATACGGTATCCGTGGGATCCGTGAAGAAGACCCTGGTCGTCCAGTTCGATCAGTCTGCCTACGAAGATATCCTTCGAACAGGGGGTAGCTCTCACTCTCTCTCTGTCCAAGATAATAGGAAGCTGCGTAAGGTCTGGATGCCCAAGACATCCCCTACCATTCCTGCCGACTCTCTGATCTCTCCGACCAATGAGGTTGTAGCATGGCTCCTTCCGCGCCCCGCGCGTAAAACTCAGTCTCCTGTCGCTGACAGGACAGACAAAACTTCTGGCAATGCCTTAGCGCCAATCCAGAAGTCCACTTCGCACCTTGCACGTAAAACTCAGTCTCCTGTCGCTGACAGAACAGACAAAACTTTTGGCAAGGCCTTGGTGCCAATCCAGAAGTCCACATCGCTCATTGCGCGTAAAAACTCGTCTCCTATCGCTGAGGGGACAGACGTAGTTTCTGACAAAGCCTCTGTGCCATGTCAGAAAATTCAAATACGCTCCGCGCATAAAAATATCTCTCTCACTCAAAAGGAGGCAGAGAGTCCCAGTAATCTCCACAAGGAAAAACAAGTGGCGGATTTTCTGACTTCTCGAATTATACGCCATCAAGAGAGGAGTCTACCCACTCTTCAGATTACGCGGAATGCTGACAGCCGATTGAGGACTTCCTCAGTTTTACGCCAATCTGAGTAGAGTTCCAAATTACGCCAGGAGAAGCCCCGCGGCGTAAAGAAAACCCAATCTACAGATAGATACGCTCCTCGGGGATCAAGTGTTGCTCATATGGCTGAACTGCTGTATTCCTACGGCAGGAAAAGGGTTGGGGTGCCCAATATCCGTATTCCAAATGATGTAAACAGGAGGAACATGCCTTCCTCTTCTGTTAATACTCCTGACTTACGTGAATTTTTGATCCAGAAACGCAAAGACAGGAGTCATAAACAGGCTTCAGTTCCCCTAACTGTCAAATGTGGGGAGATCATGTGGGAAGATGCATCAACATCTAATGTCATCATGACATGTGGGCCACATAAAGATTTCGTCTTTATTGTTCTCCCAACTCGCGACGACCAGCATCCAATAGTCTTCGGTCGCATGCGGAGCAGTCCGATTGTACAAAAAGAATTTCGCGAGTCTGAGGGTGGCAAAATGCAAATCCACAGATATAGCCCACAAGTTTTAAAGATTATACAAAGCATGGGTTATGATTTGAAGTTGAAACAAGGCCTCAACTATAGAAAAGGCAGACGAACACCGTTGCATAGTAATCCTTACTGTCAACAAACTCGTTTTGGGTTGGGGTACACTGTATCTCTTGCAAACTCCAAACCTCCAGAGGCTGAGCCTGTAATACCAGAGGCATGTTCTTCTAAATCAACTTCTGTGGGCAAACGCCATGACATGTCTGGGGGTAGCCTATCTCGACAAAATAGGGCACCATCCAAAACAGGGGATAGAATTCCCTCTGGATCCGAAGATGATGCAACGATGACGATCTTCCCGAAAGACCGTAAAACTCAGGAATCGGGAGCCCGAAGACCAAAAGGGACTTTCTCCTTCAATAAAGATGACATCATTGAAATCTTCGATATGTTGATGAAGGAACACAAACTTCGGCTACCCAACATCAGGTACCCTGAGAGAGCTGGCAAAGTCGATGACCCAGATTATTATCTCTTCCATCGGTACATTCATCACCCTACAAGGGCCTGCTATGTACTAAAAAGGAGAATTCAGGAGTTGATCGATGCCAAAGTCATCACTCTGCATCTGTAAACGAGGGGACAATCACTGTAAATTGATTTCACTTTAACGTGACAATTTGCTCCCTCAAGAAAATACCGGATGATGAATCCCTAAAAATTTCTCCAGTGGATCCTTCAGGTCTATCCTCACTCAGAAAAATCACTCCACAGTGAATTGTTCAGACATAAGTTCATGTCCATATTACCTCTGAACTATTGTCCAAACATTTTATTTCTTTCCCCAAAGAGTTTGTCATGTTCATATTACCTTTGAACAAACTTTTCAAGTTTTTGGCTATCGATTATCACGTCCATGTTACCTCTGATATCGGTTGCCATCTCAACTTAGCACCCGTACTTAACTCTAAGTACGCCAGTGGTGTTAGGTCCACAAAAACTGCCATGTCCATATTACCTCTGAGCAGATGTATACCTCCATCCCCGATGGAGTCACAACTCAAGAGTTTGTCATATTCATATTACCTCTGAACAAACTTTTCGAGTTTTTGGCTATCGGTTATCACGTCCATATTACCTCTGATATCGGTTGCCATCTCAACTTAGCACCCGTACTTAACTCTAAGTACGCCAGTGGTGTTAGGTCCACAAAAACTGCCATGTCCATATTACCTCTGAGCAGATGTATACCTCCATCTCCGATGGAGTCACAACTCAAGAGTTTGTCATGTTCATATTACCTCTGAACAAATTTTCTGAGTTTTTGGCTATCAATTATCACGTCCATATTACCTCTGATATCGGTTGCCATCTCAACTTAGCACCCATACTTAACTCTAAGTACGCCAGTGGTGTTAGGTCCACAAAAACTTCCATGTCCATATTACCTCTGAGCAGATGTATACCTCCATCCCCGATGGAGTCGCAACTCAAGAGTTTGTCATGTTCATATTACCTCTGAACAAACTTTTCAAGTTTTTGGATATCGATTATCACATCCATATTACCTATGATATCGGTTGCCATCTCAACTTAGCACCTGTACTTAACTCTAAGTACGCCAGTGGTGTTAGGTCCACAAAAACTGCCATGTCCATATTACCTCTGAGCAGATGTATACCTCCATCCCCGATGGAGTCGCAACTCAAGAGTTTGTCATGTTCATATTACCTCTGAACAAACTTTTTGAGTTTTTGGCTATCGATTATCACGTCCATATTACCTCTGATATCGGTTGCCATCTCAACTTAGCACCCGTACTTAACTCTAAGTACGCCAGTGGTGTTAGGTCCACAAAAACTTCCATGTCCATATTACCTCTGAGCAGATGTATACCTCCATCCCCGATGGAGTCACAACTCAAGAGTTTGTCATGTTCATATTACCTCTGAACAAACTTTTTAAGTTTTTGGCTATCGATTATCACGTCCATATTACCTCTGATATCGGTTGCCATCTCAACTTAGCACCCGTACTTAACTCTAAGTACGCCAGAGGTGTTAGGTCCACAAAAACTGCCATGTCCATATTATCTCTGGCGGGGCTTGTCCTAAACTTATTACTTGCACTCACGTGCACAAGAAGTAATAGGTCCACAAAAATTCTCCTGTGGAATGCCCGCAATGGAAAACGAAATGTTCACGTCCATATTACCTCTGAACTACGTCTCTCCACAAGACCTATCACGTCCATATTACCTCTGATAGTATTTTGTGTACAAATTTTAGCTGAAACATATTCTATCATGTCCATATAACCTCTGAATAGATATGTTCTGCTGAAGCTTATCGAGAGTATATCACATCCATATTACCTCTGATATCACTTTTACCCAAACCTGTCATTTATATTCCAAAATGACGGATCCACAAAGTCAGATAAAAGCCTCTTTATTATTCCCAGAAGGAGCAAAAGTACATTGAAAAGAAAAAAGTACATCATTGGGGGGGAGCGGTTAGGTCGCGAATCTGCTGCGCTAGTGTGGCCATCTTCTAAGTCCTGGAACTTAAAACTGTAGCGCGGGCCCGCTCCAGCCGTGCCTCGTCATTGCTCAGGAGGGACAGTTCGGATCTAGCCCAAACAAAACCAGCACAGGCGACTCCTGTACGCGCCAAGTTCTGTTGAGCTATTCCCAGTCGACCATTCACCACATCTAGAGCTTCCGATGACTGAGAAGCCCACTCCTTTGCCTGAGCAAGTTTTGCTTCCAGTCTGCGGACCTTCACTACATTCCCTTCCACTACAAGAATAAGCGGGATTAGCGACGTATTTTAGCGACTCCAAGTAAAAATGTCGCTAAATTAGCGACTCGGTAAAAATCGTCGCTAGTCGTCGCTAAATGGCGACATTTAGCGACGTTTAGCGACTTTTATTAAGATTTTAAACGAATAGTCGCTATAAGTTCAATTAAGGTCGCTAAACGTCGCTAATATATCTGATTTAGCGACGTTTAGCGTCGTAATTAGCGACGTATATATGAAAAACATTTAGCAACGTATTTAGCGACGTAGTATCTATCGTTGGCGTCGCTAATTTTTATTTTAGCGACGTTTTTATTGGACGTCGCTAAACGTCGCTAAATTTTGTTTAATTAGGGCTCAGGTTTCTTTTCTCGATCTATCGAAAATTTCGAAAACGTTTCGATTTCCCCCGCCCCCCCCTCTCCGGCGACCGGGTCTCCACGGCTGCGGCTACTCCGGCATCCCCCTCCTCCTCCTCGAGCTCTAGGTAATCTCTTTCTCTCTCTCTCTCTCATGTGACACTGACACAGACAGACACGACACACACACACAGACACACACGAAACACACGACACACACACACACGCAGACACACACACACGACACACATACACGACACACACACAGACGCAGACACACACACGACACACACACGACACACAGACGCATACACACACACAGACGCAGATTAGGGTTAGGGTTAGGTTTAGGAGAATGTTGCTTGCTTTGAGATCAAAACTTACTATGTACCAACAACTTACTATGTACCACAGACGCAGATTAGGGTTAGGGTTGACTAAAAAAAACTACATATCTTATGATTATGAGTCAAAACTTACTATGTACCAACAACTTTTCTCGTTTTAAAATCTGTTTCATCTCCACCGAATATTCTAGCCATACCAAAATCTGAAATTTTGGGGTCCATGTCCTTGTCAAGGAGAATGTTGCTTGCTTTGAGATCTCTATGTATAACTCTTAATCGTGAATCTTGATGGAGATAGAGAAGTCCACGAGCAATTCCTAGGATAATCTGGTACCGTGTCTGCCAATCCACTAATGCTCCTTTCTCTTTATCTAGAAGCAATTGTAATGTGTCATAAGTTTTCAAGTTCTGCCAAAATAGGTAAAACTTTCTATCATATGAAAATTTTAATTAACATAACAAAATCATAAGTATTTAAGTAAAGACAATTTTAACATTTCATCCCCTTGTACTCATATATCAACATCATTTCATCCCCTTGTATGCAGCAACCGAGAAGTCGGACAAGGTTTCTGTGCTGGAGTTTGGCAATGAGCACCACCTCATTCTTGAATTCTTCAAGGCCTTGATATGATGTTCTAGCCAGTCTCTTTACAGTTATATCCTGATTAGTGTCTAGGAATTAAATCTGTGTGATAAATTTTTTTGGCGCAGACCAAAATAAACCAAAATGAGTTTTGAAATTTGGCTTGTAGTTCACTAGAGTACACAATATGGAGACAAAATATACTTGTTGGACTTAGCAAGCTACTCCCATCTTCAGATATAAATTTGGTATCAAAGTCTACCTGTCTTTAGGTTATATAAGACTGGAATTTGAAAATAGCTCAACCATACGTGTGTGTAGGTGTATAAGACCTAGGCATCAATTGTTAGTTGTAGTGTGAGTTTGGGTTTTTGCATTTGGGGGATGTGAGAGTGTCGGGTTCCTCAGTCAGTGCACACTGTGAAAACTGGTTTTGTGTGTGTGCACAGTGTGCCTCAACCACTGTGTCTCAGTGTATCAGTCGAGCCACTGGTTTTGTGTGTGTGTCTTAGATACTACTATTTACTTTAATCTTTATCATCCAAATCTTATAATTCAATTTCAATTTCAATTGCAAAGAATTATCATTATTATAAGATATTATGGTATCATTATTATACTGCTAATTCTTTGTTTTCATCTATCTTACCAGATGGCACCCAAGAGAGCGACACCTCCTAATGTTAAGGAGGAAGTGATGCCTCCTACTGTTAAGGAGGAAGTGATGCCTCCTACTGTTAAGGAGGAAGAGATACCACCTGCGGGGAGTTCCAGTCACCCAGCACCTATCGCGGCTGTATCTCAGACGGGGAGTTCCAGTCACCCAGCACCCATAGCGGAGCTTGATAACATAAACGCTGTTTATGCGCAGTATTTGAGGGACTGGTATCAGCCCCGTTTTGGAAATCCTCAAGATTGATACTATAATATTTCATATACTTATATATTATGCATTTTGTGTTACTGTGATACTCTGATACTTATATATTATGTATTTTGTGATGCTGTTTATGCCCATTTTGTGTGACTGTGATACTTTTATAACTGTGATACTTTTATTGTCTGTCTATAATGTTTGTGTTCCATCGAAGGGGTCGGCGAACCCATAGAATTCAACGGAGGGTTGCTCCGGGTTTATTTTTAATTACAAATTTATAAATTAGAGGAATAATAGTTTGGAACAATTCAGTTTTTTTTTTAATTTTTTTGTAAATTTAGCGACGTATTTAGCGACGTTTAGCGACGTCTAGCGATATTTTTATAAGTCGCTAAACAAGTCGCTAATTAGCGACGTGTAAATAGCCGTCGCTAACAACGTCGCTAAACGTCGCTAAATATGTCGCTGTATGTCGTAAATTCCTGACATGGCAGTACTGCCAGGTCATTAAAGACGTCGCTGTTACGTCGCTATAAAAGTCGCTAATGAGTGACGTTTAGCGACTTTAATAAACGTCGCTATTTAGTGACGCCGCGTCGCTAAACGTCGCTACATTTAGCGACTCAATAAAGTCGCTAAAAAACGTCGGCATAGCGACGTTTAGCGACGTTTTTCCGTTCAGCGACTTAGTTTTTTCCGACTGCGTTAAAACGTCGCTAATTACGTCGCTAAACGAGTTTAGCGACGTTTTATTGTCATTTGGCGACATTTTTTGGCGTCGCTAATTTGACTTTTTTTGGTAGTGTTCATGCTCGGCCTGGCACTTTGTTTGAAGAGGAATGACCTCCTCCAAGACAGCTTTTTCTTTATCCATCTCCTGCTGATGTGTCTGGATGGATTTATTTAGGCCTTCCATCTGTTCAGCAAGCTGCGTAGTCAAGGAGTCATATTCATCCTGGACCAGGTCTTCAATGCTGCCTCGAGATAGCTGCAAATATTCGTTAATGGGTTCCTCCAAACCATTAACTATCTGCTCCAGTGTGTCAGCTATCCCAGTGTCGTTGAATTCTCTAATCGGCACTATCGCAAACTGAGAGGACCTCCTCAGCGCCTCGAAGCTTAGATTCTTCTCCAATACTATCGATATTAGCATTTTTAAGGTGGTATAGAAGATACTAGTATACTGCTCAGTCAGCATGGCTAGATCCGAATGAACGCTGGGAGTGGCTGCAATATTGGCGAACCTCCCTCCAGGAACGACCACAGACGATGTTGCCACAACCGTCGCCTCAACAGATGGTGTGACAAAAGAAGATGCGCCAACAACGGACAAAGTGACCGGCGTACTCAAAGGAGGCATTGTCGTAATGACAAGCTCATCCTCCTCTTGAGATACCGGAACCATTTCGGGCGAGCCGACACCCGAAAATATTTCCTCTTCGAAGTCGGGCACCTCCATGTCGTCGCCAGGAGCTGAAACAGAGCCAAAAGACGCGTCAACACTGCCCTCCCCGTAGATGTCTCCCCCTGAAAAGAAGACAAAAGAAAGTTAATATCAAAATGATGTTAATTTTCCTAAAAAGAGGCGTAAAGATGATATTTACCCATGGCCGATGGCATATATGTCGCGTCTGCAGCCAGTACAGCTAAATCATTTCTTAATGATGCTAAGCAAGCTGTCATACCTGGAGAAGGGGGTGTGCTAACTAACAGTGACAGGTATTCTTCCGAGTCTTTACCCAGATCCAATCGGGGTTCATCAGGTAGAATCTCGCTGGGTGCACCTACAAACACGGCAGGGGGTTCTCTCGATGCTGATCTGGATAAAGATATCCTTATTTGGCTCGGCCCCGAAGGCGATCTCGTACCATGACCTGAAGCGGTAGCAGCGACAGCAGCCTCAAGCAAGGATTCTCCGGCACCGCCAGCCAAAACTGTAGAGGTTCCCTCTCTAAAAGGCGAGGAACCTCCAATCAAAGAATCGTCCCCGACAGGAGAAACAACAGGTTCACTTATAGGAGCCTTATGGCCGGGAATCCTGAGAGGACGACTAACCGTCTTCTTCTTCTTCTTGCGAGGGGAAGTCTCCTTCAGAATAGGAGCCCTTCGCTTACCAGATATGACCAGAGCCCCTGCAGGAGGAGGTATTTCACCCCTCGGTACCGCCAATAGAGGCTCATCTGGATTGACAGAATCTTCACCCTCGTCAGAGGAGACCGAGGGGATTTCGTCTCTTCCCGCGGACTTGGAGGAGGGTGTCACGACCCAATTCCGTAGAATCACTTGAGGCGTCCCCCGAATCGTGACCGCCGTGCGGGCCTGGAGTTGCGCCCGCACAAGGCTTTAATGATTTGCATAGCAAGCACATATTCAGAGTACGCAGATAAATTGAAACGCAGATTTGAAACATAGAAAAGTTCTCTTTATTGATAATAAACATCTATTACAAACTCTTGAACGAGTCAGCTAATATGCCGAACGGCTTACAAAAGGGTTGACTCAAAATGAGATAACAGTCCTGTACATTACATCCCTTTATAAACTCAAAATGATAAAGACCTCCAGGCTGGAGGATCGCTTTTCTACGGAGCTGCATTTGTGTATGAAGAGTTGCAGCTTCTGGTTTCAAAAGGCTTCGAGGCGTGATGAAGATGCGCCAACAGCTTGGACTGGATCGGGTAGACGACTTCGGCTCCTCGCTCGGTTCGCCTTGGTGCGGAGAACCTGTTTCAACGAGGGTCAGCATATCGAAACATACTGGTGAAGGCGAGCTAGCCTGACTATACCAATCAACACGTTGTTTAGTGAAGCATGCATATTTGTGGGTTTCTATCTTGTCTTAGTTCATTTACAAGTAAGCAGCATATAGAATTTACTGAAATGAACGTGCCACCGTTCGGTGGATTTTACCTTACCGTCTGAATTACCTGCACAATACTTACCTTGCCTTCCCTGCCACGAAGACACAAGTTAGTATGCAACAGGTTTAAATATACAATGGATCACTGGCGTTTGCCATAAAGGACACTAGTCATAGACGAGAATAGGTTGCAGCGAAAGTACGGTGGGTGATACAAGCCATTCCGTCTAGTACAGTTGACTATACAGTAGGGTTCCGTCCGGACCGGATCGGTGCCAGTGCCCCAGCGACCGTCCGCAGAAACCAGTTACCTTGTGCACAAGTTGTCCGTGATCGAACAGTACGTTGCTAAGTTAACAGTTCATGCAGTTGAGGCAAACAGTAGTACGGGACAGTCGGTATTGCATGATTCATTTAACATAGCCTCATTGAACAGTTTAGCGCATACAAGGTGTTCCATACTTAGCACAATTTATAGAACAGTTATGAACGAACTAGCATACAGTATGATAACAGTTCACATATTTGATTGACAAGCATAAGAACCAAGTCTATTTTCTTTTATCTTGGTTTCTTTTATTATTACTTGGTATCGTTTGATCGGGGCAAGGAAGAGTGCAGATTGATTAGCTGTGAAGCTTGGAAGCAGGACTAGCTAATCGGGTTGGTAGCCACTCACTTAGATTTTTGGAAAGAAGAAGGAAAGAGGCACTTCACGACTCCGCTCGCAAGCCACCTACTGCTCGTTCACCTGCACACGAACAGCTCGATTAATCCTTCTTCCACTCTTTCCAATCTCGGAATAGAAGTACAAGTCAATGAACGAAAACAATGAAAACCATCGAAACCGTTCAAGGAAAACAAGCAAATCCCAAAACCAACTCAAAGCACGAAAGCAACAAGCGACATCGAAAACCGAGGCAATAAAAGATAGCAGCGGAGAGGTCCCTCCTGACTCTGCCGCTAAGCCGATCCCGGGGGCGCAGTCCACTGAAGATGGGAATCGATTCTGAAGAAACAAATCCATAACGAGGACGAGTTCTTAATTCAATCTATCCCGATCGAATGATACCGACTTGTGTTTCTTAGCCGCGCTCTCCGCATCGGGAGAACGGGGCGCTACATCCTACCCAACTAATTGGAAGTTTCGTCCCGAAACTTAGGGTAGAACTTACCGTTAGGGATTATTTCGTTGGGGACGATGGTTAAGGCGGCTCAGTGGACAGTCACGAATGGTATGGTTTGCTTCACCGCAAACTAAACATAACCCAAGTTTCAGGCGGCACTTATCTATTGCGTGCCCAGGCCGCCTACAGAAATGGCATACTTTGTCTAACTTTTCTCCATGCTTGCCACCATTATTCGGATGCTTTGCAGCGTTGTTTCCTCTGTCGTTGCTTTGGCGTTTGTGAGTGTAGGTATGCACAGCGCCGGCAGGAATGTGAGGATAAAGTGGTTCAAGCGACAGGGCGTGATTCATGACTTCACGCATCGTACGATACTGAGGAACGGCTACGTCCGAATGGATGGCAGGGCGTAGTCCACCTTCAAACCTTCTAGCTCGACTCGCTGCATCAGGTAAATAGGCCCTAGCGAATTTGAAGAGTCGGTTGAATTCGGCGGAGTACTCCTTAACTGTCATGCTGCCTTGCCGCAGCTGCACGAACTCGTTCTCCATCTGGCGTTGGACTGGAGGGGGTACATACTCCTCTTCGAACGCGGCACGAAAGGTCGTCCACGAGATCGCCTCCTCTCCGTGATCAAATTGGAGAGATCGTCGATGCACGTCCCACCAATCGTGTGCGTTGAGACGGAGCTGTAGTTGCGCGCAGGAGACGCGCTTATCTTCGGGGACCTCTAGCAAAGCGAAGTAATCTTCAAGTTCGGCCAACCAATCTAGAGCTACGACTGGGTCCTCAGTCCCGTTGAATGGGGTGTTACAAACTTTCTTGAAGTGGCCAAAGTCGAAGGCAGTCACGTCCCTCGCCCTTGGAATTTGCGGTATCTCTACTTCAAGCACGGGCTGTTCCACCGGAGTCGCTGGCGTTGCCGCAGACTGGTTGGATGCCAAAGTCTGAACGATCTGCTGTAGGGTATCTACCTGCTTCTGTTGGACTGAGAATCGTGCTTCTATATTGTCTTGAAACTTGAGCTGACTCTCTTCCGCCCGCTTCTCGGCCCGTTCATAGCGAGCCTCGTCCCTTTGTTGGTTTGCCTCCAACATCTGCAACATTCGTTGGACGGGATCGATGCTTGGCACGGCTCGCTGGCTCTTTGAACTTCCCGAAGTATCCGAACTACTTTCTTGGCCTTGCGTTTCGTCCGGAGTTTGCGCTGCAGATTGCGCTGGAGCCATTGCTTCAAAAGAAGGTAAATTACATTAGGATCATAATGTATTATGGACTTATTGCATGAACGTATCTCATTTTGGCCTAGCGAGTTCAAGAGTTCGCACAGGAATTTGATCGTTAAAGGAACTTTTCCAGCACGAAGTCTAAGGAACTTTGAATCTGTGCTCTGATACCACTATGTCACGACCCAATTCCGTAGAATCACTTGAGGCGTCCCCCGAATCGTGACCGCCGTGCGGGCCTGGAGTTGCGCCCGCACAAGGCTTTAATGATTTGCATAGCAAGCACATATTCAGAGTACGCAGATAAATTGAAACGCAGATTTGAAACATAAAAAAGTTCTCTTTATTGATAATGAACATCTATTACAAACTCTTGAACGAGTCAGCTAATATGTCGAACGGCTTACAAAAGGGTTGACTCAAAATGAGATAACAGTCCTGTACATTACATCCCTTTATAAACTCAAAATGATAAAGACCTCCAGGCTGGAGGATCGCTTTGCCACGGAGCTGCATTTGTGTATGAAGAGTTGCAGCTTCTGGTTTCAAAAGGCTTCGAGGCGCGATGAAGATGTGCCAACAGCTTGGACTGGATCGGGTAGACGACTTCGGCTCCTCACTCGGTTCGCCTTGGTGCGGAGAACCTGTTTCAACGAGGGTCAGCATATCGAAACATACTGGTGAAGGCGAGCTAGCCTGACTATACCAATCAACACGTTGTTTAGTGAAGCATGCATATTTGTGGGTTTCTATCTTGCCTTAGTTCATTTACAAGTAAGCAGCATATAGAATTTACTGAAATGAACGTGCCACCGTTCGGTGGATTTTACCTGACCGTCTGAATTACCTGCACAATACTTACCTTGCCTTCCCTGCCACGAAGACACAAGTTAGTATGCAACAGGTTTAAATATATAATGGATCACTGGCGTTTGCCATAAAGGACACTAGTCATAGACGAGAATAGGTTACAGCGAAAGTACGGTGGGTGCTACAAGCCATTCCGTCTAGTATAATTGACTATACAGTAGGGTTCCGTCCGGACCGGATCGGTGCCAGTGCCCCAGCGACCGTCCGCAGAAACCAGTTACCTTGTGCACAAGTTGTCCGTGATCGAACAGTACGTTGCTAAGTTAACAGTTCATGCAGTTGAGGCAAACAGTAGTACGAGACAGTCGGTATTGCATGATTCATTTAACATAGCCTCATTGAACAGTTTAGCGCATACAAGGTGTTCCATACTTAGCATAATTTATAGAACAGTTATGAACGAACTAGCATACAGTATGATAACAGTTCACATATTTGATTGACAAGCATAAGAACCAAGTCTATTTTCTTTTATCTTGGTTTCTTTTATTATTACTTGGTATCATTTGATCGGGGCAAGGAAGAGTGCAGATTGATTAGCTGTGAAGCTTGGAAGCAGGACTAGCTAATCGGGTTGGTAGCCACTCACTTAGATTTTTGGAAAGAAGAAGGAAAGAGGCGCTTCACGACTCCGCTCGCAAGCCACCTTCTGCTCGTTCACCTGCACACGAACAGCTCGATTAATCCTTCTTCCTCTCTTTCCAATCTCGGAATAGAAGTGCAAGTCAATGAACGAAAACAATGAAAACCATCGAAACCGTTCAAGGAAAACAAGCAAATCCCAAAACCAACTCAAAGCACGAAAGCAACAAGCGACATCGAAAACCGAGGCAATAAAAGATAGCAGCGGAGAGGTCCCTCCTGACTCTGCCGCTAAGCCGATCCCGGGGGCGCAGTCCACTGAATATGGGAATCGATTCCGAAGAAACAAATCCATAACGAGGACGAGTTCTTAATTCAATCTATCCCGATCGAACGATACCGACTTGTGTTTCTTAGCCGCGCTCTCCGCATCGGAAGAACGGAGTGCTACAGAGGGCATCCTAAAACTTCCACGCATATCAAAATCGAGATGGAAGGTGTTGGTTGCCACATAAAACTGGGCATACGAGTGGAGGATGCGCAGCTCCGTGGAGAGTGAAATGACGGGCACGGTAAAAATTGCTTCAGTGCAACCCATGATGAAGTATCGCCACCCTCTCGCTCCATCGATAAGTCCACCCCTGGACCTGAAGCTGGTAACGGTATTGCCCACATGCAATTGGTTATACCCAAACTGCCTGGCAAACCGACTAGGCGGGTAGGGCTCCAAGAAGCATTGGTCTTCACTTCTGTATAGTAAATGGGAAGGTCTAATGCAGACCAACCAATTAAATGCCTCAGGAGAAAGAACGGTCTTCCCGTCGCCTATATCCTGAAATCTGCTCCCCTGTTGATTGAGATGTACAGAGGGGACAGTGTAGAAAAGCTTCCAGCTGTGACTGAAATTCAGCGCCCGCCGACAGTCTAAAACCGTGGTCACGTTCCAGGAGGATTTCTTGTAATTCAGTAAGAAACTATTCCCCGAACTACTGCCAGAGCCGGGAGACATCACCCTGGGGTTATGGAGAATTAACCATCCCATCAAATACAGGTATGGTAATTCTACCCTGGGAAAGCTATCACGCCGAGTTTCATCGGCAAGCAGCCCATCAATAATGGCCCTCAGGCCAGCTTGTATGCGGCACACCATGGCAGGGAGCAAGCCCAGTCTTGCCCCGAACACCAGACGTACTGCAGGCCATAGCATGTTGCGGTGAATGCGGTCCGCAGATGCAATGCCGGGCACCACCATTCGACGCAGCCATATAGAGAGGAAGCCAGCCAGTTGAGCTTCCTTGGACAGAGGCCTGCGGTAATGCCACAAATAACTGTAGGCCTTAGTGCCTGCAGGATATTTCCCTATCCCTTCGTCGAGAATCTGATCTGGAGCCCCAGCGTCTTCCATAAGATCGTCGACTACCTGAGCACTAAGCACGCTCAGAAAGCTCAGGGGCTGATCCTTGCTATCCAAGACCTTCTCTGGCTTAGCAGCCCTGGCCCGGTGAAAGAAGAGGTAGGACGCCCATTTATTGGTATGAGCCAAGTCTGAAGGCTCATTATAAAAGGCGGCACAAGCAAGGTAGTGGCATATCAGCTCCTGGTATACTGCCACTACCCGAGGGTCTGAATCCCCCAACTCCCGGTTTATGGAAACATACTCTTCATAAGGAGTATCCCCCATTGGCAGTCTCGAAATCTCTGCCATCTCGTGGAGGGCCAATCCCAACTCCCCCAGTGGAGTGGCGAAAGTCCTGGTGAGCGAGATATATCGCTCCATCAAAGCCAGAAACAGGTTGGGGGTTGAGAGGTAACCCAACACTGGTGGCATTCACAGCTGCGAACAGACCAATGCTCTCCAGCTCAGTCTGAAAATGCTTCAGGGCCCAGTCAGCCAAACGAGCCCATCGAAGATTTGTCGGGGTGATCCACCCACTTGTTCGAGGGTTAACCTTAGGGTATACTCCTTCGTGCCCCATGAAATCATTACAGAAAGTCGGTAATTAGACCGGTTGGAGCAGTAAACTATCTTCACTCGGGACACTGCCCGGATATAATCCCCTAAACGGCATCACAGAACCGGAAGGACGGCTGACAAATGACCCTTGGCCAGATCCTTTCTGGTAAAATATCTTTCCCGGCCGGCCGTGGAGATCGGGAGTCAGCGTCCACGACATCCTCCTGGGATGTGTAGCATGGAATAATGCCGAGATGGGGTAGTCTCTCTGCATATTGGGCAGAAATGACCAAGCCCCCGGCAGGGAAAATCTAGAGTTCTTTCTTGGGCTTCGTCTGGGACTGCTTGTCAATCATGTCCCCAAAGAGAAAAGCCGACTTTATATATTGGGCCCCGTCTATGTACGCCAGGGGCTCTCCATTAATCATGTTCAACAGCGTTCGCTCGCCTTGAGCCGATATCAGGATTCCCCTTCCTTCAGGATACTGGGGTCCGGAGATAGGAAATGTCACGTGGGACAAATCCTCCAAGTAGTTAGAATACAGCATCCCGACAGCGGAACCCATCACCTCGGCCAGCGGAGATGCATGCAAGTTAACTACAAAGTGCAAGAAAAAAATACGTCAGTTTCTGTACTAGACCTCACAAATCTTGCAGCATATGCTAAAAGGCAACAGTCTGTGCTTTACGCCAAGACTGTAAAAACTTGATCTTTTACGCTAGAATCTTATTCCAGGGCATAAAATTCAAGACTGGCAGTATACACAAAAAACTCGACAGTCTGTGTTTTACGCCAGACTGCCAAAGTTTGAGTTATTACCCCAGAACTTTCATTCAGAAGCGTAGCACTCAAATTTTATAGTATACGCCAAGTTTCGACAGTCTGTGCTTTTACGCCAGACTGCGAAAATATGGAGTTTTTACGCTGACACATTAGAAATGTGGACGTAAAAGATGAAATATCTCTGTGCATCATCTTCCTCGAAGAGGCTATCAGCACAGAAGATGACCTAGCGCGTTCACGTACAACGTGTGCGAAGGATTTTCGTCGTTCTTTTCATCCCAAAAGCTTTACCTTTAACTCCGGGTGCGTTACTCGTCGGCGGAACACTTCGTTCAGAATGAAGCTCGCCTTGTCCGACGAAAGTCGCTCTCGCTTAGGCAGAAGAGCGAGAAGAAGAGTCAACCTTCTTTCCCTTAGAGGAGGGGATTGGTTTCGGGGCCATTGCTAAAAACTCTGAATGCTTGGAGAGGAAACGAAGGAGAGAACTCGAAGAGTCGAAGGCTTTCTTTTGCAAAAAGACAGATGAAAAGTTTTTCTCTGAAAGCCTTGTGGTATATATAGAGTTCGGACGGACTCCTCGAAACCCTAACCAAATTAGATATTTAATATTCGATTATGATTGGGGACTACGTCAACCTATTACTCAGAGAAGGCGGACAGTCAGCGAATTCGAAAAGTTTTCGTGCGAAGCAGATTCGTGTTTCTACGCCAAGGAGCTTTCTACGCTCGGCAGCTACAAATCTACGATTTTACGCTCAGAGGCTACAAGTCTATGGTTTTATGCCCGGATGCTTTTATGCTCGATAGCTTTTACGCTCGAGAGGCTACAAACCTACGACTTCACGCTCAGAAGCTACAAATCTATGATTTCATGCTCGGTGGCTTTTACGCTCAGAGGCAACAGATCCACAACTTCACGCTCGGAAGATTTTCTTTTCAGAGGCTACAAATCTACAGTTTCTATGCCCGGATGCTTTTATGCTCAACAGCTTTTACGCTCGAGAGGCTACAAACTTATGATTTTATGCTCATCCATATTACAGATCTATGACTTTCCGTATATCTGAGAATACGCAGGCTAGAATATGCGTATATCTGAACAATTCTCAAGACGGTCAATTGCAAGGGTTCACGCAGAAGATACTCCTTCTTGGCCCCAAAATATCCCAAGTATCCAAAGCATACAGAGTTCAACATTGAAAGTAACTCTCCTCCTTGGGTCGATTGGAAGTTCATCCAGAATCCAGTCTGAATATTTCATCTACAGTTCAAGATGGCGACTCAGTTTGACAGCCGTTTCTCGCCCTATTTCAAGGAATTTTTGGGAAATCATTCTTAAAGATGATGGTCTGAACAAAAAATTCTTTTTTATCAAGAGTGACGGTTCAGAATTCTACGCAGCTCTCCATTCCTAACAGCAGGACAGTTCGAATACTCGACTTAAATGCTAAACAGCTTTTTGCGCATCCTTAGTTATGCGTAAAAGACAGGACGAGACCTAATACTCTTTCTATCAGAGTTGGCGTAAAGTTACCAGACGTGTCGAAGCTACACATATTCAGACTTCATCACAGCAAAAAATATGGCAAGATAATCATATGCACAGAAGAAGACGATCTTATTAAATCATGATTACATATGAGGGAAATCCAGTCTACAAAGGGTTTTTTCTTCATTTTTATGATTACATATGAGAGAAATTCCGTCTACAAAGGATTTCCTTATCGTCATCGGAAGGCCACCCCCAGAATCTGTTCTGCCAGGTTCTCGTATTGGTGGAGATCTTCTTCCGTCTTCTTCAGCAGTTAGTCGGTTTCTGCGACCGATTAACAAGAAAATGATTAATGGCGGGAGGATACAAAACTGGGCTTGCCTGAATTATTCAGAGCCCATCCTCCATACGCCATGACAGATTGAGTTGAGGTATTTAACCCTACTCAATACTCGAGGACAAAGCTAGTCTTTCTGCTCTCGTCCACGAATGACAGGAGAAGATACAGCTTGCAAGCTGTGTGGTCTAACATGACCCTTCCTCTCTCCTGGAAGAACAGCCATACAAAGTTGCTGATTATCCCGAGCAAAGAAAGCCAAGATATCCTTCCATGGTCCATCGTTGCAGAGGACATTTGCTCGAAGACGCCTTCTTTTTTGGCTCCTTATATGCTGGAAGAACATGGTCTTCTTCTTCCTCAAGTCGACCCGACGAACTCCGGCGATCATCTCTGTGTAGTGAAGGAAATATGGGAAGAACAGGTTAACTCCTCAGCCTTTATATAGGCAAAAGAGAACACACCAAATCCCAACAAATTCCCAATAATTCACCAAGAAATCAGCCTTGAAGAACGAGTCAAACTTGACCATTTCATGCTTCATTCAAAGCGTTTTAAATTACGAGAAATTTGAAAACTTTGAAGGGGGTCTTGTAGAAGCATGAAAAATATGCCGGATAGCTATACACAGCATGTTGGTGCTGGGCAGCGTAAAAAGATGACTTCAGAGCCATCGGCGTATAATAGAGCTTTTCCGCTAAGTACAGCGTAAAATATAAGCTCAAGGACTATCCGCGTAATACAGTATGTCCAGGCTGCTTCAGCGTAAAAAGAGTGCTACATCGCCTTTATGGCCTAAAACTCATCCGCTTTAATGCAGCATTGAAGTGTACGAGGAACGCTTCGTATTCCTCGAAATAAACCTGTCAAATCATGTAGTGAACCTGATGTCTGACTCCTGACAAAGAGTACTACACGACTACCCAGACGATGGCTATAATGATGGCGCGGCACAGCGACCCAGACTGTCGTTTAGTGACATTCCCTTGGCGTAAACCGCTTTTACGCATACAAGGGAATACGCTGCCTAGTTTTACATAGGTAGATGTGAGCTATTTACGCTCCACAGAAGACAAACAGGCTGCCACGTCAAAAGCTGCTCTTCGTACAGGGCTCGAGACATGTCTCTGCATTTAATGCGCAGAATGATGGCAGCTCCTCGAGGCACGTCTCTGTATTTAATACACAAAATAATGGCAGATCTTCGAGGCACGTCTCTGCATTTAATGCACAGAATGATGGCAGATCTTCAAGACATGCCTCTGCATTTAATGCGCAGGATGGTGGCGGATCTCTGCATTTAATGCAAGAGATTTGATTATATCTCCAAAAGCCGTAATTTCGGCTAAAATATCCACATCATCGCTTTTGCGCATTACGCCATCAGGCTATTCTCAGCTATGGGAGCACGCGGTACGCTAAATCCTTGGAATACGCCAACTCAGGCTATATTTGCATCGGTGTGTATTGAAGCTACTCGGTCCAAAATTTGCTCAAAGCCTCAGTCAAGGGAGGAGGATCAGCTCGGCTTCTACGCCCAATCGGCTTCTACGCCCACTCGGCTTCTATACCTGCTCAGCTTCTACGCCTACTCGGCTTTTATGCCTGTTTGATAACTCTTTGGCTTCTACGCCATCGTGACAGTTATTGGCTTCTACGCCAACCTTTTCTACGCGAGGGATAACTACCTACGTGGCTTTTATGCCGTGATCTTCGCAGCAGTTATACGCATTGTCTCTTAATGGGACACGCGTCACACGCTCATTCAAAAGGTCATTTATACGTGGGCAACGGTTATTGTTACCATCTCGTAAAAAGTGCCATACTTTTCACTATCCGGCTTCTACGCCGACTGAGTGGTCACTGTCACAAAAACCCTATAAATAGAGACCTCTATTGACAGAGGTCAAAAGTCGAAAGGGTGGAAAAAATGGTCGAAAAACTAAAGGTCAAGGAACTAAGAGTCGAAGAGTCTTTGAGAGAGAAGAATCCAGAGCTCAGGCAAAGAGTAGTGATCGACGACTTCGGCATCGAGCATCCACTCTCTTTAGGAACCTTCGAAGCTGCTTTCTGTCTTCTACAACACTTCTTCATCATCGTATGGTCCAAGGGACAAAGTGATCGACTGCAGATCAGACTCCTATAGCAATATTTACCCAGATTAAAAAATTATACTTGACATCCTCGTATAGGATTAATTGCACTTCTTGTTTGTGAACCTAAGAACGAGTTTCGTATAAACCTCGTCTTATATCTTTCGTTTATTATCAAACACTTATAGCGACGGAATAGTATGTCGCTAGGTAGTCACTGGCCTGAGATTTTTCGTTGAAAATCCGTCGCTGACCTGAGAGTTTTCAGATTTTTTGTCACTATTCCGTCTCTATTCCGTCGCCAGTTCATTGCTAAAGGTAATATTTTTTCCAGAAATTAATTTTTGATTAGCATATACCTTTTATTAATTCACCCATTTCCACACAAATAAATTTTACACAAGTAAATTCCACACAAACTAATAAAACCCACATAAGCATATATAAATGTTATATAGACAATAAAATAATTAAGTAGAGTAATCCAAACTTGTGCAAATAACTGTTATACAATCCCACAAAGTCAAATAAATATAATCAAGTCAAAAAAATACAACCAACTAAAAAAAATTCACAAACTAAAAAAATTCATCAAGTCAACGGTGGAGGCGGAGGCGACGACAGCTGTCAGCTAGCCATGTACTGCATCACAACCATAGCGATAATATCCTGTAGATCATTAGGAGCAACGGCAGACGGAGCACACTACCAAAATAATTCAAATTAGCGACGCCTGAAAACGTCGCTAAAAAAAATTAGCGACGTAATTAGCGACGTTTAAATGAAGTCGCATTTAAGCTAGTCGCTGACAGAAAAAATGTCACAAAAAGTCGCTATAGCGACGTTTTCTAGCGACATATTTGCGTCGCTAATATTTTTCTTATTAGCGACGTTTATCGACACAACGTCGCTAATTTAGCGACGTATTTAGCGATGTATTTAGCGACGTATTTTGTGTCGCTAAATGTCACTAAACGTCGCTAAATTTTTAGTAAAAAAATCAAAAAAAAAGAATATAAAATAGTTTCTAAACCAATTTTCCTGCAGTTTATGAATTCCCAATTTATATAAATAGGCCCGGAGCAACCCTTCGTTGAATTTTCTGGGTTCGTTGACCCCTTCAGTAGAACACTCAACACCGATAAATTAACATACATTTAATATAAATAAAATAAATACACAGACTTATAATAGTTCATAAAAATAGACATACCCAGAGCAACCCTCCGTTGAATTTTCTGGGTACAAAATATCACAAAAGTATATGAAATATCACAGTCACAGAATAAACACAAAATAAAAGTATCACAGTCACACAAAAAATACAATATAAAAGTATCATAGTCACGCAATAACAATAATAAAAGTATCACAGTTACACCATAAGTCTTATCCAATTTCTCAATCTTGAGGATATCCAATACGCTGGGGCAGAAACCAGTCCCTCAGATACTTCGTATAAACATCGTCTAGGTGATCAATCTCCGCTATAGGTGCTGGATGACTGGAACTCCCCCTTTGAGCTGGTGCCTGCCCAACAGTAGGAGGCACCACTTCCTCCTTAACAGTAGAAGTTTCCACTTTCTCCTTAACAACCGCTTCCAATTTAACAGTAAGAGGTATCTCTTCCTCCTTAACATTCATTTCCTCCTTAACAGTTGGAGGTATCACTTCCTCCTTAACAATAGGAGGGGCCTCTTCCTCCTTAACATTTACTTTCTCCTTAACAGTAGGAGGTTTCACTTCCTCCTTAACAGTATGAGGTGCCTCTCTCAAGTGACGTGCACATGCTCGGGTCATGGGTGCCATCTGGTAAGATTGATGAAAACAAAGGATATAATTGATAACAGATATAAATATATGTATCCATATTGTTAAAATAGATGTTACGTTCCACATTAAAAATACAATACAAAATTCCTTAACTAATTACTTAATTTGGAAAATACTAAATATTTTATAAATTATCCGAATACAAAATTGTAATTACTTATTTATCGATAATATGAACCCAACTTAATTTAGTATCACTGCATAATCATGTTGCATACTGAGGTAGCCAAGGACTTGATAAAAATGTGCATCATTGGTCAAAATTTGTAGTTAATGGGAAGTAGTACATAATTCGTGGATGGTTACTTAGGTGTAGTCCATCTACATGGGGACTTGTACTACTTTACTACCTAATGGTTCTGGTTTATATGAGTTTTGCTAAGTTTGCTTGTATGGTAAACTTTTGTGTCTGATGGACCATTTTGTGCTCCATAGGTTCCTTGTGCTATTAATATTCATGTTTCTGAACAATATATATAGTTATATGATATACTTCTATCTTTTTGTGAAAAATTATATTTTTAAATTTTTTATGTAATTAAGGAATTCTACAGGTATAATTTTATGTCAATATTTTAGTTGTTATATGTTCATGTTATTATACTCATAGATAGTGTTTTCTTGTTGCAATTTAGACATTTTATATTATTAATAAACAGGAAAAAATAAAATTGTGTAATGTATAGGTTTAACAGTGCATTTGATAGTGCTAGTAAGTAGTAGCTAGTAAAATATCTTTTAAGATAATGCTGTGAGGTTGAAGTATATTACATTAGTGAGATAGTGGTAAATAGGAGCTGGTAAATAGGAGCGCCACAAACATGTGAGTTGGCCTCTAGTTCACTATTATTTAGCTACGTTTTGTCATAGTTGCCTATAAATGTCATTCCTAACTGATCATGTGATGATTTTTACATGAAATATGAGGGGCGAATTCGATAGGCAGTTGGAAGGATATTATGGAGTATACGAGGAAGTTCATGTGTTCTATTATCAACATTCTGGAGTCAAAAATTAGATCGAGTACTAAGATCACTAGGCGAACCATGTCGCGCTGGTCTTCCGTCCATAACCTTGAATGTTGCAGTATGGCTCGCTGCTCGTATTTGGGTGACATGGGATTTTAGAGTTTGACAAAAAAATGTTATTCAATGCTCTGACCAACTTCTCACCATTAAACTCACCAATAAAGGGGTCTTCAAATTATTATGGGATCAGTGTACGAACATAATGATCGTATCAAGAGACTTGGTCTTTGAAAATATATTACTACTACCAGTACTCTTATTGGGGATAGATAGGCCATTGTGGTTGTGGGAGACTTAAATGTTACTCTGTATACTAACGAGAGGATGGGTGGGTGGCCAATTCAACAAGTGATTCTTTCAGAGTTCAACAATGCCTCTTATCCTCTGGACTCGGGTGTATGGCTAAGACATGTCACATCTGGTCCTGGAACAACTAGACTATTCACAAGCGTATTATTATCGAACTGGATCGTACCCTGGGCAACATGAGGTGGATAGATATGTTCAACTGTGTTGGACGGAATGCTTACTCCCATGTACTAGTGACCACTCCCCTATTGTTATCAGACTTGTAGAGTTACAGTCACTAAAGGGAGGCCTTTCAGATTCTATAATGCCTAGATCCACATGGAGGGCTATAAGGAGGTGGTCAAACATGGTTGGGGGAGGAAGGTGCATGGGATCGCTCAATTTATGCTAGCTTAACTGTCACGACCCGCACCCGATATAGGGGCACGAGAGCGTGGGTACGTCCAGCCTACGCCGCAGCATCGGCGGTAGAACGCTGTCTAGGTCATGTAACTATCTAATCAATGTCACATGAGTACCCAACTCCATAAGGAGACGTGGATATCATAAAATAATGCTGGATACTCAATCACATAAACTAAGCACGATGAGATATCAAGGCAAGCAAAGAAATACAAGACATCTAAAAATGACAAAAATAGCCATACCTGCAATCAGTAACATCCAATCCTCAAGTGTGTCAGAAACAAGTCCACTAAGGTCACAGTCTGGAAAATATTTTTCAGTCGGGAAGGAGCAAAGTACATCTCTAAATAGCAGTTCTTTATCAATGATATAAACTATGTAGCAGTTCTAGATGGAAATATACGAGATGCATGTATAGGTACGAGAAATGTACAATAAAAGAAATACTGGAAATACTGTAAGTAAATGCAGGTAAAGAAACAATATGTCAATGAGCAAGAAACCTATGACTAAGTGTGTGAGTACTAGCTTTAACATGTGATCGGCTTGGGACTAGTAAACTCATTACATTGGTTAGTAGGGCTAACCAATGTAACAGTGAGGAGGCATGTAAATGGTAAGGCTGCACCGACGTAGGGCGTGGGTGAGCTATGATGCATGTAAAATTGGGTATGATCACATATCTATACTAAAATACTCCCCAACCCCCGACTGGTATAGTAGATCCAATCATGGTACGCTATGACACGGGATTCCCTAGGGAGGTAGCAAATCTCCCCGGGTCTCAGTGTCTGTACATGCACAAGATAACAAGGAAACAAGTCTTGTACAAGCTACACCATGAGTAAGGAATAACATCTCATGACGAGATCCGTGTATACCAATCCGTGTAACCAGCGTGTCAAGAGCATGGATATCTACACTAGATACAGTGAACATAGGGGATATCATAAATAAGAAACTACTCAGAGAATGTACTCGCCTTGGGTCCTTAGCTGGTAAAACCAATATCCTGTCCCAGGTATCGTCTGGAGAATCCGACAGTCCTATAAAAATATAATAAACAATACAATATTTGCATCAGATGCTACACTAACACAGAATCAAAATACACTGGCCTCAGGGCTACGCTAGGCATGGAACTTGGTCAACTAGGATCATCTAGTAGATATAAATATACATATCTTTAACTAGCATATATACTAAAATTATGTTTTTATTAAACATATAGCAAAATAGATATGTATATTTATTTTTGTGTATTCACCAATTAATAATTACATACATATACTAAAAATGTTTGTATACGTATATATCAATTTATATATATAGCAAATATATAATAAGTGTATACAAAATGTATATATATATACATATATACACAAATTGATTTAAATACATACATATACATACCTGTATACCAATCATGTTAAATATATACGTATACATTAATATTAAACATTAATTAAATACCTAATTGCATACATATAAATACATAAGTACTAATACATTAATTTAATTTACACTAATAATATAGTGTACATTTTATAAAATACAATTCTATGGGAATACCAGTATACATATATGTATACTAATTTTATTAAATATATACATATACATGTATATATATACTAATTTGAAAACACACTTATACATTTACACATACACCAAAATACGTTTATACATATATATATACTAATAAAACATTTTCATATATATATATATATATATATATATATATATATATATATATATATATATATATATATATATATATATATATATATATATATATATATATATATATATATATATATACATTAATACATACATATACTAATTTATATATATACTATGCTTATACATGTTTAACATTTAGTTAAATAAATAATATACATGTACATATATTAAATTATACATTACTAATGTATTTATATACTATACATATTCATGTATTAACATTAATTAAATAAATACTATTTATAAACATATACGTATATACGTATGTATATATATATAAATATATACATAGAAGGAAAAAGAAAGAGGGAGAAGAGAAGAAAAAGCTTACAGAGGTGGTGGTTCCAATGGTGGTGGTGGTGGAGCACAGCTGCCGGAGGGGAGCTTGGCCGGACTGTGGGGAGCTCGGCGAGGAGGGTGCAGGGAGTTCGTCGGGGAGTTGCGGGAAGAGGTGGTGGAAGGAGTATGCAGTGCCGGAGTTCGATTGGTGGTGATGGTGGAGCTCCGGTGGATGGAAGAGCTGCGCCGGGGCCGGGGTTGATGCAGGGAAGGAGCAGCAAGGAGCTGCGGGGCGCTGCTGTGGAGGCAGCAGGCGGGGCTGCACCGGAGTCTGGGAGTTGCAGCGGGAGGATAAGGGAGAAGAGCTGGGTGGTGATAGGGAAATGCTGGTCGGGGCCTGGCCGGGTGGCCGCTCGGGAAGATCAGATCTCGGGGACAGTGGTGCTCCGGTCATACGAGGAGGCTGGTCGGGTCACTGCAGGTGGTCGAAGCCGCCGTGGGGGACTCGGCGTAGGGAGGAGCGCATGAAGGAGTGGAAGAGGAGATGGTCGGACGTCGGACCGGGGGAGGATGATGCAGGGACGAGTCAGTGGGGTCGATGGGGAAGGAGCCGGAGGGAAGTCCTGGCTCGCCGTGAGGAGACTGGGATGAGCAGTGGGTCGATGTATAGGCAGCCGGAGGTGCGAGCAGGGAGGACCAGAGTAGTGAGGGCCGCCGGAACTGTAGGCCAGAGCTGGGCTCGGCCGGCCGGGGTGATCAGTGCAGGTGAGGGTGATGCTAGGTTGTGTTGATGAAGGTGTAGGTGATGGTGTTATAAAAACAATATGGAGAGGTTGGGTTTATGTAGGTGGGAGGAGTGAGGTCACTCCCTAGAAATTAGGGCCGGCCAAAAAATATTGGGATGGGGTTTCCTAGGGAAAGGGTTGAGGGAACATGTAAGGGGGTTGAGTGGTGGGGATGGCTCCATGTTAAATGAAAGGCCAAGATTTAACATGGAGAAAAATGTAAACAAAAGAAAGGAGGAGAGAGGGTGTTGTGAATGAGGGGTGAGGATTGACCCATTTAATGAATGGCCAAGATTAAACATGCATAAATTTTTCATGTGGGAATGAGGGTGTTGACACCAAATGCCAATTTGCAAATTAGCCCCCTACAATTTGGGTATTTGCACAGACACATAAAATGATGAAAATTGGGTGGGCGATTCGGTGTTTGACATTTTGCAGAGTGAGGGGGCACCGTGTGTTTGGTACAGGCTTAATTAGCAGGGCACTGGAATTAAATTAGGATTTATGAAATCAGTCAAAATATTATCCTCAATTCAATTAGAACTAAAATGCAAGTTGTGTTCTAAAATTAATTAGGATTACATGGGACCAAAATCAGGTCGGGTCATCAATATCATTAATGAAGAAGACTCAGAACAAAATATTACCCTAATTTGGGCCGTATAAAAAATAGGTCAAGATTGTCCCCAATTTTGATTGGAACGCACAACGATACAAAGTTAGAATTTATTTAGGATTTAAATAAACGTTCGCGACGATTTTTGTGCGACTAAAAATAAGGTACAGAGAGCATAATTTTGGGTTGCAAAAATATCAGAATGGAAGGCGGGCATGTCTAGGGCAATGTTGTGAGATTTGTTGGAAGGCAAAAGTCAGGGTAGCGCTCCAATTATCGAAGCAACGGCAGCGCACAATAATTAAATAAATTACGGTAATTAAATACAACCTCCAATAAATTAATTCTAAAATAAAACAATTAAATACATAATCTCTATTATTCGATCAGGTGTTCGTCTAGTGGCCTCTAGGTCAAGTCTACCAGCTCAGACATTAAGAACACAGTATATAATATAATATATTTAAATACACACCTCATGCAATTATCTAATTTAAATACAATATTGAGGAATCATTTAATATAAATACCACAATACTAATAATTATAAAAAGTCAAAAATACCCCTATTTTTTGAATGTGGTAGTGACATTAACCATTCTTATTTTCTCTTCATATGTAAAATAGTCAGCCGTACTATAATACACATGTCCGATCAAGCTCGAAAATAAGAATACAACTTGCAAAACTAGGCTATACAGCCGAAGATGTCATCATAAAATATATAAGACAAAAGAATGATAAAAGTACTACTAGTGATTCCTGAATGCTGGTGACGCAATCAAAAACCATCTATCTACTTTGTCAAGCGAGCTCAGCAATAACCTAGAAAGGAATCAGGTCCTCAGTGGGACGTAAAAAGATACATACAAATATGCCGAATGTACAGTAAATAAACAATAACATGGAACTAAGCCGGACTGGATCATACAAAGTTTAAAACTATGCTAATCATGGTTCACATATGAGAAAAACTACGTGTGTGTGAACTGCCAAAAAGAAAACAAGGTTAAACTACCATAGCCCTCTGCGAACTACGGCTAGATGAGTCAAACCATAGACCTTCGTGGCCACTAGGATAAGAACATAACCCTATCCTTTGTTGACACTAGGTTAAAATAAAAACAAAGCAAGGAAATAACAGCCCAAACACATATAATCCTTCTCCCCGGCCCCATCCCGTGACTTGATCTATAAAATATGTCAAGGACTCGAGGATACTATAACTAAACTAATGGTGCCTATAATGACGTATGAGAGCGACGAGTCTAGTAAATAAATATGCCTAAGCATGTGATAGAGACAACTCCAATAAAAACTAATCATATATGATAACAAAGAAAATATACCTAACATGTCCATGTACTACTAAGAAGAAGACAACATAAACATAGGAAACAATAAATGACAAGAAATAGCTATTTATATGAAAGTATAATTTGACAAGGTATACTTGTCTATTATGTCCATGCGGAGTTATGAGTCGAAAGTATAACCAAGTCTAACCATGAACCACGTATCTGATCATCGCGAAGATATATCAATCCCAAATACAACCAATAATATGTTATATACTAATACAATTTACAAATAACCACTCTTAACTAGGAAAGTGGGATCGGTCTATGTCATCTAAGCCGTTTATTAGTCATATCATCTAGAACTAAGTCACACTAGTCTCCATAATTAATATTTATCAATTAATAACCTGAATTACAAGTTATACTTAAAATATATCATGTTTCCAATTTTTTGATTCATGACATGCAAATCGAGGTATTATGTTGACCAAAAAGTCAACTAATGTAAACAAAAAATTTGAGTACATGAACACCTAGATTTTAGCATCACAAGAACACTAAAATCAATGGTTCACACAAATCTTTAATTTGTTACAAAAAATATTATAAATATGATTTTTAGATAATAATTATGGTAGTTTACTATCACCTAGAAATTCTATGAATTAAATATAATATAATATTTATCTATTAAATTCTAAAAATTATATATATTGTAGATCTTGGTGTCAACTTTTCAAAATATTAAACGGATTACAAAAACGAGTTCAAAATCTCCCAAAATCTCAAAAATAGCAAGACGTGGTCGTATTTCAGATAACTGATACTAAAATAATTCTATAGTATTATGAATTTTGAATTAAATCTATTAAAATATATACTATGAAATATTACCTCGATACGCTTCTAAAAAAAATTGGACATGAATCTAAATCCGGAGTTAGGAGATATGACTCTTTTAACTTGATGCAGCTACTGAAAAATGGGGCTATTTTTGTGGCAAGTTTTGAGGCTATTTTGGAAGAAAAATATAGGCGGATTTTGAATGATAGGAAAAAAGAGAGTAAAAGGATTATATATGTATTTATTTTAGATTTAGTTACTTTAATAGATAGGATTTAATTAAAATAAGTATGAGTTAATTTGTTAGGATATGATATAGATGAGTTTGCTTTCCTAGTAGACTTAGGATTATGATTTATTTAAATTATAGTTTAGATTTATCTAAATAATTTATAATCTTATATAGAATTACATAGATAGTGCGCGCGCGCGCGCGCACACACACACACACACACATACACACACACACACACATATGTGTGTGTGTGTGTGTGTGTGTGTGTGTGTGTGTGTGTGTGTGTGTGTGTGTATAGTACAATTCAAATTCTAAAATAGTTATTTATTTTATTAGTTATTACTTATTTTGGATCCTAATTTAATTATTAAAATTTGTTTAAAAATTTAGGATTGGATACTGGGTTTACAACACCCCTAATTCGAAAGACGGATCTTGTCGTCTTCTACCTTATATATGCTGACGACCTACTGGTCTTCATGGAGCCATCAAGAAATTCCCTCGATAATCTGAAGGGTATCCTGGATTCTTTTGAGAGTTGGTCGGGACTACAACTTAACAGAAACAAGAGCCAGATGTTCATGAACCGCACATGTAGAAACAGGAAAACTTGGCTGGCCAAGATAGACATATTGGAAGGGTCACTTCCTATCAAGTATTACGTGCAATCGATACTCGAGGGATGGCATACGTAGATTTTGTCCTTTAGGGAATATTAAACACATCAGAGCTTTTATCTCTGCGGTGACAATATACAGGCTGCGGGCCATTATTATTTTTAAGGATACCATCAAGAAGATTAAACGCATGTGTGCAGATTTTCTGTTGGGGGGAGGGGTTGCATGCTATAAGTTAGGAGCAATTGTGTCAGCCAAAAAAGGAGGGAGGTGTTATCCTCAGATCTCTGTCCCTCCTAAGAGAAACCGCCTTCCTCAAACTCTTATGGAGATTCATTATCCAAAAGTCTCTCTGGACAGACTGGGTGACTACGAGGTACAAGGATAAGGACAAGCCCACCAGGGTTATTTGCTCGGGGGATCAAACCAATATTTGATATGACCTATGGATCAATCACCCCAGCTTGATTGAGAGGGAGGGATGGCATGTCTATGAGTTGATGGGGTCTACTGAAATGGTGACTAGTCTTATTTAGGAAGAAAAGTAGAAGCTTCATGGCAGTTTTCTCGAGGCTGCCTCGCGAGGTGGAGATTGATAGACAGAGGATGGAGGACTAATTGGTTTGGAAGGATATGGATAAAGGTGTCACGACCCACACCCGGATAATTAGGGCACGAATACGTAAGTACGTCCAGCCTATATCGCAGATCGGCGATAGAACTCTTTATAGACCTTAATGGAATCATATTAATATAATTAATTCTATCATGTACTCAATTATAATAATCTAAAGGAAGAAATAAACAAGGAAAAAATAATCTAAACAACAATCTAAGAGAAATGATGTCAAACATGAAACTGAGATAAAGAAATACTAGCATATATCTCACCAGAGGTCTCCTCTAGGTCCATAGTAAAAAGTAGTCCTGACTATAGCATCACTCCGATGTCAACATTGAAAAATATTATCCAGTCAGGATTGGAGCGAAGCACATAAACTAACAACAGTTCTAATTAAATTGATAACGACAATAAAATAGTGAGTAGTGATAATACATGATGGAATAATATACTTGTCATGTCCCAGTCCCAAAATAAGTAGGACAATGGGTACGTAGCATGTCAGTCGTATGTATATGAGAACTCCAATATATTGGAAAACCATAACACATACGTACATTATTTTATGAATAAATAATCCATAAGTGGTACATATACATTGTCAACACAAGTCACATGCAACTATATCTCATCCACAGACACAAGTAGAGAAGTACAAAAATAAATACTAAAAGTCTCAAGTACAAAGTAATAAAAGAAATAATAGTCGGGTAGAGACAAATCTACTACCAAACGACTATATCAACTAAAATGATAGAGGAGAACAAAACTCCAATATAAAATAAATGTCAATAAAGGAAATAAAAACAAAAGATCCATCAACGTTGAAGTAGTCATGGATACTCAGAGGATAAAACCTCCTCGACAAAAAATGCTGCGTCAGGCCTAGGTCCGTACTCGTGCAGATAATCCTGATCGTTTATACCTAGATAGGGACCAGATCCTCAGAGAGACGTAACAAAATACATAAAAATATGCCAATAATATACTGAAAGTAAACATCCAACATGGTCACCTAATCAGTGTCACACCCGATTCCAGGTTTGTTATTTCTTGAATTTCTAGAATTTAATTTTTTTTGATAAAGTGTTTCTGTTATTGAGAGAGGCTACCCGAGACCAGTAGAATACCCATTGGCATTGCCATAGACCCGATTTAGGATCCGTATATAGAATGGATACTTGGTTCGATTTATTTGATTGAACCCATGACTGAACCATCTTCATCTCCTCTTAATATATATATATATATATATGAGTATTTTTCTCTCTCCTCACTAATTTTCTCATTTCACTCTTCTTGCTTCCTTCTTCCTCTTCTCCTTTAAGCTCCTTCTATCCAAACCGTAATCCTAGGAAGAAGTTGTTGTGACTAGGACTATGAGAGGTAGAGGCTAGGAGCCACCCAAGGCAAGTACATCTTGCTCAATGGTGAAGCGTTAATTTTTGAATTTTTTTATATATATGTCGTTTTAAAAATATATTTGATGGATAATGTTCTCATAGAGTTGATGATCATATTTAGTTATTGGAGTTTTGGATTTTGATGAGTATATTTGAGTAGATCTGAATTTAAAGTTTTGAGTTTTCATTAGTTCAATATATTTTTATAGTTTTGATATACTAAATCATGTTATTTTAGAAAAAAAAGTTTTTTTTTGGTTGATGGAGCACTTTATTTCGAGCATTTTGGCTTTTCATTCACTTGATTCAGAGTTAAAGTAAAGTTTTTATGGAGAAAATAATTTTTAATTTTTTTTTTGAGTTTTTGCCATAGCTGAACCTGCTGTTTGGAGAAGATAAAGTTCTCATGCGACTAGCATCATATGCGGCCGAGAGTCCTATGTGGCCTAACCTCTATGAGGCCTGGACTCTTTGTCGTATAGCCAACCAACATGCGTCCATATTGTTGGACGCATAATTTTTATTTACACAAAGTGAGTCCATGCGGCCAGTAGGCGCATTCATCCAAGAATTCTTGTGCGCATTTTGTGTTCATTTTATTTATGTCTATTTAATAACTCCTTTTAGTGACTATTGCTGTGTTCTTTATTATGTTAATACAAGTTTATATTACCAGACAAATTTTGCTTGTAGTTTACGAGACAAGTTTATGTACAAGTTCATAATCCTCGCGATATCGTGAGAATATTTGTGTATAAAAATTTATTGCATATGGCATCGGGCAATCGAATGTGAGTATTGTCCAATGTATCACGTGTCACGAATACGATAACTCGTGAAAAGCTCGTACTCGTGACTCATCGTTGTAGGAAAGTTCTCAAGTGTCCACGATTCGAGAACTTGAAATAATTTAGTAATGCTTAAACAAGGTAAGATTTACCTAGATCATTGGTAGGGAAGAATGTTGCGCTAAGGGCTACATCCATTCCTAAGGGCCCCATGCAGCTTGAAACAACCCTACTAGGCAAGGGCTCCATGACTGACTAAGTTTACGCGAGCTGCGACACTTACAAGTCAAGTTTATGTTACAAGACAAGTTTATGTTTATAAAGAAAGTTTATGATCACAAGTTTAAGTTTATGCTTATAAGTTTAATTTTTGTTTATGATAAAGTAATAAGTTATATTGTAATAATGTTAATGTGCATTTAAGTATACTCGAAAAATGTACCATTGGCCATCCAGGTTGACTGTAGTGCCGATGGTAGCAATATTCTTTAAAGCATGCATTTGTTAGTAACTAGGTTTGCGATAACCTTAGTTAGTTAATTATAGCAAGTCGTACGCATGGTTGGCCTTGCAATAAATATTTGTCTATTCGTTAAGCTCGCCCCTTTTAATTCATTCTTTTGGCGCGCGGTTAGGGTGCTAAGTTCTGCTCGGGTGAAGGTCTGCAACCCCGGTCCTTTTTTTTGGTTTAAGAGTTGGGGTCCCTATCCCGAGTAGTTCCTAAGCCCTCTTCCCCCTCGTCGCCTTACTTTCCTTTATAGCACTTGTTATCAGTTCTTTCAGTTATATTCTTGAAATAAGTACATTGGTATCGTACAATTCTCGATCCATATTAATTTTTATGTCTCTTTTTGTTGTATGTTGTGATGTTTGGTCAATCACCTTAAGCTTTTGTGTGGTACTTGTTGCTTGGGGTTCTGACCCCACTGGTATTGTTTAACCAGATTACCACGAGGAAAATCAGGGTCTACCGTCCTTCCAGCAAGATGGCTCGCACTCGTAGGACTGCGGCCGAAACTCGCGAGTGGATTTTATTTCTCCACCCTCGTAGTGTTATTTCTTTTCTGTAGTATTTTAGCAAGAGAAAGTGTTAGCCCCTTATTTCGAGATCACTTCTCTGACTTTGGTCAACATGATATTTGTATTAGACCATGGCTGGTATATTTGATCATGTATAATTATACTCTGCTAGTGCAGCATTTTATATTTACTAGCTTCATGATCATATGTGGTATGTATTTTGGACATCTTTTTTTACTTTTATATATGATATACTATTGTACTTGATGTTGATGGACTGAGATACTAGGATTTGTCGGCCTTTAGGACTGACGTCATAGCATGCTAGAGTCTACCCATATATTTTCTAGAAAACCTTAGCACATTGCGGCTTACTTCGGTATTCTGCAAGGTGTGGTTGGCCAAGTCAGTCCTCATATTTATCTAGTATTCTAGGAGCAGAGCGTGACAAGGTTTTAGTGGTAGCCCATGCATGTCTCAATTTTTAGACTTGTAGGAGGACTAATCTTGTTAGAATCTCAATCCTCTATTTTACTTCGATTGAACTCCACTTGTAACCTATACTTCTCGCTCTCCTTGAACTACAAGCTTGCTTGACACGATTGTTCCATTCTTGTCTCTTGTTGATATCCTTGTGTCTTTATCCTTCAGGGACACCCCACCTGCTCCTCCTTCTGAGGGTTCCGTTGCACCGATAATTCCAGTAGATCCAGAAGTAGGCCAGGGCCAGATTTTGTTATTGAACCAAGGGCAAGTGTCAATAGCTTTTTATCATTTGGCTCCGTATGTAACACATACCCGACCAGCACAATAAGCTCCACCAGTCTTGCCAGGATAGCCAGTTCAGCTCGCTCTACCGTTTATGCCAGTCCAGCGAACCCAGATAATACCACTAGTTCTTTCCGTATAACCAGGGCAGGTAGGCTCGCAGACCATGTTAGAGAGCTCCAAACCATGATGATGGTGCAACAATAACAATAATTCCACCTTCAGCAACAAGTGGTCCAACTCAGCTAGCAGTTTTAGCAAGGACAAGAACATACCAACACTTCTCTTTGCTAGGGAGTTAAAGTAGCACTCGAGAATAGTGGACATTATACTCATAACTCTACGACCAATATTAGTCGTATGCGTCCAACCCAATTCTTCGGCACGAAAGATACAGTTTCAGCAGATTCTTGTCCAGGACTTTAAGTCCATCCTGGATGCAACTAAGCCCCCAGAAGATGAGATGGTAGCAGTCATAAAGCTACAACTGTCAGATCTTGTCTGATATTGGTGGGCTGCACAAAAAATGGCATTTTTGAAGCCCATTGACTGGAGGACGTTCAAGGAGCATTTTTAGGATAAGTATATCCATACCACCGCCAAGTTTTAGCTCCAGTAGCAGTTCATCAACCTCTGCCAGAACACAAGATCTGTCGACCAGTATACGGTCGAGTTTTGTCGACTCAGCCGATTTGCTTCCCATATGGTAGCGTAGTTTGTTTCTTCCATAATTTCGAGGACAAAATTTTTCTAAGGTGGGTAGGATTGTCACCCTCACTTTTCCATTCAAGGGTAGTTTGGTATTTGACCATGGGTAATTTTAATTTTAGGATTATTGTATTTAATATTGTGCATGCATGATTTATTTAATTATTGTATTATTATTGTTTGCTAGTTATAGATTTATTTTAGACTTTTGTAGTGGACCAAACCTATTTAATTAGAATGCATGAATCAACATTTTAGATGAGTCTAGATTGAGCCCATGAATTAGGCCCATGGATTAGGAGGTTGGATTAATTAGAGAAACCATTAGACTAGAACCTTTCCTTCCTAATTAAATTCTTCATGAGAGGCCCCAAAGGTTATTTGAGATATTTTACATTTCTTGGAGGGGGGGTTATATGGCCGGCCACCTATAGAGGAGAGAGAAACTATTTTATTTCACCAAATTCTAAATTATTAGATATACATTCTTCCCTCTTCTAATTCCCTCCACTCTCTTATAAATTCTCCACCAATTCTTCACCAATTTGTTTCCTAATTCTTTATTAAGGCTTCTACATCAAGGATCTATAAGAAAGAAGCAAGGAGCAAGGAGCAAGGAGGAGGAGGCCAAGATCTACAAGGAGAGGAGCTATTTTGCACTTGGGGACTTATCATTGGGAATCCATCTCCAATAGGTACATTTCAGTTTTCCCCCTTCTAATAGACTCTAGATATGAGATGTAACCATGATAAACTAACCCACATGCATAGGCTACCCATAAAAATTAGTTTTAGGTTCATCGGAGACCTACGGTGGAAGTTATGTCCAATTTGGTGTCAATTTTGGAGGAATTCCGAGATTGGCACATGTAGTGGTTGTCATTGGATCTAATATATCTAATTGACATATGATTGCTTGTTTGTAACTAATGTCGTATCCATAATTGGATACCTGTAGGCCATATCTCGTCAATTTGACGAAACAGATTAATTTTGGAGGTTTTTCTCCGACACGGGACCTTGTGCATAACATATTGTGACACGGATACGTAGATACTCTAATTACTATATATTGTTTATAATTAGTGTATTAGACTTGCTCGTGTCCTCTGGGATGCGTTTGGTTGTGTGTTGGAGCCATATCGCAAGCGTATCATAGAATTAGTGTAATACGGGTGCGGTGCACTCCACGTGTTTGATATTTTGTCTTTCTTGCTATACGTACATGTGTAATTATATATATATATGTATATATATGATAATTAAGTGATATATATGTATATGTTAGTGTATTTGAGTTTGGGTATATATGTGTGTCTATATGTGTATGTATATATGTATATATGTATCTATGCATTTGATTATATATATATATATATATATATATATATATATATATATATATATATATATATATATATACATGTGTTTGTATGTATATATATACATAGAGGTGTAGCTATGGTTATATGAATATAGAGAGATTGATACATATATGTAGATCGATATATACATAGAGGCATAGATGTACATTTGAGTATATATATAAGTGTACTTGCATTTGTATTTGTGTGTGGGTGTGAGGGGACTCGGGAAGGCAGCAAGCAAATGGAGACTGAGAGCAGATACTCCACAGCAGCAGTCACAGCATGGAGGAGTCCACAACAGCAGTCTCAGCATGGAAGGGGGCTCGGGGAGCAACTGCTTTCAGTAGAAGAGCTCTGTGCTGCTTTGCACTCGGACAACAAGCAGTCGAGGCACAATAGCTCTTACACTAAGTAGATGTGTAGCCAGTGCACATGGAGCCTTGTGCAGTCAGCCAACTGTTCGTGCTAGAGCTGCAGCAGGCTTCAACAAGGGGCAAGGCTCAGTGCACCAACAGCAAGTCACTGCACTCAGGCAGTAAGGACTGCACAACAGTGTGCAGTCCACTGTGTAGGCCTTTGCACAACATGAACAATAATAGCATCAATGTGTTCAGCAAGGTATCAGTCACTGTGCCATTCTCAGTTTCAGTCGTGGGTTGGGTATTCAAGGTTTTGGTTCAATTAGTTTTCAGTAGGATTAGTTTAGTTAGTGTTTCAGTGTAATATTAGTTTAGTTGTTAGTTTGATTTATTAATTTAGGTAGTAGTAGTTAGTATATATATATATATATATATATATATATATATATATATATATATATGTTACTATAGATACATATATATGTTAGTATACAAGTAAATAGTTAGCTAAATATATACTTGTATTAGTTGTTATTGTTAGTAGTTAGATATAATATAGTAGTTAGTTATATATGTATTAGTTATATGTTAGTTTTGGGTTACCTTGGGATACCAAGGTATTACCAAGGTATTGGGCCGATACCCAAGGTATTGACTTTGGGTATCGAGAAAGGTGCGATACATATTGGTGCAAGGCCAAGGTATCGTATTTTTCTTGTTTCGATCTAGTATTATAATATATGACTTGTACATATATCTAAAATACTATTTTCATATATGGAAAATTGCGTATCTTAGGATACAAATTTTTGAATGCCTTTTGTATCATAGCTTAGCTAGTATAGTTTAGCTTTATAGTGTATCGACTTAGTGACTTAGTATTAGACTCTTACAACCTAAATTTTATTGGTTTGACCTAGAAATGGCTCATTGACCTAGAATTGCATTAACTTAACTTATTTTCATCCTTAAACCTTGTATTGATGCAACATACCATATATAGGTTGTGTGATACCAGCTTGGGCATCGAGAGACACACCTTGGTCAGGACTTCAGGCGAGTACATTTCTCTGATAGTTTTTAATTTATAATATTGTATATATGCATGTTCTAGAATTGTATACTTGATCCCGACACAGTGATTTCACGGACTGGTACTATATGGATCCCGTCATAAGATGTTATCCCCTACCGTATTCAGCGGGTACTCGTGTACATTGTATCTCATCGTGTATATTGGATATTGATTACATTTTGTGTTCTGAACACACTGCTCATGTTCAGTGTGATTATTTATGTACATCCATCGCTCGTGTTCGGTGGCTATGATATTCATGTACACCCACTGCTCATGTTCAGTGGTTATATATTGTGTTCGTAGCATGTCGTAATTGGATCCATCGGTATTAGTTAGGGATGGGAGAGTAGGAGTTAATTATGTGATCAAAGCCCCATTGTTACATCGTGAACATTCTGGTTACATACCTTACTTGTAATTATCTTACCTGATCATGTTCACCAAAACTGATCACATAATGAACTTGTATTCTGAGGCACATTAGTTAGATTGCAGTTACTTCATCATAGTGCTAATATTCATATTGTTGATCTATATTCTCGTATATTACCTGTATATCTATTGTTCATTCATTCATATGTTAGTGATCCTGTATTTTATTTCTATATCTGTTTATATGCTCGATTATGCTATTGAAACTGCTTTCAGAGGTATGTACTTTGCTCCAATCCTGACTGGATATATTTTTCCAGATGACTGGCTTATAGAGTAGTGCCCCACATTCTATGGGCCGCAGGACAACGTACCTATAGAGGATACTCCTATAGACCAGGAGGACTTAGTTGCAGAGCCTGAGGAGGTCTAGATTATATTTGTATTGGATTATTTTAGACTATTATTTTGGTAGATTCACATCTTGTATATTATTTCAGATTGTGGATTGTATCTTTATTTTTTCCTTCGCTATTCCATTCGTGCATTATTCTTTCTTAGTTTGTTTTGTGATTGAGATTAGTTATTAATGTAAGATACCATATTGCCCCTCCGTTTGGAGTTGAGATGATTGACAGGGACATATTATATTGATAAGATGTTAGATAGTTAGAAATAACCCAGAAAGCGTTCTACCATCGATTCTACGGCGTAGGCTGGGTGTAACCACGTACTCGTGCTCAAATATTCGGGTGCGGGTCGTGACAATACATAAAACTATTGTACTGGCCCTCCTGGCATCTGTATCAATGGGCACGTAGCAAACTTGTGATCAGGGCTCCTACATCTCAAACATAGTTTGTTAGCTGCCCGACAAACATCCCGGGTAAGACCTCAATTTTCACAGAAGGTACAACCTATTGGTGCTTTCCGTCGTTGTTGTTGCTGCTGCTGCCTCAGCTGCTATTTTTGAGTTGGTGCCATTACTGTCGAGGTCAATGGCCTCCTCTGTGTCACATCATGGATGCGAATGCTAGAAGATAGTGCTAACATTCGCGTTATTAGTCCTCCTTTATTTCTCTGTCCATGAGGCATCTTCCGATCTACTCTTCTTGATGCCATTATCTGATAAGTAAGCTCAACCCTCTTAGCTGCTATCAATACTGTCTTGAAGGTCTGGTTGTCGTGCACCTCTACCATGAGTAAGATTTTTAAGTAAAGTCCTTACTGGAACCTCATTGCTCTCTCCAACTCTGTTGCCACCATGGTTGGAGCAAATCTGCTTAGTCGACAAAATTATGCCGCATAGCCATCTACTGTCCTTTCTGCATGCTTGAGGTTGATAAAACTTTGCTGCAACTAATACTGAGCCGCAATCCTAAAGTACTTCGCCCTGAACCGGTGTTTGATAATAAACGAAAGAAATTGAAACTAGGTTTATACGAAACCCTTTCTTTGGTTTACAAACAAGAAAAAGAAGTACAATTAATCCTATACGAGGATGTTAAGTACAAAAAATTAATTCTGGAGAAATATTGCTATAGGAGTCTGATCTGCGGTCGATCACTTTGTCCCTTGGACCACACGATGACGAAGAAGTGCTGTAGAAGACGAAAAAGAAGATTCAAAGACTGCAGGAGGGATTGAACTCTCGTTACCAAAGCAGTCAATCAACACTCTCTGGATATACTCTCCTTTCTTGAAAAATCTTCGACCCTTCCGACCCCTTGCGACCTCTTGCGACCTTTGACCTCTGTGACCAGAGGTCCCTATTTATAGAGTTCAGCTATAGTCGGCGTAGAAACTGAACAGCGGAGAGAGCTGCACCTTTTACGCGGCGGTTACAATAACTGCTACCCACGTATGAATGATCTTTTGAATTGGCATGTGACGCGTGTCCCATTATGAGGTAATGTGTATAATCGTTCATCGAAGATCACGGCATGCAAGCCACGTAGATAACTACCCCTCGCGTAGAGATGGTTGGCATAAAAGCCAAATAACTGTCTCGTTGGCGTAAAAGCCAAATAGCTGTTCTGATGGCGTAAAAGCCAAGTAGCTGTCATATTGGCGTAGAAGCCAAATATATGTCATGTTGGCGTAGAAGCCAAGTAGGCGTAGAAGCCGAATAGTTGTCAAGTTGGCATAGAAGCCAAATAGGCGTAGAAGCCGAATAGTTGTCAGGTTGGCGTAGAGGCCAAGTAGCTGTGTGAAGCTTGATGCTTTGCAAATATAGCCTGAGTTGGCATATTTCGAGGAGATAGCGTACATCGTGCTCCTATAGCTGAAAATAGCCAGGTCGGCGTATTTCAAGGAGATAGCGTACAACGTGCTCCTATAGCTGAAAATAGCCAGGTCGGCGTAATGTGTGGGGATGGTGATATGGACGTATTAGCCCTAATTATAGCTCACCCAGTCTTTAAAAGTAGAACCAAATCTCGTGCATTAAATACAAAGATCTGCCCCCATCTCGCGCATTAATTGAAGAGGCGTGCCTCGAGTTCTGTTCGAAGAACAACTTTTGACGTGGCGGTTAGTTTCGTCTCTTCCTGAGCGTAAAGCTCATATCTGCCTGTGTAAAATAGGTAGCGTATTCCTTGAATGCGTAGATGACGTCTTATATCAAGGATTATGTCACTAAATGTCAGTCTGGGGCTCTGTGTAGAATCATTATTATAGCCGTCCTCTCGATCATCGTGCAGTACTCTTTGTCAGGAGTCAGGTTCACTTCTTCAACTGACAAGTTCATTCGAGGAATACGAAGAGATCCTCGTACAAATTCCTGCTGCATTAAAAGCAGATAGGTTTTACGCTGAAATGGCGATGTAACAACCTTTTTACGCTGAAGCAGTCTGGAAATACTGTATTACGCGGGTTGTTCTGGAGCTATATTTTACGCTGAACTAGCATTGAAGCTCTGATGTACGCCGATGGTTCTGGATTCATGTTTCATGCCACCCAGTGCTGGAGCTCTGTTTTAAGGGGCTTCCTGCATGTTGAGTGTTTTACGCGTATGATTCCCCAGCGTATTTTTCATGCTTTTACAAGACCCCCTTCAAAGTTTTCAAATTCCTCATAATTTGAAATACTTTGAATGAAGCATGAAACGGTCAAGTTTGACTCGTTTCGCGAGGCTGATTTCTCGACAGATTTTTGGGAGTTTTTTGGGATTTGGTACGTTCTCCTCTGCCTATATAAAGGCGGATGGGTTAACCAGTTTTTCCCACACTTCCTTTATCTCAAAGAGAGAAATGGTTGCTGAGCTTTTTCGGGTTGACTTGCGGAAGAAGAAGATCATATTCTTCCAGCATGTAAGGAGCCGTAAAAAGAGGCATCTTCTAGCAAATATCCTCTGCAACGATGGATCATGGAAGGATATCATAGCTTCCTTTGCTCGGGATAATCAGCAATTTTATATGGCGATTCGTCCAGGAGAGAGGAATGGTCTCATTTGGTCACACAGCTTGCAAGCTGTATTTTCTCCCGTTATGGCGCTGGACGAGGATAGGCAGTTTGGCCCTATCTTCCAGTATTTAGTTGGGTCTGGACGCCCAACACAATATCTAGGGTATGCCTGCCATGGCGTATGGAGGGTGGGCTCTGAATAATTTACACAGGCCCAGTTCTGTATCCTCCCGCCATTAATTATTTTTTGTTAATCGGCCACGAAAGTCGATTAACTGCTGTAGAAGACGAAAAAGATCTCCACCAATATGAGAACCTGGCAAAACAGATTCTTGGTGTGATCTTAAATGAAAATGAGAAACCTTTTGTAGAGAAAGGATTTCCATCATATGTAATCATGAAGATGAAAATCTCTTTGTAGACTGGATTTCCATCATATGTAATCATGATTAATAAAATTTTCTTCTTTTACGCATCTGATGATTTGCCATATTTGCTGTGAGGAAGTCTGAATAGTGTGCAGCTTCGATATATCTAAATAATTTTACGCTGACTCTGATAAAAGAATATCTGATCTCGTCTCGTCTTTTACGCGTAGCAGAAGATGCGTAGAAAAACTCTTTAGCATTTAAGTTGAAGATCCAAACTGTCATGTTGTTTTGGACGAGGAGTAGCATAGAATTTCTGAACTGTCACTTCTCTGATTCGAAGAAATCTTGTTCAGACTATCATCTTCAAGAATAGTTTTCCAAAAATCCTTTGAAAAAGGCGAGAAATTTCTGTCAACCAAGCCATACTTGAACTTTTGTAAAGTATTCTGACTGGACTTTGGATGAACTTCCAAATGACCCAAGAAGAAGAGTCGTCTTAAATGCTGAACTCTGTATATTTCAGGTACTTGGAATGTTTTGTAGCAAAAAAGGAGCATCTTCTGCGTAAACCCTTGTAATTGGTCGTCTGTAGCTTTTGAGCGTAGAATCATAGATTTGTAGTCTCTGAGCGTAAAAAAGCTTCCGAGCGTGAAATCATAGATTTGTAGCCTCTGAGCGTGAAGTCGTAGGTTTATAGCCTCTCGAGCGTAAAATCTACTGAGCATAAAAGCATCCGGGCGTAAAACCATAGACTTATAGCCTCTGAGCGTAAAACCGTAGATTTGTAGCCTCTGAGCATAAAAAAATTCCTTAGCGTAAAATCATAGATCTGCTCTGTGCGTAAATTTTGAATCCGCTGACTGTCCGTCTTTCCGAAATGATAGGCTGACGTGGTCCCAAATCATAACAGAATATTAAATATCGGATTTGGTTAGAGATTCGAAGAGTTATCCAAACTCTATAAATAGTCCAAGGGCTGGAGAGAGAAAACTTTTATCTGTCTTCACAAAACCCTTGCTTTTCAAGAACCCTTCTTCTTCGTCTCTTACTCGAGAAATCAGGATCGCCATGGTCCCTAAACAGACTTCCACTGCTAAGGGAAAGAAGGTCGCTTCCTCTTTCCGCTCCACTGCTCAGGCACGAGAAACTCCCATTAGGCTGAACGAGCCTCGATCGGAACGCAGCGCTCCGCCGTTGAGCTGTGCTCCGGACATTGCAGGTAGAGACTTTGGAAGAAAATAAAATTCTTCGCACACGTTGTACGTGCACGCGCAAGGTCCTCTTTCGTACTGAGAGCCTCTTCAAGGAGGATGATGTATGGAGAGGTTTTATTATTACGCGCACATTCCTAATGTGTCGGCGTAAAAACTCTAAATTTTGCAGTCTGGCGTAAAGACTCAGACTGTCAAGATTTGGTGTTTACTACAAACTTTAAATTTTATGCGCTGGATATGAGTACCGGCGTAAAAATTAAAATTTTGTCAATCTAGCGTAAAGGCTCAGATTGTTAACTGCTGCCACCTTTTGAGTTTTACGCAAATGGAAAATAATTTCCAGCGTAAGACTCAAATTTTTGTAGTCTTGGCGTAAAAGCTCAGACTGGTGATCTTTGGCGTAATAAGCAAGAGTGTAGCGTCTAGTGTAGAAACTGACTTGTTCTCTTGTATTTTGTAGTGGACTTGCGAATTTCTCCTTTGGCTGAAGTTATGGGCTCTGTTACCGGGATGTTGAGCTCAAACTATTTGGAGGATTTGTCGCATGTGACATTCCCTATTTCTGGAGCCAATTATCCTGAAGAAAGGGGAACCCTTATCTCGTCCCAGGGAGAACGCATGCTGCTGAGTATGATCAGTGGGGAGCCCCTGACATACATAGACGGGACAGAGTGTAAGAAACCTGGTTTCTTATTCGGGGATGTTATCGACAAATAATCCCAGACCAAGCCCAAGAAGGAGGATTGGGTGTTTACTACTGAGGGCACGGTGATGTATCTGCCCAGTATGCCTGGGGATTACCCCATCTCTGCGTTCTTCTACGTCACACATCCTAGGAAGATGTCATGGGTTCTGACTCCCGATCTTCACGGCCGTCCAGGAAAGATCTCATATAACAGAGGATTGAACCAAGGATCCTTTATGAGCAGACCTTTAGGCCCAATTATGCCCTTTAGGGGATTACTGCCGGGTAGTGTCCCGAGCGAGGATACGTCGTTGATCCAGCCGGTTCAGATGTCGACCTTCTGCAATGACTTTATGGGGCAGGGGAGAATGTACCCCAGGGTCAACCCTCGGACCAGCGGATGGCTTAGCCCGGGGAATCTCCAATGGGCCAGTTTAACTGTCTGGGCCCTGAAGCACTTCCAGACGGAGCTGGAACATATTGGCTTGTTCGCGGCTGTGAGCGCTACAAGTGTTGGGCTGTCTGTCAACCCCAACCTGTTCCTATCCTTTATGGAGCGATACAACTCGCTCACCGAGACTTTTGCCACTCCGCTAGGGGAGTTAGGCCTGGCCCTTCATGAGATGGCATAAATTTCAAGGCTGCCAATGGGGGACACTCCTTATGAGGAGTACGTCCCTACAAACAGGGAGTTGAGGGATACAAACCCTCGGGCTGTGGCAGTATATCAGGAGCTGATGTGCCACTATCTTGCCTGTACCACTTTCTACAAGGAGCCCTCTGATTTGGCTCACATCAACAAGTGGACAACCTATCTCTTCTTCCACCAGGCCAGAAATATTAAGCCAGACAAGGTGGTAGATAGCTGAGATAGGCCTTTGAACCTCCTGAGCATGCTGAATGGTGACACGGTCGATGACCTTATTGAAGACGTAGGGGCTTTAGATCAGATTTTTGACGAAGAGATAGGGGGTTACCCTGCAGGCACAAAAGCCTTCAGTTATATGAGGCATTGCCGTAAGCCTCTATCAAGGGAAGCTCAATTAGCTGGCTTCCTCTCCGTCTGCTTCGTCACTGGGTAGTGCCTGGCATCGCGTCTGCTGATCGCATCTATCGCAACACCTTATGGCCTGCAGTGCATTTGGTATTCGGAGCAAGACTAGGCCTGCTTCCTGCTATGGTATGTAGAATGCAAACAGGCCTGAGGGCCCTTAATGATGGGCTGTTCGCTAATGAGACACAGCGTGAAAGCTTTCCTAGGGTAGAATTATCCTTCCTGTACCTGATGGGATGGTTGATTCTTCACAACCCCAGGGTGATGTCTTCCGGTCCTGCCAGCGGTTCAAGAAATAACTTCTTGCTGAATTACAAGAATTCCTCTTGGAACGTGGCGACCGTCATAGATTGCCGGTCAGTGTTAAACGTTGCCCACAGCTGGAAGATCTTCTGTATCGTTCCCCCCGTACATATCAATCAATAGGAGAAGAAACTTAAGGATGAGGGCCATGGGAGGACTATTCTTTCTCCTGAAGCCTTCTACTGGTTGGTCTGTATTAGACCTTCCCATTTGCTGTACAGAAGTGATGACCACTGCTACCTGGAGCCTTATTTGCCCAGTCATTTTGCTAGGCAGTTTGGGTATGATCAGCTGAATGTAGGGAATGCCATTACCAGCTTCAAGTCCAAAGGTGGACTTATTGATGGAGCCAGGGGATGGCGATACTTCATCATGGGCTGTACTGGTGCAACTTTTGCTGTGCCCGCGACTTCTCTTTCTATGGAGTTGTGCATCCTTCACTCTTATGCGCAGTTCTATGCGTCCATAAATACCTTTCATCACGATTTTGATGTGTGAGGAAGTTTTAGGATGCCCTCCCATAGGTCTACTGCCAGGGAGGAAGTTCCGTCTGTTTCCTCGGACGAAAATAAGGATACCGCCGGGGCAGACGAGTTCTTGACGACAATACCGAGGGGCGTATTAGCTCCGTCAACAGATTCTCTCGTTATCCCCCAGAAATGGAAGGCTTCCACTCCGAAAGAGCCTTCTCCTCGCAAGAAGAAGACTGCCGGAGGTCCGAAAAGGGCTTCCACCAGGGGGGCTCCTAGGAGCGAGCCTGTCGTTTCCCCTGTTGGGGATGAGTTTTTGATTAGAGGTCCTTCACCTTTTAAAGAAGGCACCTCCATAGTTCCAGCTGATAGTGCCGGAGATTCTTTGCTCGAGATCGCTGCTACTACTGCTTCTGGTAGTGCTACAAGATCGCCTTCGAGGCCGAGCATAATAAGATTCTAGATACCTTTATCCAGAATAGTAATGGGAGTAACTCCTACTTCGTCTATAAGTATTTCCAGTAAGATTTCACCCGATGAGCCTCGAGTGGATCTTGGTGAAGACTGGGAAGACTACCCGCCAGTATCAGTTGGTGCACCCTCTTCTCCAGGTATGACAGCTCGCTTAGCATCATTAAGAAATGATTTAGTTGTACTGGCTGTGGACGCGACATATATACCATCGGCCATGGGTAAATATTGTATTTACTCCTCTTTTAGGAAAATTAACATCAGTTTGATATTAACTTTCTCTTGTCTTCTTTGCAGGTGCAGACATCTAAAGGGAGGGCGGAGTTGACGCAACCTTTGACTTTGTTACGGACCCCACATATGAAGTGGCGGTGTCCGACGTTGAGGGAGCAATCTTTGAAGCTGTCGATCCTTCCTCCGTAACATTCTCGGATGTTATTCTGCCAGTACCGGTCCAAATAATATCAGAGGAGGATGAGCCGATTGTCTCGACTGTGCCTCCTTTGTCGAGCATGCCCGCAACTTCGACCGTTGTTGGTGCCTCTTCTTTTGTTGCGCCATCTGTTGAAGCGACGACTGTGGCAACCTCCTCTGCAGTCATTCCTGGAGGGGGATTCACCGATATCGCAGCCACTCCCAGCGTCCATTCGAATCTCGCCATGCTAGTTGAGCAGTTTACTAGCGTTTTCTATATCACTTTGAAAATGCTGATATCGATGGTGCTGGAGAAAAATCTAGGCTTCGAGGCTCTGAAGATGTCCTCCAATCTTATTGTAGCGCAGATTAGGAATTTCGGTGATGCTGAAAGGGCTAATACGCTAGAGCAAATAGTTAATGGTTTAAAATAACCCATTAATGAGTATTTACAACTATCTCGAGGCGGTATTGATGACCTGATTTAGGCTGAATATGAATCCCCGACTGCGCAGTTTGCTGAACAGATGGAAAGCTTAAATAAATCCATCCAGACACAACAGCAGGAGATGGATGAAAGAAAGGCCGTCTTGGAGGAGGTTATTCCTCTTCAAACAAAATGCAAGGCCGAACATGAGGGAAATACAGCGAGGGTCCGCAAACTGGAAGCCAAACTCGCTCAGGCAAAGGAGTGGGCTTTCCAGTCATCGGCAGCTCTAGATGTGGTGAATGGCCGACTGGATACAGCTCAACAGAACTTGGCACGTGTAGGAGTCACCTGCGCCAGTTTTGTTCAGGCTCGGTCCGAACTGTCCCTCCTGAGCAATAACAAGGTACGACTGGAGCGGACTCGTGCTAACGTCTTGAACTCCAGGAATGAGAGGATGGCTGCTTTGGCGCGACAGATTCGCGATTTAACTGCTCCTCCCCAATGATGTACTTCTTTGCTTCTTTATGTAATTTGCTTTTCTCGGAGATAATAAAGAAGCTTTATCTGACTTTGTGGACCCAACATTTTTGAATATAAATGATAGGCTAGGGTGAAAGTAATATCACAGGTAATATGGACGTGATATACTTTCGGTAAGCTTCAACTGGATACATCTATTCAGAGGTTATATGGACATGATAGAATATGATCCAACTAAATTTGTGTACAAAACACTATCAGAGGTAATATAGACGTGATAGGTTTTGACGTTTCAACTTAGTTAAACATATCTATTCAAAGGTTATATGGGCATGATAGAATATGCTCCAACAATTTTTTTTTTTTGGACGTAGTGTTGTCAGAATGAGATCTTCACCATACTCCGTTGAGCAAAGGAGATTAAGCATAGTACCTCTTTAGGAATTTGCCGTTGATAGGAGCCATTATCAGATCTCCGTTAGGCTTGGCTAATCTGTAGGCGCCATTTAAAAACGTCGTTTCAATCACATAAGGGCCCTCCCATTTGGGCTAGAATTTACCCTTACTCTTGTGTGTAATGATCATTGGCCTTTTCACAGCTAGAACTAGCTCGCCAACTTTGAACACTCTCTCATTCACTTTTCGATTAAAAGCTCTGGAGATGAGCGCCTGGTAGAATGTAATGCGCTGTTGAGCTTGAAGGCATTTCTCGTCTAATCCTTCTAGCTCTTGAAGCCATAGTCGATCATTATTTTCCTGAGTTAACTCATTAGCGACTGCTATTCTGAGTGATGGAATTTGGATTTCAATGGGGAGAACTGCTTCACACCCGTAGACTAATGAGAATGGGGTACAACCCGTCGGTGCTCGTACCGTTGTGCGGTATGCCCAGAGGCACTCTCCCAACTTCTCATTCCAATCTCTTTTGTTCGAAGAAACGAACTTTTTCAAGAGATTGATGATGGTTTTGTTGAAGGCTTCCGCCAAACCATTAGCAGCCGGATTGTATACCGTAGAGGCCATATTTTGTATCCTATTTTTATCGCAAAATCGGTGAAACGCTTGGCTAATGAATTGAGGCCCATTGTCATGAATTATCCTTTGGGGTATCCCAAAGCAATAAATGACATGATGCTTGATAAAGTTGATCACGTTGGATTTCTCACCTCGGCAAGAGGGATCGCCTCTGCCCATTTGGAGAAATAATTCGTAATGGCCAATATGAACCGATGTCCTCTAGAAGAAGACGGGTGAATAGGACCAATGATATCCATACCCCGTGCTTCAAAAGGCCATGATGCAATCGTAGGATGTAAATGTTCAGAAGGCTGATGTATAAAATCTACATGAACTTGACAGGCTTTGCATTATCTTGCATATTTTACTGCATCTGCGATCATAGTAGGCTAGTAGTAGCCCATCCTCTTGATACGATCATGTAACTTAGGACCGGATTGATGTGCTCCACATACACCGTCGTGAGCTTCTCGGATAACCCGCTTTGCATTATCATTGGAGAGACATCATAATAGCAGTCCATCGTATGTTCGACGATATAGACATTGTAAAGATGTATCAAAATAGAAGCATAATGATCGTCTTTTGATGGATACTGCTTCTTTAGGATCCTCTGGTAAGATTTTGTATGACACGAAGTCTATAAAGGGACTTCTCCAGTCTCTCTTGGGAGGATCCGTGTTTACAGCGTAGCTGCGTTCTATGTGAAAGTTATTTTTCACACAGAACAGATCTCTATTGAGAAGAATCACCGAATTCTGCCTCCTTATAGGGATAGCTAGATCTGCAGCTAGACTGGCTAGGGCATCAGCTTCCAAATTTTGAGATCGAGGCACATGCTCTAGGAAGAACCCTTTGAAAGACATGGCTATCTCGATCGTTGCTTGGTTATAAGGAATGAGGTCTGGATTGCGGACTTCATATATTCCTCTGATCTGATTGACGATCAGCAGAGAATCACCAAAAGCTTCCAGGTATTCGACATCCAATTCTTTAGCGACTTGGAGCCCGATTAGTAGAGCGTTATACTCTGCCACATTATTAGAGCAGGGTTTGCTAAGAGAATATGCTCGATAGATGACGAGTTTATCAGGAGTGACCAGGACAATTCCAACTCCTAAAAGCACATTTCCCCTGGGACCAGTTCTGGAGGCACCATCGAAGAATAGCTGCCATGTATCACCTTCCATTACGGAATTACATTCTGCAACTTAATTGGGAATATCCTCGTATAGTTTGGAGGTTTCCGGAATCGGATGAGCAGCTAAGAAATCAGCCAATGCTTGGCCTTTGATGGACTTCTGAGGAACATACACCATATCATACGGTGTTAATAACATTGCCCAAGTCGCGAGTCAGGAATTAAGAACGCTCGGCTTGTTCATCAATACCCGAAGAGGATTGATTCTGGAGATGATATGAATAGTCTGGCCCATAACGTAATATCGTATTTTCTGAATGGCGAACATTAGGGCCAAGCATTCTTTTTTCACTGGATTGTACCGGTGTTCAGCTCCCACCATTATCCTGCTTAAATAGTAGATAGCCTGTTCATGACCCTTATTGTTCTTCTGTGCGAGGAAAGCCCCTAAAGAATGATCCATTGCTCGAACATACAGCAAAAATGGTCTTCCTATGACAGGAGGCACCAGAACTGGAGGATTGGTGAGGTAGCGTTTGATAACATTAAACGCTTGCTGACAGGCTTCATCCCATATGAAGGACACACCTTTCTTCATCAGGCGGGAAAAAGGCTGACATCTCCCAGAGAGGTTGGATATGAATCTCCTGATATAAGCCAGAAGACCTTGAAATCCCCTGAGTTCCCTCAGATTATGGGGTGGTCGTATTTCTAAGATAGTCTTTACTTTATCAGGGTCCACTTGAATGCCTTTAGCGGTAATGACAAATCCCAGGAATTTGCCACTGGATACACCAAGAAAGGACTTTGTAGGATTCATTTTGAGTTGATGTTGGCGGTTCAACTCGAATACTGTCTTCAAGTCTTGGATGTGATTATCCTTGAGGCGGCTTTTGACAGCAATATCGTCTACGTAATATTTCACTATTTTGCGTAAATGCTCATGGAATATGTTACTCATAGCTCATTGGTACGTAGCCCCGACATTCTTCAGTCCGAAGGGCATGACCGTATAGCAATATACCCCCAATGGTGTCCGAAAGGCAGTATGCTTCTCGTCTTCAGGATGCATCTTGATTTGGTTGTATCCTAAAAATCCGTCCATGAAAGACATGCGCTCAAAACCGCACGTATTATCGATCATGACGTCTGTAATGGGAAGAGGAAACTCATCTTTGGGACAGGCTGCATTCAGATCTCGAAAATCGATGCAAACACGTACTTTCTCACTTTTCTTCATGACTAGGAAAATATTAGCGACCCAGTCAGGATGTTGTTCTTCCCGGATGAACCCACAGGCGATCAACTTCCTGATTTCAGCTTCGATGGCATCCATCATATCCGGATAAAACCGGCGTTGATGTTGTTTCACAGGCTTCGAATTGGGAAATATGTTGAGCTTATGGGTAGCCACTTTAGGATCAAGTCCTGGCATATCCTCATAATTCCACGCAAAGACATCGATATATTCTTTTATCAGCTGGATTATTTTTTTCCTTTCTTCTTTGGAAAGATTGTTCCTGATAAATATCGGCTTTGGTGAAAGCTCGTCCCCAACATCGATTTGGATAACTTTATCTTCAGTGGGCGATTCTCTCTGCTCGAACCGGAGTTCCCATTGTGTATCCATTTGCTGAGCCCAAGAGTCATTCTCAAACGGTTCAGATTCTTGTTCGTCTGCTTCGAGAGAATCTGTCAATACCGTATTTACTGATGATGTTTGTTCGAGACCAGCATATGAGCCGGAGGATGACGAGTCATCTTGAGAAGAGGAAAAGATATCCTTACTTGACTCAGAAGTCGTGAGGGAAATGGTATACCCTAACCCAAAACGAGTTCATTGACAGTAGGGATCACCATGCAACGATATTTACCTGCCTTTTCCATAGTTGAGGCCTGGTTCTGACTTCAGATCATAACCCATACTTTGCATAATCTTCAAAGCTTGTGGGCTATATCTGTAGACTTGCATTTTCCCAATATCGAACTCGTGAGAGTCTTCTTGTATAATCGGTCTGCTGTGCATGCGACCGAAGACTATTGGATGCTGATTGCTGTGAGTAGGCAGGATAATAAAGATAGAATCTTCATGTGGCCCGTATGTCGTAATGACATTAGATGTTGATGCCACTTCCCACACATACGGATGATAGGAGTCTATAGCTTCCAAGAATTTATGTGCTATAGGTTCTATATCGTTATGGGGAGCGAATTCCTGATTTGGAATTTGAGCGTCAATATACTGGAAAGGAGAATCTTTATTATCGTCAGAAACTACGTTCCCGGTTATATTTACTGGTTGGCTGCTTGTTGCGCCGGAGGTTGATGACCAAAGGTGGAGGCTTCTGGTTAAAAGTGATCACTATAGGATCACCTCCTCCTCCTGATTTGGGTTTATTTAATTGGATAGCCATGGGTTACATGACTTTCGGACGGGTAGTCCGTCCTTTCACCTGGATCGATAGGGGTTGCTCGGCAGAGGGTTCTTCTGGCTCCCGGTGGGATTCCTCCTCTGTCTTGCCTGACACCTCCTTCATGTAGTCTTGGGTGTATAACATGGCATCGGAATAGTAGGACTCTACTCCTTTGAACGGGTTAAGGTCAGCAAACTCCGTTTGTACTGTTTCTTGGGCATCTACATATTTGAAGCATTGATGTAGAGTCGAAGGAACAATGTTGTGTTCTTGGATCCATGGTCTGCCCAATAGAATATTGTAGGACACCACTGAATCGATGATGTAGCATGTAGCCACTGTTCTAAGATCCCCAATCTGGATCCTCAGACGAATCTTCCCTAGCGGCTTACTTTTCCTGGCGTTGAAGCGTACGATTGTAGTGGTGGTGTAAGCCTGTAAACTCCCTCGACCAAATTTCAGTAAATTAGGATTAATTTTGACTAATTAGAATTAGTGCAACTTTTTAAAAATTTTATTTATTATATATTATATTGATTGTGCACCTGTTCATTACACAATTGACTAGGGCATCACACTAGCTGTTAACCCTAAACAAATTTCACATTCCTGCTCTAGACTAGTCAGACTACTTTTTCTGTATTCTGTGCAACTTCCAGAAACCTCGTTTGATGCTTCGTTTTAGTCGCACAAATATCGTTACAAACGTATGTATTTATTTCCTATTTAATTTTCTGCTCTTTACCCATCTCTGTACCCTTAGAGATTTGAGGACCAGTAGGCACCTGATTGCCCAACCAAAAATACGATAATATTCTACTCTAATTATACTTCAATTATCGTTTTGACACCGTAGAGAAATTATGACTCTAATAGCCTCTAAATAATTAGTGAACACCGTGCGCAGTATTTATTAAATAATAAATACGATGACTGTATCACCTGCAATATCAGACCCTGCACCTGCCCAGAATCACTCCACACTGTCCAAAATATTTTCCCCCAGCTATTTTCCCTCATTTCTATACAAATTAGAATTTCGGGAAATCAGTATTTAAAATCAGGTAAATTGCGAAATTACGCAAAATATAATTTTCATGCAATTATGCAATATTTGAAAAGTTAGGGGTTTATATGCAAATTGCATGCTAGGTGGCCAAATCCTATTGGCTAAACCATAGGTGGGTAGGACCCACCATAAAAATCCAGAGAAATCCTGTGAAAATATCTCCAAAATATAAATTTACCAAAATACCCTCACACTTCAAAATATTTACAACTTTGCCATTACCCCTAATCCTATATAAACCCTAACCCTTCTATTCAAAATTCCTACAACCCTTCCCTCCGGCCACCTCCGACCACCGCCTCCGGCCAAACTCGGCCCAACCCTTCGCCACCCTCCCCTCTCCCCTCCGGCCAAGCACCACCGCCGGCGCCGCCCTGCTCCGCCGGCTACAGCCCCCGCAACTCCCTCCTCTCCTCACTGTCCACAGCACCACCTCCACCCAAACCACCTTCCCCCGCCGCCTACGGCCGTCGCCGACCACCGCCACCCTACCCAAACCCTTCGCCCCGACCTCCCCTACCTACCACCACCACCTCAGCCCTCCACGTCACCGCCTCCGGCCGCCCTAGCCCCCGCAGCAGCCACCCTTCCCTAACCCTAGCTGCTGCTGCTGCTCTCCCCGACGCCTCTACCCGCCACCACCACCACCACCGTAGACCCCCGCCACCACCACCAACCTCACCGCCGACCTCCCCTCTACTGAACCCTCCGCCTGCCCGGCCACCCCCGCCGCTCCTCCGCCGGCCAGCGCCTCCGCAAGCTGCAACTGCTGCTGCTGCTGCCAGTGGCCACTGCCACTGCTGCTGCTCCTCCGGCCGCCTCCGGCCAGCTCCGCCGCCGTCCTCCCGCCGGCAGCACCGCGTGGGACCCCCCTTGCCACCTGTAAAGGTATATTATACTATACTATACTAAATACATAATTATTCTACAATACATGAGTATATGTATATGTATATGTATATATATGTATATATATGTATATATATATGTATATATCTATGTATAATTAAATGTATATATGTGTATTTATATTTATATATTATTCTATAATATATAAATATAATATATAAAGCTATTATACAGTATAATAATACTGTATATACTAGTAATATATATAAACATTATATACATATAAGTATATATATATGTATATGTATATATTTACTATATGCTATTATGTAATTCTCTATTGTATATATATATATGTATATATATTGATAATATGTATACTATATGATATATATTATATATATAATTATATAACAATTTTACATAATTACTAGTATACTTGTATTTTTCTTTTATTTATTTTTCTGCAATTAAATTCCTGCACTTATATATATATATATATATCTATATATATATATGATCTATATATATATTAAATATTGCTGGATAATACAGCTTATTATAAATATATAAATTTACATTTCTGCAATGTCATTATTTATACTATATATATAATATTGTACTGGATAATACAGTACCTATACTTATGTATTTTAATTCCTGCATTGTCTTTTATTTTATATTTATAATTATATACATATTAAATTCTTGCACTGTCAATTTCTTTTATTATCTATATATATACTATACTATATACTATAATACATATATTATATATATGTATTTAATTACTGTCCTGTCATTTCAATTTGCCTATATATATATATCAATCAGTGGATATACCCTGAGTATATATGTATTTAAATTACTGTGCTATCAATTCAATTTATTTATACTATTATTATATCAGAGGATATACCCTGATAAATACTATATTTATCGCAGTGGATATACCCTGCTACTATATATTATTGCCTGCACTTATCTGTTCTATATATATATATATACTATTATATATATTATATTTATGCCTACTATATATATATCTATACTATATATATATGTATATAAATATGTTTTATATTACAGCCTGGATATTTACAAACCCTGTCTATTCTAACAGAAATCAACTTCAGCACTGCCAGTGACCCCCTATCACCAACACCTTCACAACTGACTGTAAAATCAGGGTTTCAACACTATCAAGGAGTAGGCAAGTATACCTTGCCAAGTTATTGTTTCAAATTAAATTGTTGATATCTGCTTTGTTCTGAAATTCATATACCCTGATCACCTGAGACTGCCTTGGGTACAGTCAACTGTTATGTTGACATGATATTATCGACTCACCAAACAGCTGAGAGAATATCCTAAAATTTTCCTAAACCCTATCACGGAAACACGCAACATGGTTGCATTTACATATATGGATGTGAGCTGCGTATTTGGTTAGCTACCAGTACGTGTGACCCGCATCACGGATTAGAATAACTTAGGAAATGTACGATTTGACATTTAGATTCATTGGGATGGGAAAGATAACTAGTTGACGTATGGGACACCCCCTCCAATAATGTTTTATACCTTCGTACCAATGATGGTCGATTGCAGAGTTCCCTGACTCGGGGGCATACGACACATATACTAGCCAGTCGCCACGATTGGTGAATTACGTCAGCGTATGTCTAGCCACACATTCCCATACGTAATACTGGATCTTTACTTGCATTTTCACTTAGTATGGTTAGTACCCTGTATTTATTTTATTTCTTTATTCAGTATTTTTACATTACATGGCATGTCATTTTTCTGTATCTTGTTACGTCCCACTGAGGACCTGGTTCCTTGCCAGATCTAGATGAGACTTTCTACCCCACAGTGTACGGGCCTGATCAGGAGGCCAGATGTGCTACCGAGGAGGAGCTCGAGGAGACACCCTCAGAGTAGGCTTGACCCTAGATGCTGCTACCTAGAGATGGAGATGTTTTGATCAGATAGACACTGCTTAGTCTATTTGATTTTTCTGCGCTATTATCAGTTTTTGTAGTAGGCTTGTAATCTCACCAGTTGTGTACTGTATCAGACTCAGTTATATATATATATTTCAGCATTTGTTTTCTGACATTTTGTTGTGGATGAGATAGCTTTACCTGTTCTATACTTGTAGTATTTTAGGACAGCGTAGCACGTCCCTTTGGGTCCATCAAAGTGGATTAAGCCCTTAGTGACGTGTCAGCTGGCCAGTGACACGTGGCCTAGTTCCTGACATTTTGGGACTGGGGCGTGACATGGTTTTAGTGGTGGCCCATGCAGGTCCAGTTTTATTTGCTAGTAGGTATGATGACATGCCCAGCAAAGCCTGCAATAGGATAGAAATAATAGGTCTCATCCACACTGACACCATCCTTACAAATTCTATTATTGCATCTTGCTTGATTATCATTATTTATCTCTTTTGTGTTTTCTAATTATCCTATTTTCCTCAGAAATATGGACATACCCGGGAAACTTGCGAATAATGGGGCTGACCAAGCAACAGACCCTTCGCCAAGTGCCCAAGGAACTCCGTCCAATCACCAAAATTCTAGCCAGGAGACGACACCAACTCCACATGCAGAGACACCTTTGTCTCCACCTCCAGCCTTGCCTATCCAGATGCCACAACTTGAGGGTCAACCTCAAATGTTGCAGTTTCTCCAGACTATGTTGCAGAACCAGTGGCAACAAACTGAGGCCCTGAGACAGTCTCAGTGGCAGCAAACTGAAGCTCTGCGACAGACGTTGATGACGGCTTTGGAGAGAACTACTACTCCGACACCCGTACCTGTCCTACCAGCGGGCACAGTTCGAGGCTTCCGTCAAATGAGCCCGAGGGATTTCAAAGGCAACGAGACTCCTGAAGAGATCTCCGATTGGATCTCCAACACCGAAATGCTGCTAGAAGGATCGCAACTCACTCCCGACCTATGGATGACCGCTGTGAGGGGCCAACTTCTTGGCAACGCCCATCACTGGTGGGAATCCATAGAGCGCAGCGTCGGCAAAGACCAAACTTGGCAACAATTCTTGGAGCATTTCAACGCCAAGTACTTTCCAGAGACAGTCCAGAATGCCCTATACTCCCAGTTCCTGCACCTGGAGCAAGGAAACATGACGGTAGATGCCTACGACGCGGAGTTTAGCAGACTAAGTCATTTCGGTGTTGATCTGATCCCAAACGAGCTGAAGAAGGCTAAAAGATTCCACCATGGTCTTAACCACGAGCTTCAGAGGCACACAACAACGCAGTCGAGAATCTCCTACAACGAGGTTCTTACCGAAGCCAGGGAGCAAGAAGCCATTGGCCGAGGAGCCAGACGCTCAAATCCAACCTTCCCGGCCAAGAATCAGCACGGAGCAGGAGGACCTATACGTCGTCCCCAATATCAGACGCAACAGACGACGGGGCCTTACCAGAAGAGGGAGCTTCCGATTTGTCACTTTTGTGGCAAGAAGGGGCATTTTGCCAATGATTGTAGAAAGAAGCTGGGATTATGCCTGCTATGTGGAGCTAGAAATCATATGGCCAAAGACTGCCCACAACGTAGAGATGCAGCACCTCAGCAAGGGCAGAAGCCAGGAGCACAAGCTCAGAAGATGCTTCCCTCCACATCAGGAGGATATCAGAGAGGAGCACCTCTGCCTACTCAGGAGACCCAGTTCAAGGCCAGACAACAAGCCGGTGGACAAAGGCAGGGACAAGCCTTTGCGTTAGCTGCCGTTGCAGAAGAACCTGAAGGGGAAACTATAACAGGTACCATTTTAGTTGCATCATTACCTGCAACTGTATTATTCGATTCTGGGGCTACTTTGTCTTTCATATCTAGTAGATTCGTAGCCATGCACAAATTATCTACTTCGCCGCTACCCAAGTGTTGGAAAATACTTACTGGAGGAGGTATTGTTCCAGTTACCAACATTATCAAAACCTGCCCAGTAGTTGTTTGTAGTAGAGGACTAAGAGCACGATTTTTGGTACTTCCAATGCCAAATTTCGATGTTGTCTTAGGCATGGACTGGCTAAGCCAGAATAATGCTGTCCTAGACTGCCGAAAGGGTAGTGTTATCTTTAGACCCCCAGATCACCCAGAGTTCGAATATGTCCGTGGAACCATCGAGCAAGGAGTAGGCCAGACTCCTAGAGCTTACATGGCGATGGAGACAGCACTTCCCTCAATTGTAGCAGAGTTCGAGGACGTATTTCCAGAAGAATTGCCAGGCCTACCGCCTGACAGAGAAGTGGAGTTCATTATTGAGCTGATACCCGGAGCTGCACCAGTATCCTCCAATGTATACCGACTGGCGAAGAAGGAGCTTGACGAACTGAAGCTTCAACTGGAGGAACTACAGATCAAGGGATTTGTTCGTCCTAGTGCATCACCCTGGGGAGCACCAGTGTTGTTTGTACCAAAGAAGGACGGAACATATCGCATGTGCATTGATTACAGAGCCCTCAACGCTCTGACAATAAAAAACAAGTACCCCTTGCCGAGAATTGACGACCTGTTCGATCAACTAACAGGAGCCGTAGTATTCTCGAAGATAGACTTGAGATCAGGCTACCATCAAGTCAAGGTACGAAGAGAAGACATTCCAAAGACAGCATTCAGAACTCGTTATGGTCATTACGAATTTCTGGTGATGCCGTTTGGATTGACTAATGCACCTGCTGTATTCATGAACCTGATGAACCGAGTCTTCCACCAATATCTGGACCAGTTCGTGGTAGTCTTCATCGACGACATTCTGGTGTATTCAAAAAGCCACGAGGAGCATGAAGAGCACTTAAGGTTGGTATTAGAGACGCTGAGACGGGAGAGCCTTTATGCTAAGATGAGCAAGTGTGAATTCTTCCTGGACCGTGTCGCATTTCTTGGACACGTTATCACAGGAGAAGGCATCTCGGTAGACCCAGCAAAGATCTCATCTGTTGAGACGTGGCCAACCCCGACCAACGTCTCAGAGGTGAGAAGCTTTCTAGGACTTGTCGGATATTACCGGAGGTTCGTAGAAAACTTTGCAAGAATCGCGGAGCCGATTACCCGTCTTACTCGCAAGGAGCAGGAGTTCATATGGACTGAAGATTGCCAGACAGCTTTTGATGACTTGAAGAAGCGTCTGACTACAGCTCCCATTTTGACTATACCATCTGGATCCGGAGGTTTCGTCATCTATAGCGATGCATCCGGAAAAGGATTTGGTTGTGTCTTAATGCAACATGGGAAGGTTGTAGCTTATGCCTCACGACAACTGAGGACTCATGAGAAGAATTACCCCACTCACGATCTGGAGCTTGCCGCAGTCATCTTCGCCCTGAAGCTATGGAGACACTATCTATATGGCGAAAGAGTGGAGATATTCACCGATCATAAAAGTTTGAAGTACGTCTACACCCAGAAGGACCTAAATCTGAGACAAAGACGATGGCTCGAAGTGATGGCGGATTTCGAAATTGATCTACAGTACCATCCAGGGAAAGCTAATATGGTGGCAGATGCTCTAAGCAGAAAACCCTCGGCATTCTTTATGATCACCCAACCAGATCTGCTGAGAGATCTAGCAAAGTTGGGAATAGAGATCATTGTGCCAGGAATTGATGGTCACTTATCAAACTACCAGCTGCAATCAACCTTGGTGGAAAGAATCAAAGCTGCTCTACCAGCAGATGTAAGATTTCAGAGGCTTCGACAGAGAACAAAAGCTGGACTCCAGACCGGTTGTCGCATACACGAAGATGGGACTCTAAGATGTGGAAATTGTCTTTATGTTCCAAATGGAGAACTTCGTAATGAGCTGATGTCAGAAGCTCATAGCTCAGTATACTCTATACATCCAGGAGGCACAAAGATGTACAGAGATCTGCGGCAATATTACTGGTGGCATGGAATGAAGCGGGAGATAGCACGCTTTGTGGCCAAATGTCTGGTGTGTCAGCAAGTCAAGGCTGAGCATCAGAGATCTGCCGGTCTACTTCAACCCCTCCCAATACCCGAGTGGAAATGGGAACACATTACGATGGACTTTGTTACGGGCTTCCCAAGAAGTCCTAGTGGTCGTAATGCTGTCTGGGTAATTGTAGACAGACTCACTAAGGCTGCTCATTTTCTACCTTTTAGAGTCGGGCAATCCACAGAAGTCTTGGCGGACATGTACATGAAGGAGATAGTGCATCTGCATGGAGTGCCATTCAGCATAGTATCTGACAGAGATACGAGATTTACATCTTACTTTTGGCGAAGTATGCAAGAAAGTCTTGGTACCCGCCTCAAGTTCAGCACCTCGTATCACCCACAAACAGATGGCCAATCAGAACGCACCATCCAGACACTTGAAGATATGCTGAGAGCCTGCATGCTTGATTTCAGCGGATCATGGGAAGATCATCTACACCTGGTGGAATTTTCCTACAACAACAGCTATCAAGCGAGCATTCAAATGGCTCCCTTTGAAGCTTTGTATGGAAGGAAATGTCGTTCCCCAGTATGCTGGAGCGATGTTGGCGAGAGACAGATCTTGGGACCAGAACTGATTATTCGTACGGTGGAGAAAGTAAAGAAGATCCAGGGACACCTACGAGCTGCACAAGACAGGCAGAAGCACTGGGCCAACATTCACCGACGACCCCTAGAGTTCCAAGTAGGGGAGCATGTGTTCTTAAAGATCTCACCTACTAGAGGAACTATCAGATTTGGAGGAAGAGGGAAGCTAAGTCCAAGGTACATTGGACCCTTCGATGTGCTAGATCGCGTCGGAGAAGTTGCTTACAGACTAGCTCTACCTCAGACTTTGGAGGGAGTACATGACGTCTTCCACGTATCTCAGCTGAGGAGGTACATTCCAGACCCGAGTCATGTGCTAGACTATTCAGAGATCACCATTGGGCCAAGCTTATCTTATCAGGAGGAGCCTGTAGAGATTCTGGACCGTAGCGAGAAAGTGTTGCGAGGCCAGACTATTCCTCTCGTTCGTGTTGCATGGAGACATCATGCACCAGGTGAATCCACCTGGGAACGAGAAGAGGATATTCGTCAGCGTTATCCCCACCTATTTCCAAACCAGGGTATGTCCAATATTTCAAATCCAATATTTCTTTATCATCATATGTCCTTTTTCATTCTCATTATATGGTTGTTTTTATTTCGAGGACGAAATATTCTAAGGAGGGTAGATTGTAAACTCCCTCGACCAAATTTCAGTAAATTAGGATTAATTTTGACTAATTAGAATTAGTGCAACTTTTTAAAAATTTTATTTATTATATATTATATTGATTGTGCACCTGTTCATTACACAATTGACTAGGGCATCACACTAGCTGTTAACCCTAAACAAATTTCACATTCCTGCTCTAGACTAGTCAGACTACTTTTTCTGTATTCTGTGCAACTTCCAGAAACCTCGTTTGATGCTTCGTTTTAGTCGCACAAATATCGTTACAAACGTATGTATTTATTTCCTATTTAATTTTCTGCTCTTTACCCATCTCTGTACCCTTAGAGATTTGAGGACCAGTAGGCACCTGATTGCCCAACCAAAAATACGATAATATTCTACTCTAATTATACTTCAATTATCGTTTTGACACCGTAGAGAAATTATGACTCTAATAGCCTCTAAATAATTAGTGAACACCGTGCGCAGTATTTATTAAATAATAAATACGATGACTGTATCACCTGCAATATCAGACCCTGCACCTGCCCAGAATCACTCCACACTGTCCAAAATATTTTCCCCCAGCTATTTTCCCTCATTTCTATACAATTTAGAATTTCGGGAAATCAGTATTTAAAATCAGGTAAATTGCGAAATTACGCAAAATACAATTTTTATGCAATTATGCAATATTTGAAAAGTTAGGGGTTTATATGCAAATTGCATGCTAGGTGGCCAAATCCTATTGGCTAGACCATAGGTGGGTAGGACCCACCATAAAAATCCAGAGAAATCCTGTAAAAATATCTCCAAAATATAAATTTACCAAAATACCCTCACACTTCAAAATATTTACAACTTTGCCATTACCCCTAATCCTATATAAACCCTAACCCTTCTATTCAAAATTCCTACAACCCTTCCCTCCGGCCACCTCCGACCACCGCCTCCGGCCAAACTCGGCCCAACCCTTCGCCACCCTCCCCTCTCCCCTCCGGCCAAGCACCACCGCCGGCGCCGCCCTGCTCCGCCGGCTACAGCCCCCGCAACTCCCTCCTCTCCTCACTGTCCACAGCACCACCTCCACCCGAACCACCTTCCCCCGCCGCCTACGGCCGTCGCCGACCACCGCCACCCTACCCAAACCCTTCGCCCCGACCTCCCCTACCTACCACCACCACCTCAGCCCTCCACGTCACCGCCTCCGGCCGCCCTAGCCCCCGCAGCAGCCACCCTTCCCTAACCCTAGCTGCTGCTGCTGCTCTCCCCGACGCCTCTACCCGCCACCACCACCACCGTAGACCCCCGCCACCACCACCAACCTCACCGCCGACCTCCCCTCTACTGAACCCTCCGCCTGCCCGGCCACCCCCGCCGCTCCTCCGCCGGCCAGCGCCTCCGCAAGCTGCAACTGCTGCTGCTGCTGCCAGTGGCCACTGCCACTGCTGCTGCTCCTCCGGCCGCCTTCGGCCAGCTCCGCCGCCGTCCTCCCGCCGGCAGCACCGCGTGGGACCCCCCTTGCCACCTGTAAAGGTATATTATACTATACTATACTAAATACATAATTATTCTACAATACATGAGTATATGTATATGTATATGTATATATATGTATATATATGTATATATATATCTATGTATAATTAAATGTATATATGTGTATTTATATTTATATATTATTCTATAATATATAAATATAATATATAAAGCTATTATACAGTATAATAATACTGTATATACTAGTAATATATATAAACATTATATACATATAAGTATATATATATGTATATGTATATATTTACTATATGCTATTATGTAATTCTCTATTGTATATATATATGTATATATATTGATAATATGTATACTATATGATATATATTATATATATAATTATATAACAATTTTACATAATTACTAGTATACTTGTATTTTTCTTTTATTTATTTTTCTGCAATTAAATTCCTGCACTTATATATATATATATATATATCTATATATATATATGATCTATATATATATTAAATATTGCTGGATAATACAGCTTATTATAAATATGTAAATTTACATTTCTGCAATGTCATTATTTATACTATATATATAATATTGTACTGGATAATACAGTACCTATACTTATGTATTTTAATTCCTGCATTGTCTTTTATTTTATATTTATAATTATATACATATTAAATTCTTGCACTGTCAATTTCTTTTATTATCTATATATATACTATACTATATACTATAATACATATATTATATATATGTATTTAATTACTGTCCTGTCATTTCAATTTGCCTATATATATATCAATCAGTGGATATACCCTGAGTATATATGTATTTAAATTACTGTGCTATCAATTCAATTTATTTATACTATTATTATATCAGAGGATATACCCTGATAAATACTATATTTATCGCAGTGGATATACCCTGCTACTATATATTATTGCCTGCACTTATCTGTTCTATATATATATATATACTATTATATATATTATATTTATGCCTACTATATATATATATATATCTATACTATATATATATGTATATAAATATGTTTTATATTACAGCCTGGATATTTACAAACCCTGTCTATTCTAACAGAAATCAACTTCAGCACTGCCAGTGACCCCCTATCACCAACACCTTCACAACTGACTGTAAAATCAGGGTTTCAACACTATCAAGGAGTAGGCAAGTATACCTTGCCAAGTTATTGTTTCAAATTAAATTGTTGATATCTGCTTTGTTCTGAAATTCATATACCCTGATCACCTGAGACTGCCTTGGGTACAGTCAACTGTTATGTTGACATGATATTATCGACTCACCAAACAGCTGAGAGAATATCCTAAAATTTTCCTAAACCCTATCACGGAAACACGCAACATGGTTGCATTTACATATATGGATGTGAGCTGCGTATTTGGTTAGCTACCAGTACGTGTGACCCGCATCACGGATTAGAATAACTTAGGAAATGTACGATTTGACATTTAGATTCATTGGGATGGGAAAGATAACTAGTTGACGTATGGGACACCCCCTCCAATAATGTTTTATACCTTCGTACCAATGATGGTCGATTGCAGAGTTCCCTGAGTCGGGGGCATACGACACATATACTAGCCAGTCGCCACGATTGGTGAATTACGTCAGCGTATGTCTAGCCACACATTCCCATACGTAATACTGGATCTTTACTTGCATTTTCACTTAGTATGGTTAGTACCCTGTATTTATTTTATTTCTTTATTCAGTATTTTTACATTACATGGCATGTCATTTTTCTGTATCTTGTTACGTCCCACTGAGGACCTGGTTCCTTGCCAGATCTAGATGAGACTTTCTACCCCACAGTGTACGGGCCTGATCAGGAGGCCAGATGTGCTACCGAGGAGGAGCTCGAGGAGACACCCTCAGAGTAGGCTTGACCCTAGATGCTGCTACCTAGAGATGGAGATGTTTTGATCAGATAGACACTGCTTAGTCTATTTGATTTTTCTGCGCTATTATCAGTTTTTGTAGTAGGCTTGTAATCTCACCAGTTGTGTACTGTATCAGACTCAGTTATATATATATATTTCAGCATTTGTTTTCTGACATTTTGTTGTGGATGAGATAGCTTTACCTGTTCTATACTTGTAGTATTTTAGGACAGCGTAGCACGTCCCTTTGGGTCCATCAAAGTGGATTAAGCCCTTAGTGACGTGTCAGCTGGCCAGTGACACGTGGCCTAGTTCCTGACATTTTGGGACTGGGGCGTGACAAAGCCAGTTCGCTGGTAGGAATCCTCAGCGGTCTGAGCAGACTATGAGGGATGATACTGATCGATGAACCCGGATCTATGTGAATCCGGTCTACCTCTATGGAACCGACATATCCGGTGTAATAGAGGGGTCTGAGTGAGAGCTTTACTATTCGATTATGCCTTCAATGGCTTATTCCTAATATTCCTGGGCACTTGACTATTCATGGTTCGACGGTTCATGTTCTTTGAAGAAATAGCTTTCTGACTCGGTGGAGAGGTCTGTTTTCTTTTTCGACCTCACTCCACTCGCCTGCTTGCCGATTCCTATTCAGAATACGAGAGTGACAAAGCGGAAAGACGAGTGTTATCCCTTGACCCTTTCTATGTCAAAGCAAAGCCTTGATCGTGCTTTCCTTTATTTTCCATACAATCTGTATCGAACCTTCTTTATACGAATAAAGAACTGAACTTCGGGTCGAAGAGAAAGAAAAATAACCCCAAAACATCCAAGGTACCTTGAAATGACTAGGAGCTCGCATGAACCCATATCAACCCATCTTCAATCAAGAGAACCGGAACTAGCTGGAAGAGAAAAAGAAGTAGATTAGGACTGCCTTTTAGCATTAGCCAAACTCATCCGGATTGTTCCAAATCATTCGAATGTAAGATTCGGCGGCCTTCTGTTCCGAATCGCGTCTATTACGTCCAGTCGAAGATTTCGAAATACGACTGTTGTTTGGAACCTGGGTGTTTGTATAGTTTCAGTGAACATAGTCAGAGTTTTTGTATAGTAAGGCTTTGGTGACCTACCGTTAGTGGTGCCTGCCTATTATGTTTTAACAGCATGTCATCTTGAGTGAAAGTGATATTGGGGACCACTTCCATCACACTATGGCATTGAGAACATGCCACAAGTTCTTTATTGTGGGACTTGAGCTGAGTCAAGCATACATCCGCCTGTATTAATGCTTCACTCAAGGCTTGACGAGTGTCTTTGGAAAGCCTGAGTAGTTCAAAAATGGATAGTCTGGCTGGTGTATTAGCCAATTGGGCCAGGATGTCGAAGTTATATAGTTTTTCCAAACCTTTGTTTTGAATATTCTTCAAAGGTTTATCAAAACACACTTCTTTTTGCTTGCCCTTGTCTGCCGAAGTTGGTCTAGAAGGGCCTGCCTCTGGTATGACAGTTTCAGGCTCTGGAAGTCTGGCAGCTGAAGTGTCTGACATTGCCTCTTCCTGATTTCCTCCATAGTCCTTGAGGTAGGCTTTCCCTGAACGAGTTCTGGTAGCCAAAGCCTCTTCTTCTGATGTCGAGAATATTACAACCATATGGCATGATTTACGCCTCAAGTTATTTTTAGACCTAGCCTTAGCAGCTTGAGTCTCTTCCTCGATCTCTGACACCAGATCAGGATGAACCCACATAATCTCACCATGCTGGGAAGTTAGGGGTACCAGGTTATGATTTTGACCCCTGACCGGAGGGAGATTAATAATGTTCATCATCGTCCGGGGAATAGGTACAACCCCATCCGAAACTTCTTGAGGAGGCAGATTGCCGAATTAGAGAGAGATCATGTTGGCAGTGACCGTCTTCTCGCTATTGCACAAAGTAATGGCCTTAGCGTCGATCAACTCCTGGATTTTCCTCTTTAGTACATAACACGCCTTTGTGGGGTGATGTATGTACCTATAGAAAATACAGTACTTTGGGTTATTGGTACTGTCGACTTCATTAGGTCGCTTTATCTCGAGGAGGGTGAGTTTGCCGCTTTTGACTAGACAATCGAATATGCTCGGAATATCGTCATCGTCAAAAGAATATGCTTCAATGGGCCTGAAAGTCCCAGGTTTCGTCTGTGTGGTTGCCGAAATATTTTGCCTGGACGTATTGATCGCCAGAGCTTTTTTCCTTTGGAACCACGAGGATGGTCGCTATTGGAGGATGACCACTTCCCTCTATCAGAGGTAGAGATTATGATTCCCTTATTACGTGCCTTTCGACTATTGTCTTCAGGGGCTACCGTTGAGATGATAAACGAGGGCCAATCATGAAACTGATATGGTCCTGTGAACACCGAGATTAGTGGAAGAAGGTTCTTCCTACAAATGTCCACTAATGCCGAATCTGGAACTCTGGGAGGCATTTGCAAAGTGGCCTGACAAAAACGTTCGATGAAGGTATGAATGTTCTCTTTCTCCTTCTGCTTCACTTCGATGAGAGAGGACATAGACATGTCCATCCCTCCTTCGTAGAATCGTGCGAAGAACAGAGTCTTAAAATCTTCAAAGGAAGTAATGCAGTTGTCCACAAGACTACGGTACCACTGATAAGCCACTCTAGACAGACAGTCTTTAAACACTCGAGTGAGAAGGGCGTCATTCCCTTGCAATAACACTGTCATCATGCTGAAGTAGTTCATGTACTGGCTCGGTGACGTCTTTTCCTCAAACAAAACCATAGCTTGTGGTTTATATTTAGGTGGAAAAGGGATCTCATCCTAGATAGCAGGATATGGTTGGTTGATTCCCAATTTTTTGAGCTGATCCTTATGCTTCAAGGCATCAAATTGGGCTTTCAATTCCCGCACTGCCTGCAACGGATCTTCAGCTAGTAAAGGGACCGCAGAGTGGTGAGTGATCGGTTGTATCGTAACTCCAACATGAGGCAATAAATTCTTCGAGTTAGGAAGTGGAGGAGCTGCTGATTCTTGATTTAGAGCAGGCTCCTGGTTTGTATTGGATGGTGGTAGGTCCACCCCCACACGTATTTAAGTCGGAGGGACCGATGCTTGAGCTATAGCAGCTGTGTGTTGAGTTAGCATTATCTTGTGCATATTTTCCATCATGGAATGCATCTCTTTTAGTGATGTCTCCAGTATAGCGATGCGTTGCTCAGTACTTCCTGATGGGAAAGCCTCTTCGCGTTCATCTCCAATGGCATAGACTCCTATTTCTCTGGAACCTATGGAAGGATCAGTATAGATCTCCGTAGAGATTGAATCTATACTTTCAGCATCCGATTCGGGAAATTGGCGACCCCCAGTGTCAGAATCAGAAGAATATGAAGTCGGTTGTCATGACCTTGAACGAGTGTTCCGAAACACACCAGCTTCAATATTCTCAAGGAGTCTGTTGAATCTCCTTTGGCTTGGAGTCCTAGAGGGATGACGTCTTGAATTTGACCTTCCTCTAGGAATGTGTGAAGCCATGTTCACTGATGCGAATGTAGGCTCTTCTTCCTGTAAAGACAAAGAGTAGCTCAACCGGTCGAAAACTGACCGTTTTGATTTAGAACAGCAATAGTTAACTACAATTTTAGAAGATTCCCTATCTTTGCACTTCTGGATCAAGAAATTACGCAAGTCAGGAGGATTAACAGAAGAAGAAGAAGAAGAAGAAGAAGAAGAAGGCTTATTCTGCCTTTTTATATCAGTTGGAATGCGGATATTGGGAACCATAACTCTCTCCCTGCCATACGTATACAACAGTTCAGACATATGAGTAGCACATAATCTATGAGGAGCGTATCTATCCATAAACTGGGCCTTCTTTATGCTGAGAGGCTTGCCTTGGCGTAATCTGGAACTTTGCTCAGGTTGGCGTAAAACCGAGGAAGTCCCCAATCGGCCATCAGCATCTCGCGTAATCTAGAGGGCGGGCAGATTCTTCTCTTGATGGCGAAAAAGCCGAGAGGTCGAAAAATCCACCACTTGTTTTCCCTTGCGGCGATTGCAAGGACCATCTGACTCCTGTAGAGGGGAGATGTATTTTTACACGCGGGGTGCTTTTAGAATTTCTGAATTGGCGCTGAGGCATTATCAGAAATTTTGTCTGCCACGTCATAGACGGGAGACTGCATTTTACGCGCAGGGCGCGGAGTAGACTTCTGGATTGGCACTGAGGCATTGCCAGAAGCTTTGTCTGTCATGTCACAGATGGGAGACAGAATTTTACGCGCAGGGCGCGGAGTAGACTTCTGGATTGACACTGAGGTATTGCCAGAAGCTTTGTCTGCCACGTCACAGACGGGAGATAAAGTTTTATGCGCGGGACGCGCAGGTTGAGATGCTACAACCTTGTTGGTCGGAGAGAGAGAGTCTGCAGGAATGGTAGAGGATGTCCGGGGCATCCATACTTTATGTAATTTCCTGTTGTCTTGGACAGAGAGGGAATGAGAGCTACCCCCAGCTTAAAGCATATTTTCGTAAGCCGATTGGTCGAATTGGACGACCAAGGTCTTCTTTATTGATCCTACGGATACAACATCGTGTTGAGCAATAGTTTTCTCGTCAGATGAGAAAGTAGTCCCTAGCAGAGTCGTCATCTTGTGTTTGATAATAAACGTAAGAAATTGAAACTAGGTTTATACGAAACCCTTTCTTTGGTTTACAAACAAAAAAAAGAAGTACAATTAATCCTATACGAGGATGTTAAGTACAAAAAATTGATTCTGGGAAAATATTGCTATAGGAGTCTGATCTGCGGTCGATCACTTTGTCCCTTGGACCACACGATGACGAAGAAGTGCTGTAGAAGATGAAAAAGAAGCTTCAAAGACTGCAGGAGGGATTGAACTCTCATTGCCAAAGCAGTCAATCAACACTCTCTGGATATACTCTCATTTCTTGAAAAATCTTTGACCCTTCCGACCCCTTGCGACCTTTTCCGACCTCTTCCCACCTCTTGCGATCTCTGACCTCCGTGATCGGAGGTCCCTATTTATAGAGTTCAGCTACAGTCGGCGTAGAAACCGAACAGTGGAGAGAGCTGCACCTTTTACGCAGCGGTTACAATAACTGCTACCCACGTATGAATGATCTCTTAAATTGGCGTGTGACGCGTGTCCCATTATGAGATAATGCGTATAATCGCTCATCGAAGATCACGACATGCAAGTCACGTAGATAACTATCCCTCGCGTAGAGATGGTTGGCATAAAAGCCAAATAACTGTCTCGTTGGCGTAAAAGCCAAATAGCTGTTCTGATGGCGTAAAAGCCAAGTAGCTGTCATATTGGCGTAGAAGCCAAATATCTGTCATATTGGCGTAGAAGCCAAGTAGGTGTAGAAGTCAAATAGTTGTCAAGTTGGCATAGAAGCCAAATAGGCGTAGAAGCCGAATAGTTGTCAGGTTGGCGTAGAGGCCAAGTAGCTGTGTGAAGCTTGATGCTTTGAAAATATAGCCTGAGTTGGCATATTTCGAGGAGATAGCGTACAACGTGCTCCTATAGCTAAAAATAGCCAGGTCGGTATATTTCAAGGAGATAGCGTACAGCGTGCTCCTATAGCTAAAAATAACCAGGTCGGCGTAATGTGCGGGGATGGTGATGTGGACGTATTAGCCATAATTATAGCTCACCCAGTCTTTGAAAGTAGAACCAAATCTTGTGCATTAAATGCAGAGATCTGCCCCCATCTCGCGCATTAATTGAAGAGGCGTGCCTCGAGTTATGTACGAAGAACAGCTTTTGACGTGGCGGTTGGTTTCATCTCTTCCTGAGCGTAGAGCTCACATCTGTATGTGTAAAATAGGCAGCGTATTCCTTGAATGCGTAGACGACGTCTTATATCAAGGATTATGTCACTAAACAATAGTCTGGGCTCTGTATAGAATTATCATTACAGCCGTCCTCTCGATCGTCGTACAGTACTCTTTGTCAGGAGTCAGGTTCACTGCTTCAACTGATAGGTTCATTCGAGGAATACGAAGAGATCCTCGTACAAATTCTCGCTGCATTAAAAACAGATAGGTTTTACGCTGAAATGGCGATGTAGCAACCTTTTTACGCTGAAGCAGTCTGAAAATACTGTATTACGCGGGTTGTTCTGGAGCTATATTTTACGCTGAACTAGTGTTGAAGCTCTACTGTACGTCGATGGTTCTGGAATTATGTTTCACGCCACCCAGTGCTGGAGCTCTGTTTTACGCGGACTTCCTGCATGTTGAGGGTTTTACGCGTATGATTTCCTAGCATATTTTTTATGCTTCTACAACCAGATCATAAAATTATCCCATACAATAGGACATCTCAATTATACCTCCATCGTGGCCCACCAATCTCTTGCAAGATCTTGGAGCTGTAAACGAACCAGGTCAACATGTTCCTCGACCAAAACTTTAGCTACTGTCAGAATGGTCTCAATATCCTGGATCCAATCATTTGTCGTGATTGCATCCTCTGTGCCATCAAAATATCTGGGGTTCAGTCTACAAAATTTAACAGATGCCCCAAAATCTATTCTCTCGCCACGCTCTAGGGCCATTTGTAACCTTTGGTTCAATATGACATTCTGTTCCTACTGCTGAAGCTGTTATTGCTGATGTTGTTATTGTTGTTGTTGTTGCACCACCATCTGGTGTTGTTGGGCAGCCAATAATCTATGGATAATCTCTAGCAAAGTCGGAGTATCCAGTATTATCGGTACCGTGGGGGTACAAGAACACCTGGAGCCTGCTGCTCTCTCCCATTTATGGTAGGCTCAACTCGGATGCTTTGTAAACCCCCCTAATTCTCAAATTATTAAATCTTGGATTTTTCCAATTTTCTGGAATTTTCTGTGAATTTTCTGTAATTAAAATCAAGGCTTTTAATTAATAAATGATTTTTAATTGGCAATAAATAATATTAAAATGACATGGAAATAACATTTTTGGGTGTAGAATGGAAAATTGGACTTAGGGTAATTTTTCTGGGCCTCAGACCTATTTTTAAATGCCTAAAAACTATTTAATTAATTAATTAATTAATTATCTATTTATTAAATTATTTATTATTTATTATATTTTTTATTTTCTTTTTCCGCAGCCCGCGGCCCGTTGGGCCGCGGCCCGGCCCGTTAGTCTCGGCCCAGACCCGCTCTTATCGGGTCGGGTCGGGTTCAGCCGAACCCGACCCGCCGCAGCCCGACCCGCCCGCGTGCACAGCCCCCCTCCCCACGTCCCGCGTCCAGCGCCGGCCGCCGCGCGCAGCGCCGCGCGTTCCGCGCCCCGCTCGCCGCGCTCAGCGCCACGTCGCCCCACGATCCGCCTTGGCCGGCCCCCTGCAACCGCCTGCTCCCCCTTATAAAACCCCCGCCTCCGTCTTCCTCTTCCAGCCTCCACTCCCTCGCCGTTAGCCACCCTGCTCCGCCGCCCTAGCCCCGAGACCCTCCGCCGACGCCCGGACACCGCAGCACCCCACCATCGCAGACCTCCTCCCCTCTCCTCCGCTCCTCCTCCGGCGCCGCTCCGCCGTCCCCGACGCCTCGACAACAGCACGAACAGCAGCCGCAGCCGCCTCTCCGGCCGCCCTGAGCCACCGCCGCCCCCGTGGACGCCGCGCCGCCCCTCGGCGAACCTTCCCCGGCCCCCTCCGGCGTGTCTCAGGCAGTCCACCGCCGTAATCCGTCGAAACCCTAACCCTAGCCCTAATTTCGGATTCGCGTGTCCGACACGAGTCGGACACGGTTCGACCCTGTTTCGGGACCCCTTCAGGTACGCGTAACTTTCGCCTCGTAGCTCCTTTTTCAATTCCGTAAATTGCGTTGTGAAGCCTGTATGACCCTCTCGGTGTCCGGACAAACTGTTCGGGACATAGCGTCCTGTGGTGATCGCACACCGCGATCCAAAAATAGAAAAAACCAGACCCTGTTTCAACCCGGAACTGAGTCCGCCCCGCCAAACGGGACGACTTGGTGGCGTGCGGTCTTCACAGATACGTACGCATCGTCGATACGGACGTGTGAGTTTTCGTGGAAGCTGATTCGGGTGTGCGTGCACACCGGAATCAACGCGTATCCGCGGACATCGCCCCGTATCCGCCTTTTCTGCAATTCACCCTAACTTCGTGCAGACTCGTCAGATCGAGACAAAACTTGCGCCATCGGACTCGTAGCGATATGCTGGTCCTGTGGGTCAAGTTTGGTTCGATTCTGAGAACGTTGACGAAATCGCGTGTCGTGGGCCCCATAGGCCCCGCTCGACGGACGATTTTGTGTTCGGCTCATCGGAATCCAAATCTGGAAGTTCCGTTGGGTTCGTATCAGCGTTCCTGACCTGTTGACACTAAGTTTGGTGAATTTGGAGATCTTTGACCCGGACACGTTTTTCGGTACAAAGCGGGCCCACCGGCGGACCCCGTTTTGGCCCGAAACTGCCGTTTCTGCCCTTGTCTCCAAATTGGACCCAAGGACAGGCATTTCTAGCTATTTGACACCTTCTGAGCGTGATGGTAATGTCTATTTCAGCTTTTGGACTCATCTCTGGAAATTTCCCCAAGAACCAAATTAATCAGATCCAAACAACAGGCAAGTACCTGCACCTCAAGTTAATCTTTATATATTGTGATAATTAATTCCCTGTCTTACATGTACCCTTGATGATTACACATCGTGTTAGAAATGTTAAATTTCATGTCTTGAATATTGGTAGTTCCTGTCTTGTTTTTCATGTCGGGTGGGAGAATACTAGGAGGCATGTAGTTTACCCTTTCCCCTGTCGTGACTGCTAGCTTTTGGTACGCGACTGTACCATCAGCCTGATACTCGATTATTCCTGACTGCTAGCCGCCTATGGCGTGCCTGATTAGCCTTATAAACCCCTACATGCCAACTATGTATTCTAAAAACAAACACAAGTACACACATATAGTTTCTGGTTATTTCTTGCTGGCTATCTAAAAACAAACACAAGTACAAACACAAGTACACAAGTACACTCTATTTGACTATCGATTGTCATATCCATAATACCTCTGATATCGGTCGTCATCTAAACCTATCACCCGTACTTAATTTTAAGTACGCTAGCGGTGTTAAAGCCACAAAATCTATCAAGTCCATATCACCTCTGATATGGCTTATTTTGAACCTATTACTTGCACCAAAATGCGCAAAAACTAATAGGTCCACCAAAGATCCCCAAATAGAATGTCCTCAACAACTATGGTATCGTACTATGTCCATATTACCTCTATTACAATATCCTAAATTCTCACACATAATCATAATAAAAGGGAAGCTTTTTATTTCTTTTGCATAAGAAAAAAAAGCCAACTACATCCGAGGAACTACTAATGTCCCAACCACAAAATTAAGACAAAAAAGTAGTTTTGAAAAGCTAAACAAAAACTACATCTAGGTTTTGTACAAAAACTTTTTCCAGATCGTCAATGGAAGACTGTTGAGATGGACCATGTCCATTTGTCGCTGCGGGCTAGACGTATGGGTCGGTCTTATATAACTTTCCATCAAGGGACCGCATAACGGTTAGCGGTGCACGCTGAAGGTCAGCCAAATGGACATTTTCTTGACCCTGATGAGCTCGCACTACCCCAGACTTCTTCGACTTAGCACGCGATCTCAAAGCGGCGCATGGAAGCACGGCCAGATGAGATTATGTCAAAGACAGCTTCTGGGAGTGTCAAAGACGCATGCAACTGAGTTGGAGGTCGCATACTGCTTTCTTCTTCGTATCCTTCGTTGTGGCCGCATGGGCTGCACATCAACCCCCAAACTCTTGGCATCGTATTATTTTCCTCTGCCAGAGTTCGGGTGCTAAGTATTCTTCTTTTCAGGCAAGGAGGCCGCATGAGCAGGGACAGCCTGAGCGGATGCATGTTGTGCATTTTCAGTATCAGTGAGAGAGAGAGAGAGAGAGAGAGAGAGAGAGAGAGAGAGAAAGGGAGAGCATGCTCCACAATTGGGTAAGGCGCAGCAGCCTTCGCTACCCACGTCCTGCGGGTCTTCAAGTGCTGAGCACCGTTCTGGTTGGAATGGTCTACCGCATAAGCAGTAGAATCATGATATGCGGTCAATGTGGCAGAGAGAGAGAGAGAGACGGGGAGCGCTTGCTCCTCAATTGGATGAGGCACAGCGACCTTTGCAGCCCATCCCCTGTAAAAATTATTTGGCTTTGCTAGCCTTATAAAAGGACTTGCACTGTCCCCGGAGAGCATGTTCTCGAAAGCCTGCTGGTCGAAGTGGACCACCAGCATTCTTTGAGTTGAGCCGAGCTTGCTTGCTTCGGATTGCGCCACAACTTTCTCATAAGATAAGAGAGAAGTCCCCGACAGAGTCGCCACCTTATTTGCCATTAAATTGATTGGTTCAATAGCAAACAAAAGAAAGTACAAAGAGGTCATAGACAGACAATCTAAGTACAAAATTTTTTATTCCGGGGTGTGACGATGGACAAAGAGCACTATGGCGGCTCCTTTAGTCCGTTGACGATTCGACGCAGGGTGAAGAAGCTCTCTTCTGCTCTCTCTCTCTCTCTCTCTCTCTCTCTCTCTCTCTCTCTCCTCTGCTGTTTTCTGTCTGTCCCTGTGTGTCTGGTTTGGGCATGTCACCCAGGTATATATAGTCATCATTGGGCGTACATATGTTAGGCCTCATGGATGCTAAAGGGTGCCATGTGTACCTTTCTAACAGGGTGCAACTGTAACCATGAGCAGGCCAAGCTGCCATGTGGGCGCTTGTTGGAATTTTTCATTGCTGAAGATCTGGGCGATTCTCGTCCTCTGCGGGCGTGACTTGGCAAATTTTGACACGTGGTCCGCAACCGGTTGGAGAGAATCGCTCCTATTGTAACAGCAGGACCTGGTCTTCATGGAGTCTGGGACGCATGTGGCAAGAGATGTATGAGTCGCATGGAGTTTGGGACGCATGAGGCCAGAGACGTATGGGACGCTTGGAGTCTGGGATGCATGGGGCCAGAGACGTGTGGAACCCATGGAGTCTGGGACGCATGTGACCAGAGATGCATGGAACGCATGGGGCCAGAGACGCATGGGATGTGTGGAATCTGGGACGCACGAGGCCAGTTGTGCTGTACACGCGGCGTTGCACCCCATCAAGAGTGAAGTTCTGTGCTGACGTTAGACTTCTCTCGTTTAGTATGTTCATGTCTTTTGAGACAATCAGAAAAATTATTTTTGTTAGGATTGTATGTCGGAGACAATCCTGTTGACGGGACGCCATGTCATGTCCACATGCGGCCAAAAGTTGCTTCGACTTATTGGGAAGCATGGACGTTACCTTATTGGGCCGCAGGGTGATTCTGCGGCCTGTTATCTTCTGAGCTTTGGGGACGCATGGTTGTTGAATGCATGAACACGTAATTTTTACGCGTATTTTCACTGCTTTTGCAATGCTTTTTCGCTATTATAGTTATGTCAATGGTTGAATATTCCATCACTAGGTTCTACTCTCTTTTTTTTCTTGGTTTAAGCACATTATAGCAACAGATTGCAACGGACATCGACATATTTATATCTCATATAATTTTCTTCCTTAGATCTGTACTCGTCGTTGAATGTGATCGCTCATCTCCATTATTATTTTTGCTGGAGGTATCCAAATCTGTGGGTAGAATCCCATTCTTTACGAATTGAAAAAACCATCTATAAATTTAAGAAATATATACCGACAAATGTGTGGGTTCGTCACTCACTGTCTTCATTACACGACGATGACTTTTCCAGTCTTCGCCATTACTTTCATCACCCACCAATTTGACAAGGACATTCGTAATAAATAATAAACAACAATCTTTAAATGACATGCATGAACACGACAGCATGCCATGTGACAACTCTTTAGACAGCAGCAGAAGTCTTTTTTTATTAAATTAGTTCTCACAAAATTTTCTCTTTCACAAGCAATGGCGCATAGTCAAAGCTGCTTAACTATTAAAATAGCAAAAAATTAGGCTAAATTATTCTAATAGCATTATAACTATAACACTGTTCGATTTTGGTACTCAAATTTTATAAATTATTCTTTTAAAATTTTTGAAACACATCGAAACTATTTCAAAAATATACAAAAGTATAATTTAAATATTTGTACTGCTATATATTCTTTTGAAATGGTTCCGATATGTTTCAAAATTGACGAAATATGCTTCGAAAGAATAATTTATCAAATTTGGGTACCATAATCGAGCTCTAAAAAAACGTCCAACGCTATATTTTTGAGTGTCATTAGGATAATTTAGCCAAAAAATTATAATAAATATATTTAAACTCTGAAAGATATTATATATTTATAGTAAATCTAATAAACTATTACAACACTAAATGATTTCTTTTTGACAATAAAATCATTCAAAATTTTATATTTTAAAAATATTGAATGATATCTTTCATTGTCAACGACGTCCAATACGTCGCTTTAATATAAGTTATGAAATAATTAATTATTCATCATATTATTTTCCAATCAGTTACATAAAATGAAGTTGTAATAATTTTTATTACAAAAGTAAACTTCTCTACAATCACAATTACAACGGATTACAGTAAAGTTATTGGAGAGACTGTTGATTTTTCATTTATATTTTGTTATAGTGTTATTATAGTATTCATTAGGAGGTGGACATTCGGTTTATTCGGTTTCAACCGAATCGAAATAGGCAAGACCGAATAAACCGAAATTCTAAAAATTGAAAACTGAAACCGAAACGAAATTAGCCGAAAACAAACCGAATAAGCTATTCGGTTTATTCTGTTTGTCCTATTGAACTATTGATATTGTTTAATGAATCGGACCCAAAGTTGAGATCGTGGATAAATTATATTAAAAACTATAAATTTATATACATATTTGTTACATTTTAAAGTTGTGTCCAAAGTTGAACTTCAAACCATATACATATAATTATTGTTTTCAAAATATACATAGAATTAGAGTATTTATATAATTGCATAAATCTTATTTGATTTTCGTTTTGAACCGAAACCGAAATCCATTATCGAAACTGATAAATTTTTTTTAGTATTTTCATGACCGAAACCGAACTGAACCGATTCTCTAATCCGATTCGATTTCAGTCCAAAACCGAATAATGCTCACCCGTACTATTCATCGACCTTGTCTTGATTATATTAATCATGCAATATAAACAAAAGAGCATTTGTTATAATTAGTCAGCAGGGTTACAATCACACTTGTATTTAAATTAACATCACTAGTTGGGCAATTGTGAAGAGTATATTAGTATTGTTTACTTCTTCATTGAGCTCATCGTTCACGAATTTTGGATGATCGGCGTAGGTGTGGATCTGTCGATTATACATTGGTGATACCTTGAGTACCTACTACATTCTTAATTATCCAAGCACGAGTTTCTGATTATCGAAAAGAGAGATAAGATCTTGACGAAAAACATATTATTTTTTTCATTTTATTTGACGAACAAAATTCCGCTCATTGCAATTACAAGGTTAAGCACCTAGGTTGAATTGCGGGATAAGCACCTACTTCATGTTTTTTGTCTTTACTTTGCTGAACATATGATCTGGATTATGTACATGTGAGTATGTCATTTTTCGGAAACAAATATGTCCAATACTGTTAAAGTTGTATGTGATCAATTTATTTGCTAGAAAAATGTTCCCCATTTTGAAATTTTGGAATTTTTTGCTAGAAATATTATTTATTTTGTAAAATTATTAATTTGTTGTCATGTATATTAATTTTCTGGAAACATTATGAGAAAAAATTTGTAGTCCAGAACCAAATGCAAGCCTTTGGCAGTTTTTTCATTATGTATTCTGTAAAATTTTACACTTTTTTCACTAGAAAATATACATTTTGTAGTCCAGAAACATTATGTATTCTGTAAAAAATTGCTAGTACAGGAACATTAGGTGAAAAATTATATGCATTTTTTTTTCAATTGCTCCCATTTTTGAGATTTGTTGTAACCATACCATTTTTCACAGTGGTGATTGTATTATACTATCATGTTTACTTGCCAAACAATAAAGTGGAATATTGCACCTTCTAATCCAAAATACAAAGAATAAACCAAACAAGGAATGAAAAAAATTGAGTTATTCCAATCCAAAGTACAAGCTTACAGAACAGTTTTTATGAATCCAGTCCACTTTAAAAATTCAGAATTTCACTTCAAATGCCACCTGTGGAAAGTGACTTTTCACTTCCATTTTTACATTAAACTTACCAAATGGACTATGCTATGATTACAACCAAATGTCTACAATCCTCTTACAACCGTCAAATGACGTCTACGTGGCGTCCACGTGACGGTCGTCCATTGGAAGAGAAGGGAGAGGTGGAACCCGGTGACTGTCCTGATGGTCGCCACGTGGCCGAAATGTCATATGACGATCGTTCATTGGAGGCTTGATGGTGCAGTAGCAGTAAGATGTTGGGGGAGAACTGGTAACTTGATTCTAAGGCAAGTGATGCATCAGTGACTGTGCAGTGTAGGTGCAGTGGATTATGTGGAGTGAGGTAGCCTTGTGCAGAGAAGTGAGCAGTGAGCAGTGAGTGTGTGTGTGTGTGTGTGTGTGTGTGTGTGTGTGTGTGTGTGCTAGAAATAGATTTGAGTGTATCAGTCACTGACTAAAGGATTTATCACTTACTGATGCTTGAAAATCAGTATTGATGCAGATAGTGTATTAGAGCTCGAACAGTAACATTACACTGCAATGAAGTTAAGCTTCGAGTAGTAGAAGACTTGGAGGTAGGGGTATTGGTTGAGAAGTTGGTCAGGAGCTAGGTTGCAGGCAACTGCAACTTGATTTAATGCAGTACAGTCACTGCATTTGCAAGGTTGGCTAATGCCTGTGTCCAGGGAGTCTTGAAATTGCAAGTCCAGTTAGTGGATTAGTTAGATTTTAGTATTATTAATGTTAGTTAGTTTAGGTTAGTGACTGCTATATATCAATGTACCTATTAGAGAAATCAGTTAGCATTAGTATAGATATTAAGTTGATAACAGTTATTAGTTTGCAGTTGTTATCAGACCAATTGGAGCTCAAGCATGGAAGGGCACGGATGTCAGTAATGAGTTCATTTCCAGGTCAAGTGTAGTATCATATTTTGTATACTAAGTTAGTATGTACCAGGTTAATGGGATAAGATAAGCAGTGGCCACATCAATGTTTAGCTGTACAGATGGGGATGGGTGCACTGCAATTTATTGCAGATAAGAGAAGAGCAGGTAACAGCAGTAGCAGTGCTTCGATGCAACGTTTGTGAACAATAAGGTAAAGTAGTAGTAGTAGAAGCCATCCCCAGATCCCCAGTGAGTGTATCACTTCTGATGGTATCAGAACATTGAAGAAGGGCAGTATCATTAGTTAAGTAGTGAAGGAAAGGGTAATGGATTGTTTGTATCATTGACTGATACTTGGAGTATCAGCAGTAGGTGTTAGTGCTAGTGGTTTTTATTGTTAGCTAATAGTTAGTGTGTTATGTTAGTGTTATTAGTTAAATAGGTGTCAGCCAGTTACCACTATAATATCAATCATTAATAAGTTTATAAGTATCAGTTAGCCTATTACTTTATATATATATATATATATATATATATATATATATATATATATATATATATATATATATATATATTAGTATTAGTTAAATATATTAGTTTGTATACAATAAGTGTCAGTTAGCCTAGTTAGCAAGTGTTATTTAGTTATGGTTAGTTGCTAGTTAGTGTAGTTAGTATCTATCCTAATAAATCATACTAACTAGTGCAAGTATTAGCTAAGTAACACCTAGTGAGACTTAAAAATTGGTTGTATGATCTAGGATGGACCAAGAAAATCATATTTGGTGCATGTTGACATATTTATTATCTTTTTATACCATTTAACTTGTTATTTCCTAAATAGGATTATGTGACACCAGCTTAGGCATCGAGAGTACATCTCTTTGTTAGTTTTTATTTCATGATAGTGTATATATCACTTGTTCTAGAACTGTTTACTTGATTCCGATATAGTGGCTACACGACATGGTACTATATGGATCCTGTCAGAAGATGTTATCCCCTACCGTGTTCAGCGGGTACTCCTTCACATCGTGTGTATCAGGTATTAATTATCGTGTACTTCGTGTTCACACAGTGCTCTTGTTCAGTGTACCCATATTTGTGTTTGTAATGTGTCGTGATTGGATCCATGAGTATTGGTTGGGGATGTGGGAGTAGGAGTTGGTTATGTGATCAAGACCAAGTATATTCGTGTACATGTCGATTACATATCACATGTGTAAACGAGTTACCATATTATATTCGTGTTCAACCCAAACCGATAACATAATAAACTTGTACTACATGGCACATTAGCTAGTTTTATCTATTTTTATCGCTTGCAACTATTCATATTGCCTGATCTTTCATTCCAGTACTTCACATGTTCACTCTAGTTCATTTTTATTTTCTATTACTAGTTATCTTGCATTCTTTTCTATTATTTGTTATATATGCTCTATTATATATTTGGAACTGCTTTCAGAGGTATGTACTTCGCTCCAATCCTAACTGAATATATTTTTCAAATGATTGTCTTATGGATCAGTGTCCCACTTATTATGGGCTGCAGGACGGCGAGCCATTAGAGGATTCTCCCATAGAGCAGGAGGACCTAATGCCAATGTCTCAGGAGGATTAGTTATATATTTTGGACAGTGTATTAGTCTCGTTCTATACTCATGGGGGAGTGGCTATGTCTAGACTTATGGTTTTGGATTTGTGGATGTATTGTGACTCTTATTTCCTCTCTTTTATTCCATATCATGCTTTCATCCTCCTTTAGTTTTATATTGTGATTGAGTATTGTTTACCATTATCATATACCGTATTGTTCCTCTGTTTGGGGTAGAGATGATATTGACAGGTACCATATATATATATATATATATATATATATATATATATATATATATATATATATATATATATATATATATATATATATAGTGTGAGATATTTAGATAGTATGGATGACCCTGACAGCGTTATATCGCCGATGCTGCGGCGTAGGCTGGATGTTGATCATTACTCGTGCCCTTATTCCGGGTGCGGGTCGTGACAGTGTATCAATTACAGAATGTTAATTCAGTATGTCTAAATTTAAAATGTTGATTAATCCTAGAAAACATATTTTGATGTATTTGTCTAAATTTAAATGAGTTAAAGAGAATAGCTAATACCTTGGCCATGCTGAAAGTTCACTAAATTTTATTTTGTGATGGAATATTTTTTCTTTTATTAATTCTAATGTAAACCTTTACTAATTTGGCAGGTTGAGCAGTCAGAGTTGAGGATTTGCATGATCGTTGTAGTGGGAGAGCAGTTTGGTTAATTGAGCTGAGCTGAGATAAGTTTTGAGGATGAGACATACATGGAAGGGCCGAAGTGATAATAGCCGCAGCGAAAAGGGGGATAGTTGTTGATGATTTATTATGTTGTGATTCGTTAGACCATCTAACCATTTGGGCAAATTTTTTACTTTTGGATATGCATTTAGGTTGATTGAATTCTACATGTATTATTTTGTTCTATCTCAGTAAGCACTTGGAATTTTGGTATTTGTGTATGTCAAAATAAAATTGTTAGGATATAAATACAGATTTTAGAAAAAAATTATGGCTTGCTGGTTAATCTAAATTATGTGTACATCTTGATTGTGTTTCTTGAAATAAAAAAGTATGGATTTGTTTAATATATTGTATAATTTTTTTTGTATAACTAAATTTTATTACAACATTCAGAAATAGGGTAAAATTGCAATAGAAAATGCTATAAATAACGTTCAAAATTATGATGCTTACATCAGGACTATAGCATTCCATAATGCTATTGGTTAATAGCGTTCACAAATGCTATAGGTTAATAGCACTCACAAATGCTATAGGTTAATAGCACTCACAAATGCTATAGGTTAATTGCGTTCCCAAGCGTTATAATTCTACAATATTTTTTATCTACAACGTTCATGTACGCTATTGGTTAATAGCATTCAGAACGCTATACCAATAACATGGTTCATGAAAGCTATATTATTATAGCGTTTGGATATTATAGCGGGGGCAATTATAGCATGCAGAATATACTATATTAAGGCTACTGTAGCATTTTTTGCATGCTATTATATGCCCTATTTGTTGTAGTGGAACAATAAGATAACTTTGGCACAACGGCACAAGAAGATACTATTTCTCTCGCTCTGCTTTTGAATTTCAAAGACTTGAGAATTCTAGCCCCTTTCTCTCTATCTCTCTCTGTGTATCTCCCTCTTTAGCCACTGCCTGAATTTATAGAGTTTTGGAGCGATTACGAGAGTGTGTGTGCACTATAGAAAGTCAACACTATTTTTTTATTATGCGCGCACATTTAGTGGAGTAACACCCCATGTTTTGTATGAGTGGGTGCACAACTTGCTTCATGCTTGATACGTAGTTCCTATACGTGGAAAGCATATGTCGTAGGGGACAGTTATTTGTACACCTTTCACGAGAAGTACGACATGTAAGACATGCATTCGTAACTGCTAAGAGTCGGTTAGGATAGTATGCGCACTTTTGATGTCGTCTGGAAACTAACGTATTTTTAGTAAGATTTTCACTACGGCGCACTTCTGAGAAAAATGCCACTGTGGCACACTTTTTGAGGAGAATTGGCATTACGGCACACTTTTAAAGGAAATGGCCCTGCGGCAAATGGCACTGCGGTTCACTTTTGAGGGAAATGACACTATGGCACACTTTTAAGGAAAATTGCACTATGGCGCACTTTTGAAGAGAATGGCACTGTGGCACACTTTTGAGAAAAATGATACTATAGCGTACATTTGAAAGAAATGGCACTGCGACGCACTTTTTAAGGAGTTGGTGCTGCGGTTGGGTTGCTAAACAACAACTTGGGTCTGCGTGCCGTATCTCTGCTGTAATGATGACCTCTGACTCTTCGGGTTTTTCCTTTATCGGCTCACAGTCTGCTTCATTAAATGTTGAGAGAGAGAAGATCATTTGTGTGCCATCTTTCATAATATTAAGAAAGTACGTCACATTTCTACTTTTTGAATAGTGTGCCATCCTTTTAAATTAAAGGAAATTGCACCAAAGTAAGAAAATGCGCGTATTTCTTCTGGAACAAGTAAAAAGTATGCTATTCTTCTACTGGTATAATTTATTTGTAGAAAATTGCACCATCTATCTGAGGCGCATATTTTATGCTTATACAAGACCTCTTCAAAGTTTTTGAATTCATTCAGATGAATTCAAAACTACTTTGAATTAGAAGCATACAAGTTGTTGAGATATTTTGTGCACGCACTCTGGACATAATTTTAACGGATTTGCTGACGTGACTGACATGCACGTATTATTGGGTTTCTTTTTTGATTTTGATGTGGTCTTTGAGGAGACGCAGAAGACTTTTTCGAAGATGCGGACAACTTTTTAGAAACAATTTTTGAGAGCTAAGCCAAACTTGGCATGTCTTCTCTTATAAATAGAATCAAAACTTTACCAATCATTCCTAGACTTATCTCTTTCTTATTGTGAGACTTGAGCATGGCCATTGTTATGTACGAGTCTACGAAGATGACCGTAGCAGTATGGTTCTATCGGCGTTGTTGTCCGTCGAGAATATACATGAGGAGACGCTTCTCAATGATGGGTGGGAGGCTCATCTGGAGATCATTACCGTTGAGCTTTTTGTGTGATGGAGCATGTAAGGATATCATAGGCTTTGTCGTTCGTGTTGAACAAATGAAGTACCTAGAAGATTGTTCGTTGTCTTCAAACCCAGCTCGCTAGAATCACTCTCTTAATATGGCTCATGTGTTGAGTACATGGTTGGGACTAGAATCTCAACCGGGGCTTCTAGCGGCGGCGCTGGATGGCGATAGCGGAACAACTTCTGTTCGACTCGTCATGTCCTCCATCGAGTCTGACAGAAATGGGATCGTGCTAATTTAAACAAGCCCAGTCCTGTATAGTATCCTCGTCCACAGCATGGATTTCTTTTTCATTTACTTTGGTTTGCACTGAGGAGCCTATTTCGTCTACTCCTTAGTTCATTTGCATCGGGAGCAGACGACATACAAAGATAGGGATAGCTTTGTGATAGATCTCTATCAGATAAAAATTTAGATGTAATAGATTTCTATATGTATAATCATGATTTTTTTAGAATAAAAATCTAGCTGTGATAGATCTCTATCATATGTAATCATGATTAAGCATCAATAAAATTTTAGTTTTGACTTTATTGTGCTATATGCATTTTGCTGACTGAAGGCTTTGGTCAAAGTATGCCAAAAAATACTAAATATGTTGACTTTCTCTTGCCATCCCACTGATACGTGCATAAATACACTGTGTGGTTTGTTATGCGCATTCTTACAACTTGTCTAGTCATGCACACTGTGCAACATTTTATGTCAATCAGACAAATGTGCGCACATGGAAATCCTCGGACTAACATCGTCCTCTCCTTATTTTTCTATCAGTAAAGATATTTTGTTTCACCACCTTAGTGATACTTTCAAATCGAGACACATTGAATATATATCTGCTCAGAGGTATTGTGGACATAGCAGGATAATTTTGTGGGAGAATTTGATAGAGGTATCACTCAAGGCATACTCGTGCTGAGTACAAATAATAAATTTTATAGGATGCAATAATATCAAAGGTGATGTGGGCGTGATAGTTCACTAGTTTACTCTACCAGAGAAGAAAAGAAAGAGTAGTTTAAGGGCAAACTATTATCTCATGTTTAGGGGATAATAAATGAAATATGATTCAGAGATAATATGGACATGAATCACTTTACACTTATTGACTAGTGAGTAAACATGTGAGATTATTTTCAACCCAACTGGAGATCAGAAATAGGATATCCTTAAAACAACTGGGCTTTAAGAATGAAATATTTTGGTTGGGGAGAATTGTTTAGGTGATCTCAACGAGAGTGTTCTGTTGGATCTGAGTATCGTACTACTGGAAAACTTTGAGAAACTATTACCCATGTCTTATTTAAAAATGAATATAGGTAATAGTTCGAGAGGCCGTATAGGCTATGAGTTGTTGGGGGTTAAACAAAATGTATATGTTGTACATTTTATTTTATTCTGCTAGAGATGGAGAAGAATATGTCGTACTTAGACATAATACTTCTTGAGGAATTTTTCGTTAATAGGCATCATTATCAAATTTTTATTAGGCTTTGTCATGACCCGCACCCAAAAATCGTGCATGAGTTGTGGGTACATCCAGCCTACGCCACAGAATCGGCGGTAGAACGCTGTAAGGTTCGTTCTAGGTCAACTATCTATCTTTATAACTCACAAAAATCTGTCAATAACCTCTCCAAAAGGAGGGCAACCACGCAATATATATATGAATAATCCTCTCCAAAAGGAGGGCAACCACGCAATATATATAATCTCTCAATCACAATAACTAGGGGAAGAAATAAAGCACGATATGATATGAACAAAGAAACAGAACCAAAGAGAGCAAGACAATATCCAAAATATACAATCAAGTCTACAATAGTTTACAACATCTCACAGCATCAAAAGGATAAGTACAATCATCCAAAATAATCAGCTAGGAACAAACCAGAAAACCCACCTAGCTAACTAGGGTGCTAAAGGCGTCTCCTCGCAGGGCTCCTCCTCAGTCTCAGGATCACAGCACCCGTCAACACCCGGCCCGTAGAACGTCGGGCAATAATCCTCAGGATCCTCTGGAAAAAATATGCCCAGTCAGGACTGGAGCGAAGTACATAACTCTGAAAGAAACTCCAAATACATGGTAAGGTGTATATGACGAGCAATAGAAAAGTATACAAGATGCAAAAAAAATAAATACATGCTGGAGCAGAATAAGTAGCTACAATGTAAACTGGAGAATAATACAAGTAGATAAGTGACTGCATGTGAGAAAACAGGAATACTAGCTAAGTGCCTTGAGCACAAGTTCGTTATGTGATCGGCTTAGGTTGCACATAAAAAATACTATGATAACTCCGTTATGCGTGAGTTGCATAACCGACATACACATGAATACTGTTTGGCTTTGATCACATAACCAACTCCTACTCCCCTCCCCCACTAATACTCTTGGATCCAACCACAACACGCTATGTACATGATAGTAGCTCGCGCACACGAAGGCAAGAGCACAAGAAGCACATGAGAATCAATACCCGAAGCACATGATGAAATACACGTGATAGAGTACCCGCTGAACACGGTAAGTGGGATAGCATCTCATGACGGGATCCACTAGTACCAGCTCATGTAACAATGTGTCAGAATCAAGTATTACAGTTCTAGAACAGGTGATATAAACGCTATCATGAAATAGAAACTATCAGAGGTAGGTACTCGCCTGATGTCCTGAGCAACTGATGATGATCTAGATCCAGACCGGTGTCGCAAGAACCTATTACGAAAAGCAGAATTAAATAGGGTTCTAAAGAGTTAAACTGATATAAAATAATTAAAAACAGGTTT